>OY755245.1:45274187-45624187 GCA_963576725.1 Azorinus chamasolen
CCGTAAATTCAGATCTATAAAATTCAATAAGCAAACAGAGTAGACCCTGATCAGACAGCTCCTTCAGGAGATGTTTGATCTGGATCTACTCTCTTCGGAAAGGCCGTGAGATGCGTTACTGAGAAGGAAAGGGTTAAAGAAACACCACACTGTCCCAACTATGCACACTTGTACTGGTACATGTGGATAAGTTATTCACCACCAACTATGGATTAAAACCATTTTTCTCAATTACGAACGAATTGCAAATACAGTAAAACCCTTCTAAACCGGAAATCGTATAGAGAAAAAATAGATACTTGTAAGACAGGTGTCTGCTTAATGCAGGGTGGAAATAATACAGACATCTGCTAGAGGAGCTTTCTGCATGACTTTCACCCTGAGTTAAGCTGCCTGCTGTCTCCATTTATACTAAATTTAACCCATTACCTCATATTGACGGCTTTTGACGACTTTGTAAAAGTCACTTTGTGAAACCATTGTGGTAAATAGAGCATTTGCTCCTATGGGGGCAAATGCTCTATTTATCACAATGGTTTCAAACTACAAAATTCTAAAATGTTCCTTTTAATGCTCCTTTTCGGTAGATTTATTCAAAGAGCTTGGGTCTAAAAATAGCCTATGAGGGAACTTCCGGTTTAGAGGGGTGTTATTGTAGCTTGGATCTACAGTAAAACCTCTCTATAACGACCACTAAATTGTGTTAATTAGTTGGTATTTAGGGCAGGTGCCGCTTAAAGCAAGGTAAAAGTAAAACGGAACGCTCCTATAGGAGCGTTCCGTTTTACTTTCACCTTGCTTGAAGCAACCACCTGCCTTTAACACAAAATATTTAATGTAATTTAGTGGCCGTTATAGAGAGGTTTTACTGTATTCTATTTTACCCATATAACTTGTGACTGATACTTACCTGATGAAAATTGATGAAAAACATTATGGTATTTCGAATATTTACTAGCTGAATTTTATAAATGGCATATGAATACGGGGTATTCTAGCCGTGGCCAGAAGCTGTAGAATCAAATCTTTATAATTAATTCCACAAGCAACCAGATCACATCCTGATTATACCCCTATTCTACACAGACCACGAATCCAACGAATCGCCAAGAATTGATAAATTTTAGGATTCGTGACGATTCGTGGAATTTTGTAAATGTTCTGGTCCAATTAGTGACGCTCTACGATTTAGCTACGATACAGGTACGATAGTGTTACGCATATTCGTGGGATTCGGCTGGAATCGCACGAATATTGCAAAGAATTCACTACGATCTACCAGAATCTACTACGAATACTACACGAACGTTAGGAATCAGTTACGAATCAGTTCAGAATACGCCGAATGTATATACGAATGAGGTACGAATAATAATGATTTCTTGACTATTCTTGACAATTCGTTTGATTTTCCCTAAGTATAGGTATTAAAAAAAAGGCACTCAGTCCTGCTTGCAAGGTATCAGATGTATAATGGATGTTAATCGTAGAGCAGCTGTAGTGTTTAGCCCTGTACTTGGAGTATCAGCAGCAGCTGCTGATAGCTAGGAGACTGCTTCGAATAAGAAGGAGAAGAGCCCCAAGGTTATGGGTTAGACCGTGGCTGACACAACCCAGAAGGCTAGAATACGGTCACTACAACAGACTGATGCAGGAGCTGATGGTGGAAGATTCAATTACGATTCCAAAGAAGCACTACGAATTAAGTTAACAGTTAAGAGTTAATGAGTTTAGAATATCTACGAATGCATACGAATCAATTACGATTCAATTACGATTCCTAAGAAAGCACTACGAATTTGTTACGAATTAACTACGATCTTTTGGATTCGGGAGTTCGTGGCCAAAATTTTGAACAGCTCAAAACTTTTGTCACGAATTCCCGATTGCTCAAGAATTGCACGAACTGATTACGAATATATACGAATCAGTTAAGAACTGCACGAACTGATTCCGATTCCACTACGAATCCTACAATTTGTCAATTCGCGGCGATTCGTGGGATTCGTGGTCTGTGTGGAATAGGGGCATTAAACGGCTCCAACAGGATATGAGCGTTGAAAGGCGTATATATTAGGTAAACGGTTAACACAAAATGGTAGAAAAAGGCTCATTTGACCAATTAAGCAGACGACATAAATCGTGAATCATAAAATTACCTAGATTTGACGAACCCCCATTCCCCAATACATGTAGTTGCGTTTTTATGCCCCCGTTGACGATAGTCAGTGGGGCATTATGTTTTGTACATGTCCGTCCGTCTGTCCGTCTGTCTGTCCGTCTGTCACGCTTTTAGGTGCAGTTGGTTGTCACAGCTTTTCAAGTGCTATAAGTCAGTAAGTTCTAGACTTATACACATGAAACTTCAAATACACATCAATTACCATCTGTGCTATCATTTGGCACCCCACCCATGCTGCCCGCAAGCCCAAGGTCGAGGTCAAATGACTTGGAAATGTTACGTGCAGTTGGTTGTCACATTTACGTGCAGATTTTGGTCACAGTTTTTTCATTGTCTTATATCTCCCTAACAACTGTAGCTATTGCCATGGAATTGCATATACACCTTAAACACTATCCATACTTTCATTGCACACCCAGCCCATGCTGCCCGCAAGCCCAAGGTCAAGGTCAAATGACTTGGAAATTTTACGTGCAGCTAGGCAAGCACCTACACGGGGGCATCACTGTGTCTTACAAACACAATTTTCTAGTTTTTTAAAATATAGTACAACCCCTCTAAACCGAGTGTTAAATTTAGTATAAACATCGGTCTTGGAGACAGGCGGTAGCCTAATGTAGGGTGGAAGTTATACAGAAAGCTCTAGGAGCTTTCTGTATGACTTTCACCCAGCAATAAGCAGCCACCTGCCTGAAAGCATCTAAATTCTTCTTTTCTAGAATTCAAACTTTCCTTCATATACAGTGCTCCCTCTCTACAACGACACCCTTTGGATTGTATGTGTTGTTCAGAGGGAGTTGTTATATAGGGAGGGAAAATCAAACATAATTAGCTTGTTTGCAAATTTCCAGATAAAGTGTATTTCGAGAACTAAAACCGTTATGATGGAGGCATAAAGAAAATACGATGGAAAATGTTGTTTCTGGAGCCTTGTTGTATCGGAAACAGTGACATGCGTTGTTGTAAGGAGGGAATCGTTATTGAGAGGACCGTTGTAGGGAGGGAGCACTGTAAACGCATTTCACGTCTTATTAGGGTCTGCTCTGTTTGCATATAAAATTATAAAGATATACAATGTAGTTCTATAATTTCTACCAAAGGAGCACTACCATCTTGTGACTTTTAATTAGCTAATAAATATGCGTGATGTCATTATTTCTTACATGAATATTCATGAGGTAAATTTTTAATTATACCTGAGATACCCTGGTTTTGGGTTTTGTTATCATTTCTACAAGGAAAACAAATTCGTCCCCAATTCATTTTTTTAAACCCTTACTCAGTGAATATTCATGTAAGAAATAATGACGTCATGAATGTAAACAGAAACTTTTGGCTAGAGTAGAAACTGCAGAACCATATCGAGGGCTTGGTGCAAAACTATTCTAACTCCTTCACAAAGTGAAGGAGTTAGAATAGTTTTGCACCAAGCCCTCGATATATTATTTCATTAGCAATCAGAGCAGATCCTGATTAGACGGCTCCCTCCTACAGGCGTTTATTCTACTGGGTCTACTCTGTTTGCAAAGGCGTAGAAAGGCGTACTTATGGAATAACAGATCCATAATATGACCTCTTTTTGATGGCCGCTTAAGACAGGTCCTACTGTATTGTACTAGTATATCTAAATAAAAACAACAATGATGACATCTGCTTTGCATTTTTATTGCATCTTTTAATCAAAGTTCATGTATGTATACAAAACGTATATATAAATAAAACTATGTTTCATCGGCACAATAGTATTCAGAACTTGGCTTAATAAATAATGAATATAAAATACTAACTACAGTATATCTTCGCTAATTCGAACATTAACTAAAGAATAACTGATACAGTAAAACTTGGATACTACGAAATTTTAGTAATGAAGAATTTATCTCTTTGTGGCCAGGTGGCTGCTTAATGCAGCCAGGGCGAAAGTTATGCAGAAAGCTCTTAGAGGAGCTTTATGCATGACTTTCACCCTGCATTAAGCTGCCGCCAGTCTTAAAGATCAATAATGGTACGTATTCGAGTGTTCGTAGTATCTTTTTTAGACAGATGACTGCTTAATTCTGGATGAAAGTCACACAGAAAGCTCCAAGAGGAGACAGATGACTGATTCAGACAGAAAGCTCATGGAAGGGGGACTTCTGTATGAATTTCAACACTACATTAAATTAAACTGTTCTAAACATCGACAATGATGCTTATTTAAGTGTAACGATTAGTGAATATCAGCGAGTGAGAGACTGTTCGGTTTAGCCGGTGTTCGACCTATAGACTGCTCGTGTTAGCCAGTGTCTAGGATGCCGAGTGTTCGAACTAGCAAAGTTTTACTGTATGTGCGTTAGTTAACATAAATAATGTTCAATGATTGCATATTACTTGACATATTTGTAGAAGACTAGAAAAATCAACCTTTGTACGATATAAACAGTGTAAAACCAGATTAGTTGTTTCGTTTCTACTATTAAG
The DNA here is from genome assembly GCA_963576725.1 of Azorinus chamasolen. Lineage (NCBI taxonomy): Eukaryota > Metazoa > Mollusca > Bivalvia > Cardiida > Solecurtidae > Azorinus > Azorinus chamasolen. The sequence goes on from OY755245.1 coordinate 45,278,830, forward strand.
ACTGATCTAGGTATACACTGTTTGAATAATTAATGAATAAAGCATTGCTGCAGCCCTTTACTTGGCGAATTCTCATGTAGGAAATAATGACTGTATGAATATTGATTAGCTGAACTTTGTACACTAAAACCTCTCTATAACGACCACTAAACTGTGTTCATTAGTTGGTATTTTGGGCAGGTGGTTGCTTAAAGCAAGGTGAAAGTAAAACAGAACGCTCCTATAGGAGCGTTCTGTTTTACTTTTACCTTGCTTTATGCATCCACCTGCCTCTAACACAAGAATATCTGATGTAATTTAGTGGCCGTTATATAGAGGTCTTACTGTATATCATTCCACAAGCAAACAGAGCAGTCAGCACATACGGGGCTGTCTGTTTTGGTCTACTCTGCTCGCTAATGCTAAATTTGTGTCGCTATAACGGTAAAGAGAAAATGTGGCAAGAGATGGAACACATGGATACAACCTTCAATAACATTCTTGTTAAGTAAATAAAAAAGTAGATTTTGTGTATACGCGTATGTCAACCTTTTTGTACACATCATGAAATCCATTGCTTATAATGTATGCGTACTGAGGTGGCAATATAAAATTGTATATGTAGATCTATGCGCATGTATTGAGGTGAACATGTTTACTTGTATATGTACTGAGGTGAAAATATTGAATTGTACACGTATATGTACACGTATTGAGCTGAACATTTTAATATGTAATATATTGAAATGAATGTATTGGCTTGCATATGTACTGAGGTGAATATCTTGTACATGTAAATTTCCTTATCGTAGTCTTGCGATTTGTTTAGCCTTTATACTGCTGGTCCTACTTTTATCGGTAGAATATTTCATCGACTTTAGTTGCGAGTTAATCGGTCTCTCATCAGGATCCACAATGTGTGTACAGTAAAACTCCTCTAATGCGACCACTTAATGAATCAACATCGTTGTCTTTATAAACAGGTGGTTGCTTAATGCAGGACAAAAGTAAAGCAAAAAGCTCCTCTAGGAGGCTACCACCTGCCTCTACCACCCAGAAATATACCTATTTTTAGGTGGTCGCATTAGAGGGGGCTTACCGTTTTGGTAATCACTCATTACAGCAGGCTAAAGGTTAAAACAAATACTGTACACTATGCCGTGCAGGACAAATACACATTAAGCTAAAACACACATGTATGTACATGTACATGTATACAAAAATAAATAAAAGTTTAAAATCATGATAAAAGCACAAATCATTATAGCACAATGATGAACACAATTCTGGCAGTGATAGAATAACATGTACAGCAGCACCTCTCAAAAGTAACCACTAAATGAATACCGTAGCTGTCTGTAAAAGCTGGTAATTGCATAATGCGGGGTGAAAGTAATGCAGAAATCTCCTAGGGGAGCTTTCAGCATAACTTTAATTCTACATTAAGCTACTACATTCTCTATAAATCCACAATAAGATTACGTTCTCAAGCTTTTGATTGATTCAGATTTGAGCCTCTGGCTCAAATCTGACCAATCAAAAGCTTGAGAACTTTTTTCAGTGGTCGCTTTAGATGGAGGATCTACTGTACCGACTCCTGATCGTCACACGACCAGGGCCCATGCTTATAAAACTTTTCGTTGAGTCTGAATACGTTCTCAAGCTTTTGATTGGTCAGATTTGAGCCTCTGGCTCAAATCTGACCAATCAAAAGCTTGAGAACTCAAATCTGACCAATCAAAAGCTTGAGAACGAAACTCAGACTCAACTAAAAGCTTTATAAGCATGGACCCAGGCATTTAACCCTTACAGTGCGGGGCACGAATCACTTAATATGTCATTTGCAGACAGTGTAGATCCAGATGAGAGGGATCTTTGTAGGAGCCCTCTCATCAGGGTCTGCACTGTCTGTCATGTTACATTTTTCCTTAGAAAAAAATCCTAAATATTCGCAATAACCTTGACCTGTTTGAATATTGGAATAGTCCATTTGAACATTCGCCACTGTTAGGGTTAAACATCCAATGAGAACTGGATACACTCAAAATAAATATTTGGAAAAAGTTATTACCCTTCTCTTGCTGAATTTTAAAATACATTTCTCCTTCTTTACCCATGCCCTGTTGTATAATTACATATTGTACTGTGTACAATTATTTCGCTGTGCAATCACTGTTGTGGAGTGCACTGTTTGCTCAATCAACTTGTAAATAGGGCAGACCCTGATGAGACAGTTCCTGCAGGAGCTGTCTCATCTGTGTCTTCACTATTTACAGGTAGGTATATTGACGTGAATAGCAAGCGAAGGGTTAAGACAAAAATTCTAACATGGACTAATATAACAAAAGTCATATTTTGTATTACGTAAATATGTATGAGAAATGCTTTGCCTATTACACGTGGCCTGAATGCTATTTGCAAACAGTTTGAATCCAGATGAGACGCTGAATGACTCGGCGTCTCATCAGGATCCAAACAGTTTTACAATCAGACAATAATTTCTCAAACGTTTTAAAGAATTGAAAGTTAGTAAAAAGCAGATCAAGATTCAAGCAGACTTTATTTTACCGCAAGCTAAAAGTTATCTCCCTTTCTTGCCACGTATTGTCGTCTGCAAAACAGACGTTGCATTCATTTGATATATATATTTAAAAAAACCCAGCTGTCAAATCGAAAATAAAATGCAAGTCAACTTGAGCAGGATAGATGCATGATAAACAGATTCTAATAAAAGTGAAAACCGTAATGAATATCACAGACTTGTTCAATGATCACAGGGCGGCGTGGCCCTTAATGAAGTGACGGTGCAATTCAATGAGACATTATAACATCTACAAAAATGTATCTGAACACGCAGGTTGTCCCGCTCTTTCATCTCTCTTTCTTTCTCTATCTCAAACATTCTCTCACCCCTTACCGTTCTCTCCTTTCTCACAAATAGCCTCTCTCTCTGGCTATCTCGTATTCGTCTGTCTCTTTGTTTCTACTCTCTCTCTCTCTTTCTATATCTCTTTCTCCATCATCTCTATCAATCATATCTTATTACCATTCGGGACTATTATGCATTGAATGACCAATAAATAAAAATAAATTATCAATAAGTTAAGAGTGATAATGCATATGAGCACTGAAGTTCTGGAATGATGTGTCGTCGAATGTCGCCGCCGTAAAACCGTTTAGGTTAAGACAATTATTTTGTCCTTTAACCCTTTCCCTGTTCTATGTATATTCCAAATTGCAATGCCTACTGAATATTCATGGACAAAATAGGTATAATGAAATATGGAAAGTGGAACAGCGTAGCTATTTTAGACAGTTATGAAGCATATATATCAGATTTCATTAGCAAACAAAGCAGACCCTGATCAGACGGCTCCAATAGGAGCCGTCTGATCTGGATCTACTCTGTTTGCAAATGTGTGATTTTTTTGTATGAAGGAAAGGGTTACATAGAGACATGGAGTATGTATATACCCCTGACTTATAGCAGTACCACTCTACAGTTACCACACTATGAATGGACATGTGTGTCTTTAACCATTAGCCTCATGAATATTTATGCAAGTATTATATCACTTCATGAATATTCATTAGCTTCGTGTTTTTATAGTGGTACCTAAAGAAGGGAACTATTGGTCATGACAGAAAAATTGAGATCTGGGTCCATGCTTATAAAACTTTTAGTTGAGTCTGAGTTCGTTCTCAAGTTTTTGATTGGTCAGATTTGAGCCTTTGGCTCAAAACTGACCAATCAAAAGCTTGAGAACCCTAACCTAAACAATCAAAAGCTTGAGAACAAACTCAGACCCAACTAAAAAGCTGTATAAGCATGGACCTAGGTCTATACAGTTCCATAAGCAATCAGAGCAGACCCTGGCCCAACAGCTCCTATAGGACTTGTATTATCTGGGTCAACTATGTTTGCAAATGCATAGGAATGCGGTAAAGGTTTAAGACACATGACTGCTCAATGTAAGACGAAAGTTATACAGAAAGTTCCCATGCACGGGTTCTTTGAGCAAAATGTGCGCCCTGCATTATGTTAAATCTGTCCGTAAGATCTAAATTAAGAAATGAGCGGCCACAGTAGAGCGGTGCCACTATATTCTCTCTTGTTTCGTCTGATTCATTTGGCACAGAGTGCGGTACAGTAAAACCCATCTAAACCGGATGTTCAAGTTAGAGTATATATCGATCTTGGAGAGAGATGGCAGCTTGATGCAGGGTGAAGATCGTGCAGAAAGAGCTTCCCGCATGACGTTCACCATGCATTAAGCAGCCACCTGCTTAAACGTATCTAAATTCATCTTTACTAGATTCCGGTTTAGAGGGATTTTGCTATATTGGGGTCCTTAAATCTTGTTATAAACTTTGTTTAAAAACCCAGCGACCATGTTCGTGTCGTTCATAAGGACGTATACCCTGTACAGCTCATAGTGAAGTCTGCCGTCTGACGAAGTAAACGAGCCAGGAAACTGGAACTCGGGTGTGGTTACCTCACTTATCTGGGTCACGCCTTGGCTTCTTAAACCCATGTAGACGTCGCACATAAGCGAATCGATTCTGGTTTCCATAGTGTCGAGCTGGTTACGTAACTTCGACTCTGATGAGTCGTTGTTAAATTCCGAGCTCCCGATAATCCCATGGGTACGTACGTAGTTCAGTAATGTGGTGAGGTTAAACAGATGAGACCAGTGCGACATCAGCATAGCTTTCAGCTGTAAGTGAAGAAACAAAATGAATATTAACCCTTTCTTCTATGTATGTTAATTCAAAAAGTTATTACTGTAGCAGAGAGCTACAGATGAAGATACGTACCCAAATACTAAATCGCCATTTCTCCACCAAACCCTATACTGTAACCACTCTTTAGATTCGTCTCTTCGAGACGATTCTAAAGAGTGGTCACAGTATAGGGTTTGGTGGAGAAATAAAGGAGTTATTCTTTACGCATTATTATATTCTTAGGGGCATGTTTTATAATTACACACGCACAAACAATAACATATTTATCGTGGCAGAAACTTCAGGATTAGATCTATAATACTCCACAAGCAAACGGAACAGATCCTGATCATGGTCTATTCTGTTTGCAAATGCATGAAAGGGCGACTCTACGAGGTAGTCTTATCTGATTTGTTATTCTGAATTGACGCTGTCTGTCAATGTAAACAGTTATATTTACGCCTAGTAAATATCCACCAATCAACTCCCTGCTTACCTGTATGTCTCATTATGATCTTGTGTCAATATATAAGGATATGCAAGTCCTATACATAAAATGAGTGCATGTAAATTTCAAAATTGCACAGTCCGGTTGGACGGATTACACAATAATTAATTAATTAAGTTTTTGATTTGTCAGATTTGAGCCTTTGGCTCAAATCTGACCAATCAAAAGCTTGAGAGCAAACTCAGACTCAACTAAAAAGCTTTATAAGCATGGACCCAGAATAGACGGTCCTACAGTAACCTACTGATCTAGGTCTATACTGTTTGCAATGTTTGAAGGAAATGGTAAATATTTTTCTTTTATTTGTACTCACGTCAATAAAGGCTAACATTTCGTCCTGGGCGATGTTTTCTTCAGTTAAACGAGTCACGAATGAATAGTTGTCTAAGTGTGTCAGTATACCACCAAGCGACATATTCCTGATGAATTCCGATGTCTGAAAAACAGCAAAGGACTTAAAATACATCTTGAAACTAATAAGAGGTTTTATTGAGATAGGATACAGGATTTTATTATAAAAGTGGTATCATTTTTATTATTAACATTATTTTTTATTATTTGTCTCGCTGATACGACCACTTAATTTAGGAGTCTGTAAAAGCATGGCAAAAGTAATACCGAAAGCTCACAAAGGGGCTTTCTAAATAAATTTTGACCCGCATTAAACTACCATCTGTTTTAAAAATCCAGCATTATACTTCTTTTGAGTGATAGTATTATCATAATTATTAAATCTTGGTCTACACTGTCTGCATATGCTGATTATGTGATCAGGCAAAACTGGGTAAATAAGCTTTTACTTCAGAAGTGCGGTACTGAGTTACCACGCAACACTCCTAATTCTGCTGTTAATACTTTCCCTGGATCCATGCTTATATGAGGGAAAAAAGGTTTTAACCCCTTCCGTGCCACAATGACGGGTTTATAATATCACATGCAAACAGTTGGATTCCGATGAGACGTCTCATCAGGATCCAAACTGTTTAACACAGTGTTTACTGTTTTATAAAGAAAATGGAAGAAATGCACACACTTACACTAAAAATAAACGAAACTATACCCAGCAGACGATAATGCTGGCACCGAAAGGGTTAAAGTGGGTGGGGGTTACAACCAGTTATATAATTACTACACGTTAACCCATTCCAGCTAGAGACTCATTGTCACGCTTCTGCAGACAGTAAAGTTCGGCCTGGTCCCGAGGTTATAAAACTTTTTTGCTTGAATCTGAGATCATTCTCAAGCATCCGATTGGTCAGATGCTGAGCCGCTCAGAATCTGACCAATCAGAAACTTGAGAATGAGCTCAGACTCAGACTCAGAAGATTTGTAACCTCGGACCCTGTAGAATCTTACTGATCAGAGTTTGCTCTGTTTGCTTGTGAAAATAATATATAATTTTAGTTTCTGCCACAGCCAACACCCCGTGTTCACATGCTATTATAAAGCTCCATTTTTTTCATAATAACATCATTTCTAACATTTATATTACTTACGGGGTTTTTATGCTCTGGGCGAATATGTACATGATTTACCATAGAGTTGACTTTGGAACCAGATGAGACGCCGTGAGATCAAGCGTCTTAAGACATGGACGAACCGTATGTATACATGTGCATGGATTATTAAAGGTCGTGACATCTTTACCGATGGTATCATTACACAGGGTCAAGAGTATCCACATAATAGGCGGATGCAGGTCCTTAACCCTCTCCCTGTTGCATATTCATGTACGTAATAATGACATAATGAATATGTATGAGCTGAATTTTAAAATCGGCATATGTACGCAGGATCTTTTGGTATTGGTAGAGACTGAAGTGTTATATATATCATTATTTCATAAGCAAACAGAGCAGACCCTGATCAGATGGCTCCTAGAGGAGCCATCTGATCTGGGTCTACTCTGTTTGCAAATGCGTGAAAAGGCGTTTATATGAAGGAAAGGGTCAACAACGTGCTGTCTATTTTAATCCTTCCTCATAGAAACACCAGAAGCTTTCTCCATAAATCAGGTTCTGAATTAACTGAGTTATATCTATTATAATAATTCCATAAGCAGACAGAGTAGACCATGGTCAGGGTATGCACTGTTTGCTTTTGACATGATAAAGATTTGATTCTACAGTTTTTGTCAAAGCAAAAAAAGTACCTTGAAAAGTTTACATTATAAAAATCCAGCTAATTAATATTCATGATGTCATTATTTGAATTTATTTCTTACATGAATATTGAACAAGTCATGGGTTAATATTCATGGCAGGTGGAATCTTACATTAATTATACTATTTATCAAGTAAAGGGTTGGGTTGTCGCTTTAGACAGATTATAAACGTACTTACATAATGTCTTATATCCTCAGACAGTAGGTCAATTCCTCTGCTTCTCTCCTTCAGATCTTCGAGGACGGTTGGGAAGTTCGGTGTTTCTGCCTCGCCGGTTCCGGAAAAACACGGGTTCGTAGTGTCCACATCGCGCTTGACTGGGTTGGCTGTAGTCGCGAGTATGAACCCTGCCAGAGTCAGTCCGAACAGGAACAGACCTCTCAACTTCCCATCTGTAACAATACAGCGGATCACTTATAGTATAAAAACTAGTTTAGCCTTGTATATAAGGGACTTGCTGATTTATCCAAGTCGGTTAATTATAAAACAAAACTTTATAGTGTTTGTACTTATTAGATTCTCCGCGATGAGACTAATCTAATGAGTACATAGAAAATGTGGTTTGGCGGAGAAACGTAAAAAAACACAACTTTGTATATACATATATAGAACATGGTGAAAGAACTTCGCCATAATCAGAGGTGAAGATAAGACGCCAATATTAAAACATTTTCAAGAATAACTTCTTCATTTCTCCACCAAACACTATGTTGTGACCACTCTTTAGAATCGTCTCTTCGAGACGATTTTAAAGAATGGTCACAACATAGGGTTTGATGGAGAAATGACGGGTTTAGTATCTGAGTACGCTCCTTTATCTGTTGCTCTACATAAATATATTTTCCAAAATACAATCAATTAAAATCGTATATTAGAGAAATAAAAGTTTCTAAAAGATGTAAGATTAAATAAAAAAATAAAATGTTCTTTCTCTTTCTCCGTATTTGTGTATAATGAATAAAACTGGTGATACATGTACAACTTCGATGTACAAAGGCATGTTTTCAAATAGACGCACGATGTGATGATTACAATATACGTGCTGTATATATCCTTACCAAATGAACTTAGCACAGTGACCATGGCAATAAAATATTTTGTGAGAATAATTATAAATGATGTCGACCGCTGTTAGTTTAAAGTTGTACTCACCATTTAAACAACCTGGTCAGTTTATATACTCCATCAATACATGAAAGTGTGTAGAGTATTTAAATTTAGCTCACAAACGTATCCATAAATCCCCAATCTATATTTACTTGACAAAAAAACCCGAATTCCGGGTTCGACCTTTCCCAATATGTCTCCAAACGCACTAGCCATATATCTGAATGTAGTTAAACCGCTCCCGACTTATTGTCCAACATCGGATGTTTCCGCCATGTGAGCGGAATTCCCCGAGTTTAACCATATTTTGATAAATTTCAAATGAAAGGCACTGAATGCACGACTCGAAGAATGGAGTCTTCTGATACGAAACAGTATGTACGAAACAAGGACACAAAATTAATTCATACGAAAATCTTAAACACTTAACCCCTTCCTTTATATAAACGCCTTTTCTTACATTTACAAACAGGGAAGACCCAGATCAGACTGCTCCTAGAGGAGCTGTCTGATCAAGATCTGCTCTGTTTGATGATGAATTTGATAGATCCGTTTATTTCGTTTCTATAATGGTTAAAATGTTCCTCTTTCCATATTTCATTATAACTATTTTGCCCATGAATATTCAGTAAGTACTGAGATTTGGACTAAACATAGAGCGTGTAAGGGTTAACTCAACTTAGCCTTTACTGCGCTGTACAACGCTCAAATTGGATCTGGTGCGATTGGACTTCTTCCTATTCGTTCAAGCATTTGAAAAACTATCAACCCAGTGTCATTACACAAGCTTTTATCTACTGAATATTCATGCATAAAATAGTTATAATGGAATATAGGAGGTGGAACATTGTAGCCATTTTAGAAAGTATAGAAACATATCTATCAAATTTCATTAGCAAACAGGGCATACCCTGATCAGACGGCTCCTATAGGAGCCGTCTGATCTGGGTCTACTCTGTTTGCAGATGCGTGAAAACACGTTTACATGAAGGAAAGAGTTAAAGAAACTACAGTCCAAATGTCAAAAAGCTTGGATCTTGATTAGACGCCGAATGACTCTGTGTCTGATCTGGATTTAAGCTGTTTGCAAATGCGACTGTATTTACGATAAGAGATATAAGAGCCTATGAAAACAAACGGGCGAGCAATACGTCATTGTATTGAAAGAGTTAGATCCGGACAATGCACAAATGGGCTGCGTATGAAACACGATCTACACGCTATTTGATGATCTAGCTGATACTGAAAGTTTTAAATTAACCGGATGCATATTCATGTAAGAAATAATGACACCATGAATCTTTATCAGCTAATGTTTATAATGATTTATAAACACAAGCTTTTTAGCCATTTTATTAAGTGTATATTCAGATCTGTATAGTTCTATAAGAAAACAGAGCAGACCCGTAGCAGGCAGCTCATACAGTGACTGTCTGATCTGGGTCTACTTTGTTTGCAAAAGTTGTCAAAATATGTTTCTATCACGGAAAGGGTTAATAATATAATAGTTCCTAGAATGATGGATATGTTTAAATGCTTTGTACATAATACCGGAAATCAAAGCCATTCTTTAAGCCTTTACTCCGTAACTACGTCTTTCTACGCCTTTTAGGAGCTGACTGACCAGGGTCTGCTCTGTTTGCGTATGAAACAATATAGATACGATTCTTCCTTTTTGCTATGGCCAACTTTTCCTGCGTCCATGTGCCATTAGAAAATATAATCTAATTAATATCCATGACGCCATTATTTCCTTCATGAATATGCATGCGGTAAAGGGTTAATAAATGCGGGAAACGGTTGCACAGGCATCTGCAAAAAATGTAGACCTAGATCAGATGGCTTGAGGATGAAACCATTGATCAGGGTCTGCACTGTTTTCTTAGTCAGAATACTCTAGCGAATTATACCCTTTCATACCATATGGACTCTTTCGTTAATAAACGCTGATGGGTTATTCTACTTTGCATATTCAGCATTTAAAGGGTTGATGATCTACTTATTCACTTCAAGAATGTGAACTTTTCAAACGGACCAGGCCTACTTGTTATACTTGTACAGTAAAACCCCGCTAATGCGACCACCGAACAGAGGTATAATTCTGGGTGCTAGTTGTAGGTGGTAGCTTAATGCAGGACAAAAGTGATGCAGAAAGCTCCTCTAGGAACCACCTGCCTATAAAGACTCCCATGCTTATTCATTAATTGGTCGCATTAGAGAGGTTCTACTTTATCTGGCCCTCACTAAGCCAAGTTACATTATGCTTAACCATTATAACGCTGAATTTTCAAGTGGACTACATGTATTCCAAAACTCAAACTATTCAATTTTATGGTTAATATTTAGGGATATTTCTAAAGAAAAGTGTAATATGACAAACAGTGCAGACCCTGATGAGAGGGACATTAGTGACCCGTGTCCCGTAACGGACATCAGTGACTCATGTCCCGCACAGTAAGGGTTAAATATCACAAAACAGACTTATTTCCCCTTTTACAAAAATGACAGGGTGTCAAAATGTTTGGATCCAGGTCAGACCCCGTTTTATTCGGTATCTCATCTGGACATAGCGCTTGGTAAATATCATTATGAATTTGCTAAACGAACCGACACTAACTTAACAGACGACACTGATATAGACACGGAGATAATTATTTCATCACTAAGTACTGTTAAGCGGAAATTTCAAGTATACATAGATACATTTTTTCTGCAATTTCTTTTTAACCCTTTCCCTAATATAAACGTGTATTCACGAATCTGCAAACAGAGTAGACCCATATCAGACGGCTCATAGAGGAGCCGTCTGATCAGGGTATACTCTGTTTGCTAATAGAATTTCAAAGATCTGTGTCTTTACTTTCTAAAATGGCTACAATGTTTTTTGTCCATGAATAGTCAGTAGGTACTGAAATTTGTAATAAACACAGAACAGGGAAAGTTTTAAAACAGTGTCTTCGTGTCAAACAGTTTGGATCCTGATGAGACGCCAAGTTACTCGGCGTCTCATCTGGAGTCAAACGGTTTGCAAACGTAATCAAAATATGTCCAAAGCGTAGAATGTTTATTTTTGACACAACCTCTTTGAATGAATCTACCCAAAAGTAGCATTTACTGGAGAAAAGCCATTGTGATAAATACAGCATTTGCTCCTATAGGAGCAAATGCTCTTTTTATCGCAACGGTTTCAAGAAGTACTTTAGCACTTTACAAGAATCATAAACGTTCGTAACTGTCAGTGTTAACCCTTTCCCTGTTGCATATTCATGTAAGATTAAAAATGACGTCACGAATATTTATTAGCTGATTTTTATCATGTCATATGTACGCAGGAATATTCGTATTGGTAGAAACTGTAGAGTCACTGAGTCAGGTCTATTACTCCTGCAGGAGCCGTCTGATCTGGGTCTTCTCTGTTTGCAAAGACATGATAAAGCATTTATAGTTTATACGAGCGGGATGCTTAAAACGGATATGGCATGTTATCTAATAAGTCGTTATGAATGAATCAAGGATACCTGTTCAGTGATTGGATACTTATTGAACAAAAATGACTATTTGAATTTAATATAATGAGTAATCTATATTTAACTGCGAACTAACGAGATTAAACTCCCTTTGAATATGCTACGATATCGTCGCCATGGAAACCGTCGTCTACAACATTTTAGTGAAATGCACCCGCCCTTTAGAATGAAGAATAATATAAGAGAGTGTCAAAAAGTTTGGATCCTGATCGGTGGCAAATGTACTCGGTGTCAGATTTCAATTCGAACTTAACCATTTACAGGGAAGACCCATATCAGACGGCTCCTAAACTGGAGCCGTCTGATCATGATCTGCTCTGTTTGCTAATGGAATTTGAGAGATCTGTTTCTTTAGTTTCTAAATTGGCTAAATTGTTCCACATTCTATATGCCATTATAACTATTGTGTCCATGAATATTCAGTAGGTATTGAAGTTGTATTGTTTGACACATTGACTGTATTCTCAAGAACAATGGAAGAAACCTTTAGAAGTCTGAGAATAGTTCCAGAGTACATGTTTACGGACGTGAAAATATTTAAGACAGAGACTCACTACGAGTTGACCATTTTCTTTATGAATATTCATATCAAAATAATTACCGTATGAACATTGACCCTTTAACCCTTTCGCTGCCAAACTCTGTCGTCTGCTAACTTTGTCATCTGCTACAAATTTTCATTATTTTGGTTTTCTTTATTTTTGTTTCAAAAACATAGTAACAGTAACAAACAGTTTGGATCCTGATGAGACGCCGAGTTACTCGGCGTCTCATCTGGATCCAAACTGTTTGCATAGGTAATCACAGATCCGGCATTGGCAGCGAAAGGGTTAATGATGGGGAACCGGGTGAATAAGACCTTTGCAAACAGTGTAGACCCAGATAAAAGGGCTCATCAAGGGGCCCTTTGATCAGAGTATGCACTATTTGTCATAATAATATTTTTTCTTCAGTTTTAAATTTGGATACAACACTTTGTTTAACGAATATTCAGAAAAAAATGGGCCATTTCTAATGAGGCACCGAGTAACTCGGGGTCTCACCAGGATCCAAATTGTTTGACATATTGTATATTGGAAGAGAAATGGGAGAAATTAACCCATTACTTCATATATACGCCTTTTCATGCCTTGGCAAACAGAATAGACCCAGGGTGTCGTATCATCTGGGTCTGCTCTGTTTGTATATGAAATTATATAGATCTGATCAGACACTTTTTGTTTAACCCATTCTCTCCTACGCTATTTTTAGACTCAACCTTTTTGAATCTACCGAAAAGGAGCATTAACTAGAGAAAAGGAACATTTTTAGAATTCTGTAGTTTGAAACCAATGTGATAAATAGAGCATTTGCTCATATTGGAGCAAATGCTCTATTTATCACAATGGTTTCACAATGTGAATTTTATAGAGGCGCAAAAATGGGTTATGTGTTAAACCAACATTTTACCTTTTAAAAATGAGTTAATGAATATTCATAAAGTGATTAATTCACGAATAAAGGTTCATTAGGGAAACGCAGGTCAAGATATACAATAGAAAATGCTTATAGCGACCACGTAATGGATAAACATGGAGGCATATAAGAATATGTGTTTTTAATGCATAACTTTTGTACAGTAAAACCTCTCTAAGCTGGACGTTAAATTTAGTATATAACTGTTGGTCTTGGAGACAGGTGAAAGCTTACTGCAGAGTGGAACTCGTGCAGAAAGCTCCTATCGGAGCTTTCTGCACGACTTTCACCCTGCATTAAGCAGTCACCTGGCTAAACGTATTTATTTTTTTCTCTACTAGAATTTTTTTCACGTCAAACAATTTTAATCTGTCAAGATTAGCCTGAGGTTGAGTTTCCCAAATGACAACCACAGTCTCGAATAATTTGGATCCTGATGAGACGCCGAGTTACTTGGCATCTCATCTGGGTCCAAACTGTTTACATATGCATTCACAGATTTGCCATTGACACAGAAAGAGCGAAAATCGGAAAGAGTGACGAAGATCGGAACTCTATCATATTCAGCGTCGGTGTCATCATCATCATCATCATCATCATCATCATCATCATCATCATCATCATCGAAGTTGAAAAGGCATGGACATAATAAAAGAGCAAAACTTACCGACTGTATTGGTGAAAAACATCTTGAATTCGTTCCCAGTGAAGCTGGTTAATAAATAAAGCACAGACTTTCTGTTTTATTCCTTGGATCGTATAAGTCTCAGAGACTCGAACTGTAACTTACCTTTCAGAGGACATGGTTTTATAAGGCCTTCAGCCTACAGATTCTGGAAATCCACAGGGAATTATTTTTGGTCTGCTTAAAAACTCAACAGAACAAATCCTACGTTCCGTTGTAATTTTTTCAGTCTCAATTTTCCCCATGACCCATCGCTTAAACACTTTAATTTTGTATATACATGTACTTTACTTAATACATGTTTCCTTACTCCGCCCTATCGTAGCAATATGTATGGGAGTGTGAGGGACCGCCCACCGTTCCGCCCCGCATATGAAGACAATCCAACCGGATCAAACCGAGTGTATTACGGAAGGAACGATATTACGATGAAAATGGTTAATAAATGTTTGAAGTAAATCTCGCCCCACTAACAACGCTGGCTTGTTAAACTTGATTTAAGTCGTTCAATATTACCGGCATACACGCGATAAGTAACTTAAGTACAATTTTAATACAGATGAAAACCAGAGTAAAGTTCAGCGTCTATCAGGATCAAAACTGCTAACACCATGGCATTGTTTTTTAAAAAAAGAAATGAAAGAAAGCTGTACTTTCGGAACTGAAGCAGAGGAGAATTAGTGTGAAAGGGTTAAGTACAAGGAACATACCAAGCGCTTAAATGTGAAACCGGGTGTCATTAATAAAACTACTATCAACCCGACCAGTTCAAAAGCGCTTGACTTGATTTGTCTTCCCCGCCGACATACAATTGTTTCAAATCTTGCCGAGATTTCTTAAATAAACGACATGATCAACTTTGTGTAGCAGACGACATTTTGTTAACTATATAGTTGTGTTGAAGATTAACCGTTAGCCTGTTAAGCGTGAATATACCGGTATTTGCAAACATCTTGGATCCAGATGAGACGTCGAGTTACTCGGCATCCGATCAGGATCCAAGCTATTTAATACTCGGCCAATAGTTACTGAAAAGCTTGAACGAGTCGAAAGTCATTAACCCGTTACACTATAAATCACAGGGGTCTGGACCGCTTCATGGGGGTCTATATGTACTATATAATAAAAAAGTTATTATATAGTACATATAGACCCCCATGAAGCGGTCCAGACCCCTGTGCTATAAATACGCATCGCTATGCCTTTGAAAACGGAGTACATGTAGACGGCTCTTATAGGAGCCGTCTGATCAGGGTCTGCTCTGTTTGCTAGTGGAATTTGAAAGATCTGTTTCTTTACTTTCTAACATGACTAGAATACTCCCCCTTTCATATTTCATTATAACATTTTTTTCAATGAATATTCAGTAGTTATTGAAAGTTGAAATAAACGCAGAACAGGGAAAGTGTTAAGCAACCACCTACTTTTTAAGATTCCTGTGTCCAATTAATATCAGGTACTTTCTGTTTTACTTTCATCTTGCTCTAAGCAGCCACCGGCCCTAAATACCAGCTAATTAACACAATTTAGTGGTCGTTATAGAGATGTTTTACTGTATTTTCCGCAGATTACGGGTTAACCCCCTACCCCTTCTCCCCACCCGAATGCTTCAAATATTGAAAGTGACATGCTGCACCATTTATGCAGTATAAAACGGTTACATTTTTTCTGGATAATTTTGAATGACAGACACTGCTACCCCTTATTTGAGGATTTCTGCAGATTCTCTGATTAGGATCTGCACTGTCTGTCACTCACAGATTGGGTCTGTATATACCAGATAACTCGTTATCTGCATTCGAAGATTTAGCCTATTCCATCATAGGCTATTTTTAGATCCTACCAGTTTCAATAAACCTACCGAAAAGGAGCATTAACTAGAGAAAAGGAAACTTTTAAGATTTTGTAGTTTGAAACCATTGTGATAAATAGGGCATTTGCTCCTATAGGAGCAAATGCTGTATTTATCGCAATGGTTTCAACAGGTGGTTTTTACAGAGGCGTAGAAAGGCTTATTTATGGAGGAAAGGGTTAAATATGTGAGTGAATTTTGCCGGGCGTTATGCAGTAAACCATCACTACATACATTGTTCATATGAGATCTAATTTATTGTCGCATTCCTTTCCCTCATGAATATTCATGTGCGAAATAGTGAGTATATGAATATTAATTAGCTCACGTTCGCACCGGCATCATGCTGCCCAGATTTGTCAAACTATTTCGGCATTGAGATAAGAATGGAGATAAACGGCGATGTCCTTGATCTATATAGAATGATTTATATTTTAGCCTATAGTGAGTAATATTGATACCTAAATTTGATTAAAAACTTTAACTTTTAATTTCGTGTCAGTGCATTATCGCTGACATATACGGACAGTTTGAATCCAATAAGTCCACTGTTCGTCAGCAGTAACAATTCTGATCGGTTTTGAAAAGAAACGGAGAAAGTAATTATTCTAGATTGATGAAGAACGTATCTAATTTTTGTTGACACAAACTAGTCCAGCACTTTAATGGTAAATACTGCGTAATAAAAGTAGACGAGGCATCAAACTAGATGACAGGCTGGGCTTTCCATATACGTGTCAAGGCCGTTTTAGATATTTACTCCACGTACATGTATATATACATATACATGTATACACATATTTGAACGCCTTTGCGATCCGAGTAGACCCATATCAGACGGCTCCTATAGGAGTTGTATGATCATGCAGGGTATGTCCCGTGTGCTTATGGAATCATATAACCCTGGTTCTACATGTTCTGGCTTGGTAAAAAATTCCTGAAAATGCCACTGTTAAACATTTCAGTAAATAAATATTCATAAAGTCATTATTTCTGACATGAATATTCATGATGTAAAGGATAAAAACCGTGTAAACCCTTCACATGGCTATAATAGCACATAGACAACCGTGTAAACCCTTCACATGGCTATAATAGCACATAGACAATCGTGTAAACCCTTCACATGGCTATAATAGCACATAGACAACCGTGTAAACCCTTCACATGGCTATAATAGCACATAGACAACCGTGTAAAACCCCTTCACATGGCTATAATAGCACATAGACAACCGTGTAAAACCCCTTCACATGGCTATAATAGCACATAGACAACCGTGTAAAACCCCTTCACATGGCTATAATAGCACATAGACAACCGTGTAAAACCCTTCACATGGCTATAATAGCACATAGACAACCGTGTAAACCCTTCACATGGCTATAATAGCACATAATATACACAGGGATATTTGTTCGTGGCAGAAATTGTAGAATCATATTTTTTTTATCAAAAGCAAACAGAGTAGACCCTGATCAGACGGCTCCTCTAGGAGTTGTCTTGTCTGGGTCTACTCTGTTTTCTAAGGCATAGGAAGGCGTGTTTATCGAGTACATGGATAATAAGCGTACCATGAGATTATCCTATACAGTAAAACCTCTCTAAATCGGACCTTGAATTCTGTATTACCCCTTCACTTGCTGAATTTTAAAATACATTTCTCCTTCTTTACCCATGCCTTGTTGTATAATTACATATATCTTCACAATCAACTTGTAAATAGTGCACGCCCTGATGAGACAGCTCCTGCAGCAGCTGTCTCATCTGGGTCTTCACTATTTACAGGTAGGTATATTGACGTGAATAGCAAGCGAATGGTTAATATCGGTCTTTGAGACAGGTGGCAGGGTGAAAGTCATGCAGAAAATAGCCCTAGCAGCAAAATACCTTAACCCTGTCCCTCATATAAACGTGTTTTCACGCATATTTGCAAACAGAGTAGACCCAGATCAGACGGCTCCTAGAGGAGCCGTCTGATCAGGGTCTGCTCTGTTTGCTAATAGAATTTGAAAGATCTGTTTCTTTGCTTTCTGAAATACCTACAATGATTCACCTTCCATATTTTTTTATTATTATTTTGTTAATGAATATTCAATAGGTATTGGAATTTGGAATAAACATAGGACAGGGAAAGGGTTAAGGTACATGTATCTAATTTCTTCTCTACTAGAATTCCGGTTTAGAAGGGTTTTACTGTACGTCATAGATATAAGACCTTGTCAAACAGAGCACATGTACACCTACGCAGATTCGACGGCTCGTGTAGTTGGTGTCTTATCAGGGTCTGCTCTGTTTGCTTATGGATATATAGATCGGAATGTACAGTGTCAGCTAATAATTATGTCTTATACGAATATTCATTTGCCCATTCACTCATAATAACACCCTTTAACGCCTTTAACGCATTACCTCATAGACTATTTTTAAATACACTCTCTTTGAATGAGTCTACCCAAAATGAGCATTAATTAGAGAAAATGAAATTTTTAGAATTTTGTAGTTTGAAACCATTGTGATAAATAGAGCATTTGCTCCTATAGGAGCAAATGCTCTGTTTATCACAATGGTTTCACAAAGTGACTTTTACACAGTCGTCAAAAGCCGTCAATATGAGGGAATGGGTTAAAGACAGAGTAGAATCAGATCAGACAACTCCTTTAGGAATTGTCTGGTCTGTATACATGTGTATACTGTGTTTGCATATGGAATCATATAGATATGATCCTACAGTTTCTGTCCAAATCAAAAAGTCCCTTGAAAACAATTACATTATAAAGAATAAGTTAATGAATATATTCATGAAGTGACCAATTCACTCATAAATATTCATTGTTGAATATTCATGTAAGAATAATAACTTTATGAATATCTATTAGCCGAATATATAATGGCATATGTACACACGTTAACTTTGGTATTGGTCAAAACGGTAGAGTCGGACTGATACAGTGCTCCCTCCCTACAACGGCACTCTTAATAACGATTCCCTCCTTACAACAACGTATGTCACTGTTTCCGAAACAACAAGGCTCCAGAAACAACTTTTTTCATCGTATTTTCTTTATGCCTCTATCAAACCCAATGTTGTGACCACTCTTTAGTATCGTCACTTTGTGGCGATTCTAAAGAGTGGTCACAACATAGGCATAACGGTTTTAGTTCTCGAAATACACCTGATCTGGGGATCTGCAAACAAGCTAATTATGTTTGATTTTCCCTCCCTCTGAACAACACATACAATCTTCGTATCCCAAAGGGTGTCGTTGTAGAGAGGGACCACTGTAATTTCATAAACAAACACAGCAGACCCTGATTTGAAGTATCCTACAGGAGCCTTCTGATCTTGGTCTACTCTGTTTGCAATGGCCTGAAAAGGCGTCTATATCAGTGAAAGGGTTTTAATTAAGTAAATGGTTGAATTAATCTCACAGCTGGACCTTATTGGTGATTATCGACATAGACAATGCTGGTGCACGTATTCGATGTCTCATCAAGATCGAAACTAATTGAAACCATGAAACACAATATCGTCGAAACTACATGGAGGGAAAACAGTATTTTCTGTATGTATGTATATCAGATGGAGCGGCACTGTTTTCCAGACGAAAGTTATGAAGTATTTAAACAGATCTGCGAATTTGTAGCTGACGACATGTACATCGATCTAGGGGGCTAATACTCAGAGTTTGCACATACCTTAGATAATCTGCGGTTTCGAACACAAATCGATAACTACTGTAAAGCCTCGCTAATACGCCCACTCAAAATAGTCTAATTCTGGATTAATAAAACAAATGGTAGCTTAATGCAGGACAAAAGTAATGCAGAAAGCTCCTATAGGAGCTTTCTGCATTACATTTGTCCTGCATTAAGCTACCATTTTTTATTTTTGCCCTGCATTAAGCAACCACCTGCTTCTACAGACTCCCATATCGCCGAGTCGTTACTGTATTTGCATCTATAAATAATTCTAATCGATTGAAGCGACAGTGAATTTCGACTGTTTCGGATTGTTGTACAAAATCACCCACAGTAATATCCGTGTTACATTGACACTAAATATATGTTGCAGTAAAGAATAAATAGTATACAATATTAGCTCATTATCTTATGAATATTCATGTCAGAAATAATGACGTCACGAATATAGATAAGATGTTTTTTCATGATGGCATATGTACATGGAATATTTTGGACATGGCAGAAACCGTAGAATCAAATCTACAGTAAAACCTCTCTATAACGGCCACTGAATTATGTTAATTGTTTGGTATTTAGAGCAGGTGGATGCTTAAAGCAAGGTGAAAGTAAAACAGAACGCTCCTATAGGAGCGTTCAGTTTTACTTTCACCTTGCTTTAACCCTTTCCCTCATATAAACGTGTTTTCACGAAATCTGCAAACAGAGAAGACCCAGATCAGACGGCTCCTATAGGAGCCGTCTGATCAGGATCTGCTTTGTTTGCTACTGGGATCTGAAAGATATGTTTCTTTAGTTTTCAATATAGCTACAATATTTCACCTTCAATATTGCATTATAACTTTTTTGTTCATGAATATTCAGTAGGTATTGAAATTTTAAATGAACATAGAACAGGGAAAGGGTTAAGCAGCCACCCGCCTTTAACACAAAATACATGATATAATTTAGTGGCCGTCATAGAGAGGTTTTACTGTAATATAAATTTATAATCTAATAAACAAAAAGAGCAGACCCTGGTCAGATAATCTCCCACATTGATCGTCTGATCCAGATCTATTCTGTTTGCAAAGATGTCTCTTATCAGGTTACGGGATTTGCCGAATGAAGTCTACCGTAATATATTACCATGCCATATAATTGTCACCATTTATTTATAACAACAATGCGTATGTACATGGTTGTACAAACTGAATAAAGATATGTTCTGTTCTGTTCTGTTCTGTCATCTGCAAACTTTGTCGACTGTTTTTAGAAATGTTTATTGTTGGAGTCCCCATTCCATCCCCTGTTGTTTCGAAATCATTATTTCGTCATCAAACAGTTTAGGCTCTATTGATATGTTACTTTGTGATTCGTCTCAACCCTTTCCTCCATGAATATTTATGCAAGAAATAATGACGTCATGTATATTAATTAGATTGATTTGTTATATTACCACATGGACACATGAATTGTTGGCCAAAGCATAGAATCATACATGTATCTATATTATATCATAAGCAAACAAAGCAGGCCCTGATCAGACGGTTCCTACACGAACCTCTGATCTGGATCTTCTGTGTTTGTAAAGGCGTATCTATGGTGTAAAGGGTTAATTCAATCTGTTTCCAAGGTAATAACAGATTCGCCATGGCGAGAAAGACTTATATCAGTCATTTAACTCTTTTGGCGCCAAATTTAAAAGTGTCGTCTGCAATAATAATTTCATATTAAATATAATTCTTAACTAAATAATAAAGGTATATTAGTAAAATATTTGTTTTTAAAAACCTGTATGCTTGTAAAATAATACAGAAAACAGTGAAGTCCCAGGTCAGATGCCGCCTTGAAAAGGCGGCATCTGACCTGAGACTGCACTGTTTTCAATGGTGCCAACAAGCGACATTGGCGCCGAAAGAGTTAACCATTTCCTTAATGAACATGTATACACGAATTGATCACTTTGTACATGCATATGTTTTATAAGGTAATTTTCAAAGGATGAAACGAGTTATGAGTTATTGGGCAGCTCATCTGGATTCAAGTTTTCTGAAAATGTCAGTTAGGTTGAGATTAGCATGGACTGGATCTACGGGAGACTTTGGGCACACGACATTTTCAGACCAAGAAAAGAAATAGTTAAAAGATCAAGGACAAATTCACAATGTCTTTGATGGTAGACAAATTCGTAAATCCTGAGTCACACATAAGGTACACTCCCTTCTATGTAGATATCACTTCAATAGAAGTGTAATATTATCTGTGTGTAATTCATTATGTATTCTATTTACAATAAACCCCATAAAACCCAACCATATTCAATCACTAAAAAGAGGTCTTAAGGCTTGGGTAGTTTCACATAGGACATACGTCACAGTAGAACCTCTCTTAACCCTTTACCTGTTAAATATTCATGTAAGAAATAATGACGTCATGAATATTAATAAGATTATTTTTATAATAGCATATGAACACAGGACATTTGCCCCAGACAGAAGTTGTAGAATCAGATCTATATTACACCATAAGCAAACAGAGCAGACCCTGGTCAGACGGCTCCCATAGGAGCCGTCTGATATGGGTCTACTCTGTTCGAAGATGCGTCAAAATGCGCTTACATAAGGGAAAACATTAAGCGGCTATCAAACATAGGTCATTATATGGGTCTTTATGGCAGGCGGTGGCTTAATGCGGTCAAAAGTAAATGCAGAAATGCAGGAGCATTTTGCATTACTTTTGCCCTGCATTAATTAACCACCCATTTTTTAAGACTCATATGTTTAACAAATGAATGGCCGCTTAAGACAGGTTATAATGTATACAGAAATGTCACAAAGATGCCTGTTGCATTAGTTTTGTCTTGCAGTAGTCCACATATTCTCGTATCATTTAACCACTTACCACATGCATATTCATGAATAACATTCATTCTGCATTAACCAGCCACTTGCCTAAAAAAGGCCTGATTTCTTCTTTATTAAATTCCGGTTTAGAGTGTTTTTACTGTATACATCAGGTCAAGCAATACAGAGGAACATGTCCATTGTCTCTTTCGTTTCCAAATACTATCGTCTGCTACAAATTTCGTTTGTTTGAATTTTCTCCCCTTTTCTTAAAAACCATTACTCGGCGATCCATCTGTATTCAAACTGTTTGCATAGGTAATCACAGATGCGACATTGGCAGCGAAAGAGCTTTTCATGAGGGTTAAGTTTCGAAAAACAGTTTCTGTTCATTTCCTGGGGAGAAACGATTTAATGAATTTTAACCGAGTTCACCATCTCAAAATCAGCTCCAGTAAAATCTCTCTACGGTCACTAAATTTGCGTTAAAGGCAGGTGGCTGCTATAGGAGCGTTCTGTTTTATTTTCACCCTGCTTTAAGCTGCCAACTGCACTAAATACCAACTAATTAACACAAGTTAATGGCCATTATAGAGAGGCTTTACTATAGTTTCTCAAAAAGACTTTTGTTATGTCGTTTGGTAATAGGTTCTCAAAGACATTTGTTATGTCACTGGGTCACTAGTATCTCAAAGACGTTTGTTATGTCACTTGGTCAATAGTATCTCAAAGACTTTTGTTATGCCTCTGGGTCGATAATATCTCAAAGACTTTTGTTATGTCACTAGTTAAATAGTATCTCAAAGACCATTGTCATACCACTGGGTCAATGCATGTAGTTTCTCAAAATACTTTTGTTATGCCACTGGGTCAATAGTATCTCAAAGAAGTTTGTTATGCCACTGGGTCAATAGTATCTCAAAGACTTTTGTTATGCCACTGGGTCAATAGTATATCAAAGACTTTGTTATGCCACTGGGTCAATAGTATCTCAAAGACTTTTATTATGTCACTGGGTAACATTATCCCAAAGACTTTTGTTATGTCACTGGGTCAATAGTACAATGTACATCAAAGACTTCTGTTATGTTACTGGGTAATAGTATCTTAAAGGCTTTTGTTATGTCACTGGGTAATAGTATCTCAAAGACTTTTGTTATGCCACTGGGTCAATAGTATCTCAAAGACATTTGTTATGTCACTGGGTCAATAGTATCTCAAAGACATTTTTTATTTCACTGAATCAATAGTATCTCAAAGACATGTGTTATGTCACTGGGTCATAGTATCCCAAAGACTTTTGTTATGTCAATGGGTAAATAGTATCTCAAAGACTTTTGTTATGTCACTGGGAATAGTATCTCAAAGACGTTTGTTATGTCACTGGGTCAATAGTATCTCAAAGACATTTGCTATGTCACTGGGTCAATAGTATCTCAAAGACATTTGTTATGTCATTGGGTCAATAGTATCTCAAAGACATATGTTATGTCACTGGGTCAATATTATCTCAAAGACTTTTGTTATGCCACTGGGTCAATAGTATCTCAAAGACCTTTGTTAGGTCACTGGGGTAATAGTATCTCAAAGACTTCTATTATATCACTGGGTAATATTTTGTTATGACTTGTGTTATACCAATAGTTCAATAGTGTCTCAAATACTTTTGTTATGCCACTGGGTCAATAGTATCTCAAAGACATTTGTTATGTTACTGGGTCAATAGTTTCTCAAAGACATTTGTTATGTCACTGGGTCAATAGTATCTCAAATACATTTGTTATGCCACTGGGTAATAGTATCTCAAAAGACTTTTGTTATGCCACTGGGTAATAGTATCTCAAAAGACTTTTGTTATGCCACTGGGTAATAATAAGACGTTTGTTATGCCACTGGGTAATAGTTTCTCAAAAGACTTTTGTTATGTCACTTGGTCAGTTATGCCACTGGGTAATAGTTTCTCAAAAGACATGTGTTATGCCACTGGGTCAATAGTTTCTCAAAGACCTTTGTTATGCCACTAGGGCAATAGTTTCCCAAAGGCATTTGTTTTGTCACTGTGTAATAGTATCTCAATTTTTTTTTGTTATGTCACTGGGTCAATAGTTTCTCAAAGACGTTTGTTATGTCACTGGGTAATAGTTTCTCAAAAGACGTTTGTTATGTCACTGGGTAATAGTTTCTCAAAAGACGTTTGTTATGTCACTGGGTCAATAGTTTCTCAAAGACGTTTGTTATGCCACTGGGTAATAGTTTCTCAAAAGACGTTTGTTATGTCACTGGGTAATAGTTTCTCAAAAGACGTTTGTTATGCCACTGGGTAATAGTTTCTCAAAAGACGTTTGTTATGCCACTGGGTAATAGTTTCTCAAAAGACTTTTGTTATGCCACTGGGTAATAGTTTCTCAAAAGACATTTGTTATGACACTGGGTCAGTAGTTTCTCAAAAGACATTTGTTATGCCAATAGGTAATAGTTTCCCAAAAGACTTTTGTTATGCCACTGGGTAATAGTTTCTCAAAAGACATTTGTTATGCCACTGGGTAATAGTTTCTCAAAAGACTTTTGTTATACCACTGGGTAATAGTTTCTCAAAAGACATTTGTTATGCCACTGGATCAATAGTTTCTCAAAGACCTTTGTTCTGCCAAAGGCATTTGTTTTGTCACTGTGTAATAGTATCTCAAAAACATTTGTTATGTCACTGGGCCAATAGTTTCTCAAAGATCTTTGTTATGCCACTGGGTAATAGTTTCTCAAAAGACGTCTGTTATGCCACTGGGTCAATAGTATCTCAAAGACATTTGTTATGTCACTGGGTCAATAGTATCTCAAATACATTTGTTATGCCCCTGGGTCAATAGTTTCTCAAACACTTTTTTATGTCACTGGGTTAATAGTATCTCAAAGATATTTGTTATGCCACTGGGTAATAGTTTCTCAAAAGACTTTTGTTATGTCACTGGGTCAATAGTATCTCAAAGATATTTGTTATGCCACTGGGTAATAGTTTCTCAAAAGACGTGTGTTATGCCACTGGGTAATAATATCTCAAAAGACTTTTGTTATGCCACTGGGTAATAATATCTCAAAAGACTTTTGCTATGACACTTGGGTCAATAGTATCACAAATACTTTTGTTATGCCACTTGATCAATAGTGTCTCAAAAGACATTTTTATGCCACTGGGTAATAATATCTCAAAAGACTTTTGTTATGCCACTGGGTAATAATATCTCAAAAGACTTTTGCTATGACACTTGGGTCAATAGTATCACAAATACTTTTGTTATGCCACTTGATCAATAGTGTCTCAAAAGACATTTTTATGCCACTGGGTCAATAGTTTATCGAAGACATTTGGTATGCCACTAGGGCAATAGTATCTCAAAGACATTTGGTACGTCACTGGGTAATAGTATCTCAAAAACTTTTGTTATGCCACTTGGTCAATAGTGTCTCAAAGACATTTGTTATTTCACGGGGTCAATAAATTCTCAAAGACGTTTGTTATGCCTCTGGGTCAATAGTTTCTCAAAGGCATCTGTTTTCTCACTGTGTAATAGTATCTCAAAGAATTTTGTTATGTCACTTGGTCAATAGTTTCTCAAAGACTTTTGTTATGTCACTGGGTCAATAGTATCTCAAAGAATTTTGTTATGGCACTGGGTCAATAGTATATCAAAGACTTTTGTTATGTCACTGGGTCAATAGTATATCAAAGACTTTTGTTATGTCACTGGGTAATAGTATCTCAAAGACTTTTGTTATGTCACTGGGTCAATAGTATATCAAAGACTTTTGTTATGTCACTGGGTAATAGTATCTCAAAAACTTTTTGTTATGCCACTGGGTCAATAGTATCTCAAAGACATTTGTTATGTCACTTGGTCAATAGTTTCTCAAAGACTTTTGTTAAGCCACTGGGTCAATAGTATCTCAAAAGACTTTTGTTATACCACTGGGTAATAGTTTCTCAAAAGACATTTGTTATGCCACTGGATCAATAGTTTCTCAAAGACCTTTGTTCTGCCAAAGGCATTTGTTTTGTCACTGTGTAATAGTATCTCAAAAACATTTGTTATGTCACTGGGCCAATAGTTTCTCAAAGATCTTTGTTATGCCACTGGGTAATAGTTTCTCAAAAGACGTCTGTTATGCCACTGGGTCAATAGTATCTCAAAGACATTTGTTATGTCACTGGGTCAATAGTATCTCAAATACATTTGTTATGCCCCTGGGTCAATAGTTTCTCAAACACTTTTTTATGTCACTGGGTTAATAGTATCTCAAAGATATTTGTTATGCCACTGGGTAATAGTTTCTCAAAAGACTTTTGTTATGTCACTGGGTCAATAGTATCTCAAAGATATTTGTTATGCCACTGGGTAATAGTTTCTCAAAAGACGTTTGTTATGCCACTGGGTAATAATATCTCAAAAGACTTTTGTTATGCCACTGGGTAATAATATCTCAAAAGACTTTTGCTATGACACTTGGGTCAATAGTATCACAAATACTTTTGTTATGCCACTTGATCAATAGTGTCTCAAAAGACATTTTTATGCCACTGGGTAATAATATCTCAAAAGACTTTTGTTATGCCACTGGGTAATAATATCTCAAAAGACTTTTGCTATGACACTTGGGTCAATAGTATCACAAATACTTTTGTTATGCCACTTGATCAATAGTGTCTCAAAAGACATTTTTATGCCACTGGGTCAATAGTTTATCGAAGACATTTGGTATGCCACTAGGGCAATAGTATCTCAAAGACATTTGGTACGTCACTGGGTAATAGTATCTCAAAAACTTTTGTTATGCCACTTGGTCAATAGTGTCTCAAAGACATTTGTTATTTCACGGGGTCAATAAATTCTCAAAGACGTTTGTTATGCCTCTGGGTCAATAGTTTCTCAAAGGCATCTGTTTTCTCACTGTGTAATAGTATCTCAAAGAATTTTGTTATGTCACTTGGTCAATAGTTTCTCAAAGACTTTTGTTATGTCACTGGGTAAAGGTTTCTCAAAATACGTTTGTTATGCCACTGGGTCAATAGTATCTCAATTTTTTTTTGTTATGTCATTGGGTCAATAGTATCTCAAAGAATTTTGTTATGGCACTGGGTCAATAGTATATCAAAGACTTTTGTTATGTCACTGGGTCAATAGTATATCAAAGACTTTTGTTATGTCACTGGGTAATAGTATCTCAAAGCCTTTTGTTATGTCACTGGGTCAATAGTATATCAAAGACTTTGTTATGTCACTGGGTAATAGTATCTCAAAAACTTTTTGTTATGCCACTGGGTCAATAGTATCTCAAAGACATTCGTTATGCCAATTGGTCAATAGTATCTAAAATACATTTGTTATGTCACTTGGTCAATAGTTTCTCAAAGACTTTTGTTAAGCCACTGGGTCAATAGTATCTCAAAAGACCTTTGTTATGCCACTGGGTAATAGTTTCTCAAAGACATTTGTTATGCCACTGGGTAATAGTTTCTCAAAGACATTTGTTATGCCACTGGGTCAATAGTTTCTCAAAAGACATTTGTTATGCCACTGGGTAATAGTTTCTCAAAGACCTTTGTTATGCCACTGGGTAATAGTATCTCAAAAGACTTTTGTTATGTCACTGGGTCAATAGTTTCTCAAATATTTTTGTTATGTCACTGGGTCAATAGTATCTCAAAGACATTTGTTATGCCACTGGGTAATAGTTTCTCAAAAGACGTGTGTTACGCCACTGGGTAATAGTTTCTCAAAAGACTTTTGTTATGTCACTGGGTAATAGTATCTCAAAGACTTTTGTTATGTCACTGGGTCAATAGTATATCAAAGACTTTTGTTATGTCACTGGGTAATAGTATCTCAAATACTTTTTGTTATGCCACTGGGTCAATAGTATCTCAAAGACATTCGTTATGCCAATTGGTCAATAGTATCTAAAATACATTTGTTATGTCACTTGGTCAATAGTTCTCAAAGACTTTTGTTAAGCCACTGGGTCAATAGTATCTCAAAAGACCTTTGTTATGCCACTGGGTAATAGTTTCTCAAAGACATTTGTTATGCCACTGGGTAATAGTTTCTCAAAGACTTTTGTTATGCCACTGGGTCAATAGTTTCTCAAAAGACATTTGTTATGCCACTGGGTAATAGTTTCTCAAAGACCTTTGTTATGCCACTGGGTAATAGTATCTCAAAAGACTTTTGTTATGTCACTGGGTCAATAGTTTCTCAAATATTTTTGTTATGTCACTGGGTCAATAGTATCTCAAAGACATTTGTTATGCCACTGGGTAATAGTTTCTCAAAAGACGTGTGTTACGCCACTGGGTAATAGTTTCTCAAAAGACTTTTGTTATGCCACTGGGTCAATAGTTTCTCAAAAGACATTTGTTATGCCACTGGGTAATATTTTCTCAAAGACCATTGTTATGCCACTGGGTAATAGTTTCTCAAAAGACCTTTGTTATGCCACTGGGTAATAGTTTCTCAAAAGACATTTGTTATGTCACTGGGTCAATAGTATCTCAAAAGACCTTTGTTATGCCACTGGGTAATAGTTTCTCAAAGACATTTGTTATGCCACTGGGTAATAGTTTCTCAAAGACGTTTGTTATGCCACTGGGTCTATAGTTTCTCAAAAGACATTTGTTATGCCACTGGGTAATAGTGTCTCAAAAGACATTTGTTATGCCACTGGGTAATAGTTTCTCAAAAGACTTTTGTTATGCCACTGGGTAATAGTTTCTCAAAAGACTTTTGTTATGCCACTGGGTAATAGTTTCTCAAAGACATTTGTTATGCCACTGGGTAATAGTTTCTCAAAAGACTTTTGTTATGCCACTGGGTAATAGTTTCTCAAAGACATTTGTTATGCCACTGGGTAATAGTTTCTCAAAAGACTTTTGTTATGCCAATGGGTCAATAGTATCTCAAAAGACCTTTGTTATGCCACTGGGTAATAGTTTCTCAAAGACATTTGTTATGCCACTGGGTAATAGTTTCTCAAAGACTTTTGTTATGCCACTGGGTAATAGTTTCTCAAAAGACATTTGTTATGCCACTGGGTCAATAGTTTCTCAAAAGACATTTGTTATGCCACTGGGTAATAGTTTCTCAAAAGACGTTTGTTATGTCACTGGGTAACAGTTTCTCAAAAGACGTTTGTTATGTCACTGGGTAATAGTTTCTCAAAGACTTTTGTTATGCCACTGGGTAATAGTTTCTCAAAATACGTTTGTTATTCCACTGGGTAATAGTTTCTCAAAAGACATTTGTTATGCCACTGGGTAATAGTTTCTCAAAAGACTTTTGTTATGCCACTGGGTAATAGTTTCTCAAAAGACTTTTGTTATGCCACTGGGTAATAGTTTACCAAAAGACTTTTGTTATGCCACTTGGTCAATAGTGTCTCAAAAGACATTTGTTATGCCAATGGGTCAATAGTTTATCAAAAGCTTGACCGAATCGGAATTGTTCAAAATTACACCATATCCAAATTTGAATTTTAATCGCTTTATTCCATCAACCCGATTTTCTACACCTTTGCAAACAGAGTAGACCCAGATTTGGGTCCAAGGTTATAAAACGTCCGAGTCTGAGTCTGAAACAATTCTCAAGTATCTGTTCTGTCAGATTCTGAGCAAGCTATAAAAACTTATAACACCTGGGTCCATGCTTATAAAGCTTTTAGTTGAGTCTGAGTTTCGTTCTCAAGCTTTTGATTGGTCAGATTTGAGTTCTCAAGCTTTTGATTGGTCAGATTTGAGCCTTTGGCTCAAATCTGACCAATCAAAAGCTTGAGAACTCAAATCTGACCAATCAAAAGCTTTATAAGCATGGACCCAGGACCAGACGGCTCCCGTTCGCGATGATGTCATTATATATTGTATTGTATGAATATTGATCAGGAAAAGGGTTAAAGCCTTCTCTTGCTATGCGCGACTTTATAGATGTTGGTCTGAGCCCCTCCCTCCCTTTACCCCAAAACACCCCACCCGCGGACTAAGTTTTCTAATAGTTCAGTTTCATATTATTGTCTAATGCACAGTTTATGTGTTTCATGAACTTAACCTTTACAGTGCTGGACACGAGTCAGTAGTGTCCTTTGCAAACAGTGTAGACCCAGATGAGAGGGCTCATAGAGGAGCCCTCTCATCAGGGTCTGCACTGTTTGACATATTACACTTTTCTTTAGAAAAAATCCCTAATTATTCACCATGAACTTGACCTGTTTGAACTATGGAATAGTCCATTTGAAAATTCAGTTTTGTAACGGTTAAACCGGAAATAAGTTAACATTGTTTCAGGTCAGAAATTGAACATAGATTATTATTTCTATAACAGGATAAGAACGACTACAGTAAAACCCCGCTAATGCGACCGCCCAAAAGAGGTATAATTCTGGTTGCTAGATGCAGGAGTAAGCTTAATGTAGGACAAAAGTAATGCAGAAAGCTCCCAGAGGAGCTTTCTGCATTTCTTTTGTCCTGCATTAAGCAACCACCTGCTTATAAAGATACCCATGTTTATTCATTAAGTGGTCGCATTAGAGAGGTTCTACTGTATTTGAAATTAAGTCACCCTTTACTCCATGAATATTCATGTCAGAAATAATGAAATTGATTAGATGACTTGTTATAATATCAAACGGGCAAAGGCATTTTTATCTATACATATTATCTATCTATGGCATAGCATAAACAAACAGAGCAGACCCTGATCAGACGGCTTCTACAGGAACTGTCTGATATGGGTCTTCACGATTCCTTGACAGAAGCGTCTTTTAACGTATTTTACCCATTCCCGCATACTGAAGCCCTGTGACGCTTCTGTTAAAGTCACGTTTTAAACCATTATGGTGAATAGAGCATTTTCTCCATAGGAGCAAATGCTCTATTTATCACAATGGTTTCAGAAATACAAAATTTCTAAAAGTTTTCTTTTCTCTAGTAAATGCTCATTATCGGTAGGTTTATTCAAAGGGGTTGGGTCTAAAAATAGCCTATGAGGTAATGGGTTAAAATTGAATAGTGCAAGATCAGATGGCTCACGTGGGATCCGTCTGGTCAGTGCCTGTTCGTTTTTTTTAAAGAATACTATGTTTAGGGCATACAACTTCTGCCTTGGCAAAAAAGTCCTAATTTCATATATCATTACGAACCATCCGCTTTTAAATATTCATGATGGCCATTATTTCATTTAAAAAACCTTGTTGACAATGCTGCTATAGAAATCCATCAAATTAATATGCATGGTGTCATTATTTTCTTCATGCATATGCATAATGAACAGGACTTTAACATGAAGTAGGCGAGACTGAGTAGGTGACGTATTCATTTTTAGCAAACGGGAACAAGTACGTGGTTACAGAAACCAATCTAAACCGGAATTTTAGTGAAGAGCCAATTAGGTCTTATTAGGCAGGCGGCTGCTTAATGCAGGATGAACTGCACAAAGAAAGCTCCTTTGCATGACATTCAACCTACATTAACCCATTCCCTCATATTGACGACTTTTGACGACTCTATAAAAGTCACTATGTGAAACCATTTTGATAAATAGAGCATTTGCTCCTGTAGGAGCAAATGCTCTATTTATCACAATAGTTTCAAACTGCAAAAATCTAAAATATTCCTTTTCTCTAATTAATGCTCCTTGTAGATTTATTCAAAGAGGTTGTATCTAAAAGTAGCCTATGAGGTAATGCGCTAAGCTGTCAAGACGGGTATAATACTACTTATAACGTCCGGTTTAGAATGGTTTAGGTTATACAGTAGTATACAGGGCACTTCAGTACAGGATAGTGTGTGTGTGTGTAAATTATGTACGCCCACCGATCAGTTACATCCTGAAACAACAACAAGCAGAAACTAAACAATGGCAAAGGAGGAGTAGGAGGAGGTGCTTACATGCACCGCCCCCTCCACACCAAGTACATTTCATCTGCAAAATTGTCGTCTGCTTTACTTAGATGGCATCTCAAAACTATCATCAACATTTATGTTGAATCGATCCATAATGTGGAAAAAGTTGAAAATAGTTTTCTTCGCAGTTTGCCGAGGGAAGCTTTCATTAAGATGACCTGGAGATATTGATTAGGGAGGGGGATAAAACGAACATGGGCGGGGAAATCTAACTGGCTCTTCATTTCTTAGAAAGAGTCGATGTGTGACAAAATAACATCCTTTATGGACGAATTCGTGACGACCTTCGCAAATAGTTTGGATTCAGATGAGACGCCGAGTATATCCGCCTTTCATCTGGATCCAAACTGTTTTATCCTCTAATATCATTGGAAAAAGAAATGGAAAAAATGTCACAATATGGAACCTGAAGCAGACGACGATAATCTTTGCAAACTTAAATTTGCGGCGAAAAGGATAAGGTAGATAGATAGATACATTTATTTCCTCCTTTACAGAAGAGCATACATACAAACAAATATGCATATTAGAAATACAACCCTGTACAATGTATTTAACACGAAGTCTACTTCATGTCTGTGAAAAAGGTTTCAGTAAACTGATGAAAGAAAGCGGTACATGTACTTGGGTAGACCATGTGATTACACATGTTGACAGTAAATGAAAATAAGAATTGGTTTCAATATTTTTTATATACGAGTTGCTGGAATAAGGTAATTGCGTTAAATACATCACTGAATTAGCATTGAATGATAGTTCAGTATTGATATATTCATACAATTCTAACCCAATGCTATGGTACAAATAGAAACAATATGTTTGGATACTGCATTGCATCTCACAGTTCCAGAAATATCCAGTCAACTACACATTTCATGTTAGTACCAGACTGTGTATATGCATGCATGTACCCAACAATTCCCTCCAACAAAACGAACCATGGCGTAGAATGTCAGAATATATTAA
Source organism: Azorinus chamasolen (assembly GCA_963576725.1). Classification (NCBI taxonomy): domain Eukaryota; kingdom Metazoa; phylum Mollusca; class Bivalvia; order Cardiida; family Solecurtidae; genus Azorinus; species Azorinus chamasolen. Next base: position 45,312,266 of record OY755245.1, read on the forward strand.
CAGTCATTACACAAAACAAGTGAGAGAAAGATGACAAACAGCCATTAATGTACATACATACATGTGCAATACCTCTATACATTGTAACTATAAATTTGACCTCAGTACCAGATTGTATATATGCATACCCAACAATTCCCTCCAACGAAACATGGCGTAGAATGCCAGGTAAATATAATATATATTAACAGTCATCACACAAAACAAGTTTGTGTGAGAGAACGATGCCAGGCATCCACTAATGTACACGTATGTGTTCTAAGGACCCCAACGAACAATTTGGTACCCATGAAAAAAAGTCTAGGGGGGGATGCTACGGTAACCACTACTAGGACCCAACCTAGTATACACATACATGTACAATACCTCCATATATTGTCCTCATACAGAGATTAAATAGATGTTAGCAGAATAGTCTATATATAAACACACATATATACATATATATATACACCTATTTTAAAAGTATAAAATCGTAGCTTCCTACAACATTTAGTAGAATATTTGTGGTTATCTAACGCTAGTTTTAGACGTAGATAGGCACGAGACGTCTGTTATGGGCATCTTTTAGACGACATGTTCTGCCAACTTAGATATGTCCAGCTTACTGAAAAGATGAAATTGCGTTTTACTCCAAATACTTTGAAAGAAGCGATCAATATATGCTAACGTGACATGTCCACTGTATGATATCTATAACTTAAACATTTTGTACAAAATATTCAAATAAGTACTCATTTTCTATATTCTCAAGTATCTGGTTGGTCAGATTCTGAGCAAGCTCAGAATCCGACCAATCAGATGCTTGAGAATGATCTCAGACTCAAGCAAAAACCTCGGGGCCAGCGTCGTTACGAAGCTTTTTGCTTAAGTTTGAGGTCATTCTCAAGCATCTGACCAACTAGATACTAAAGAATGTACTCAGACTCATAAGATTTATAAGCTTGGACCTTGTCACTACTACAGCAACCTCACAAAACAAGTCTGAGTCTAGGTCTATAAGACATGTGCTAGCTTAACATTTTACTCCATGAATATTCTTGCAAACTATATATTGACATCATGAATATTAATAGGATTAAAGTTGTATAATACATGGACATGGACAAGGGAATGTTTGTTCGTAGTAATTGGACACTGTATAATCAGGAGCAGAGCCTGACCAGACAGCTCCTACAGGAGAATAAAATGGTTATTGAACAAAACACACTGGTTTCAAACTACAAAATTCTAAAAGTTTACTTTTCTCTAGTAAATGCTCCTTTTGGGTAGATTCATTCAAAGAGGTTGGGTCTAAAAAAAGCCTATGGAGGAAAGGGTTAAAGTCAAAATGCCTTTAAATTGCAGTGAATGTATAGCTTGTTTGGTAGATCTGGTTTCGATATATGAACTTGAGATGATAAGTTTTGCAGTGGTAGGAATAATCATTTTTTGTACTTCAGTAAGTCGGTTAAAGCAATGTTACAACTATTCCAATAATTCTTTTTTTACATTATTTAATATCATGCAATTAAAATATCCGAACCGTTGCATTTTAATAAAATGTCACTACATTTTAATTCTCGGACACCCATGAAAGAATTTGTGGAATGATAAAAAACATCTCGTCAAACCAGTGTTAAGTCAAGACAACCAATTACAGTGAACCCCATTAATCATTTCGCTGCCAAACCCCTGTCGTCTGCTAACTTTGTCGTCTGCTACAAATTTTCATTCTTTTGATTTGCTTCATTTTTGTTTCAAAAACATAGTAACAGTAACAAACAGTTTGGATCCTGATGAGACGCCGAGTTACTCGGCGTCTCATCTGGATCCAAACTGTTTGCATAGGTAATCAGAGATCCGGCATTGGCAGAGAATGGGTTAATCGACATTCGCTAACCTGAACGTTTATTTTTAGGCAGGTGACAGCTTAATGCAGCGTGAATGTCATGCAGAACGGTCCCAGCTGGGCATTCTGCATTGATTTTATCCTGCATTAAGCTGTCAACGAGGTTTAACCATAGAAGAAAGCTTTCTACTACTACAATTAGAGTGCTGCGATTTAAATCTTTACCAAATGAATATTCTTGTAAGAAATAATGGCTGAATGTTAATTAGATGAATTTGGTCAACCCTTTCCCTCATATAAACGTGTTTTCACGCATTTGCTGAGTAGACCCAGATCAGACGGCTTGATCAGGGTCTACTCTGTTTGCTAATAGAATTTGATAGATCTGTTTCTTTGCTTTCTAAAATGTCTACAATGTTCCACCTTCCATATTTCTTTATAACTATCTTGTCAATGAATATTCAGTAGGTATTGAAATTTGCACTAAACTTAGAACAGGGAAAGGGTTAACGGCACAATCACTGGAATTACATCTACATGTATATTACTTATCCGCATCCAAGTTATTTGGCACTCGGTCAATAGCTTCTCAAATCCGTGTGTCATGACACTCGCTCAATAGTTTCTCAAATCCGTGTGTCATGACTCAAATCCGTGTGTCATGACACTTGGTCAATAGTTTCTCAAATCCGTGTGTCACAATAGTTTCTCAAATCCGTGTGTCATGACACCCGGTCAATAGCTTCTCGAATCCGTATGTCATAACACTCATAACACTCGGTCAATAGTTTCTCAAATCCGTATGTCATGATAAACCAGCGGTCTAATTATGGGTCTGTAAGGCAGATGGTAGCATAATGCAGTTCAAAATAATGCAGAAAGCTCCTATACCCTACCCTACATTAAGCAACCACCTGCTTTTTAAGACGTCCATGTTCAATAAATGATTGTCTGCTTAAGACAAGTTCTACTATATATAATTTCTGCCAAGGCAAACACAGCCTGTGTTCATAAATCATTATAGCTTTTACATATTCATGACGTCATTATTTCTTACATGAATATTGAGAAGGTGAAGTGTTAATACACAGTAAGTTGTTGGCTGTAACCACTTTTACGGTCAAAATCTTTCGCATGTTGTGAACTAATCTGTTATTATCTTTGCAACAAGGGTCGGTGTTTTGACATTCGGATTATTTGAATGTTTGCAGAAGCGTCGAATATATTTTGACTATAGTGAAAACTCGATTATTCGAACACTAAAATACGTACCATTATTGATCTTTAACACAGGTGACAGCTTAATACAGGGTGAAAGTCATGCAAAAAGCTCCTCTAGGAACTTCGGCATGACTTTCACCCTGTATTAAGCTGCCACCTGCCTACAAAGACATAAATTCTTCATTACTAAAATTTCGTAGTATCGAGTGTTTTAAACACTGGATCAGAAGGGTAAATGCTGACAGGTTTACTCATTCCTACCTAGACTATATATTTAGACACAACCTTTTTGAATAAATCTACCGAAAAGGAGCATTAACTATAGAAAATGAGAATTTTAGAATTGTGTACATGTAGTTTTGAAACCATTGTGGTAAATAGAGCATTTGCTCCTATGGAGCAAAATGCTCTATTTATCACAATGGTTTCAAAACTGACTTTTACAGAGACGCCAAAAGGCACAAGTAGGAGATAATTGGTTAATGAGCAGCAACAGTGAACTATGAGAATTTTTCCGTTAGCAAAGTACAGAAAAACCTCTCTATAACGGCCACTAAATTACATCAAGTATTTTGTGTTAAAGGCAGGTGGCTACTTAAAGCAATGTTAAAGCAAAACAGAACGCTCCTATAGGAGCGTTCTGTTTTACTTTCACCTTGCTTTAAGCAGCCACCTGTCCTCAATACCAACTAATTAACACAATGTAGTGACCGTTATGGAGAGGTTTTACTGTATATACTTTTAAAAAGGAAATTAACATTTATCGTGGTGATAAAAAGTCGGCCCAAACTCTGATTAGTTTAATTTTACTTTCTTACGATTTGAACAAGCATAGGGAATGCATTCAGCCGAGTACAAAACAGCTTGCATCTACATGAACGTACCGCCTAGGTCAAAGCTAGGTGCAAAATTGCAGTCGAATCGCAATTAACTATTTCGGCGCCAAATAAATTTCATCTACTAAAATTGTCGTCTACTCCGGGTTTCAAAATGGTGTTCTGCTCGGTTTCTTTACAAACAAATATAATTAATGCCAAACAGTTTGGATTCTGATGAGATGCCGAGTTACTCGGCATCACTTCTGGATCCACAATGTTTGCATAGGTAAGCACTGATTTGCCAATGGCAACGAAAAATGTACATGTAACAGGATAATGTTTAACTCTTTGCACGCTATGTAATTTTTCGTCTGCAACAATTGTCGTCTGCTTCAATTCTTAAAACAAATTCTCTCATTTCTTAGCAAAATTATGGTCAATGTGACAAACAGTTTGGATCTTGATGAGACGCCGCATTATGCGGTGTCTCATCTGGATCCAAACTGTTTGCATAGGTAATCACAGTTTCGCCGCTAGCGTGCAGAATTAAAGCAGTGACGCAGTTTTGTCAAGAGATACGACTGATAATTATAACTATCACAATGTTACTCAACCATAACTGTATTAACCCTTTCCCTCATGTAAACGTGTTCACGCATTTGCAAACAGAGTAGACCCAGATCAGACGGCTCCTAGAGGAGCCGTCTGATCAGGGTCTGCTCTGTTTGCTAATAGAATTTGATAGATATGTTTCTTTACTTTTCTAAAATATCTACAATATTCCACCTTCCATATTTGGTTATACCTATTTTGTTAATGAATATTCAGTAGGTACTGAAATTTGGCTTAAATACAGAACAGGGAAAGGGTTAATAGTAAAGTGTATTTACATGAGATACCCGTAGAGCCATCAATAAGTTCAGTTAGCATTTACTCTATATAGACACCTTTTTTGCACCCTTGCTGACAGAGTGGACCTGCTATAGGAGCCGTCTGATCAAGATCTGTTCTGTCTGCTTTTGTAATAACATCGACCCATTTCTACAGTTTCTGTCATGGTACCCCCACCCCCCACTTCCCCTTGTTCATGATGCCATTTGTTTTAAACATTCAGCCACATAATATTCAAACGGTTTTAATATCTGGCAAGAATACTCATGGAGAACAGTAGAACCCCTCTAATGCGACCACTAAACGAATAAACATACCTGTCTTTATAATCAGGTGGTTGCTTAATGCAGGACGAAATTTATGCAGAAAGCTCCTCTGCATATTTTTCGTCCTGCATTAAGCTACCACCTGCCTCTGCCACTGTGAAATATGCCCATTTTTGCTGGTCGCATTTGAAGGGGTTTTACTGTACATAGTTAAATAGCTGACAATCAAACCGTCCTGCAATAAGCTAGCGCCTGGATTAACTCTTTATTCCATGAATATTCGTGTAAGCAATACTGACATCATGCATATTCATTAGATTAATTGCTATATTAGCACATGGACACACAGAGAGTTTTATCTATGGCAGAAGCTGTAGAATTATATCTATATTATGTAATAGGCAAACAGAGCAGACCCTGATCAGACGGCTCCCACAGGCGTATTTATTGAGTAAAATGTTAAGCTATCGCCTTATTTTAAACACTTTTGTTTTTATGAAATAAGTGTCCGTCTAAAAGAAGTTTTTATTTGTATTCAAGTTGTACAGGTGTCAAACAGGTTGGATCATGGGGAGACATGGAATTACTCGGTGAATTACTAGGCGAATTACTTGGCGTCTGTTCTGGGACCGTTCAAAAAGTACGTGTACTAACCAATATGCACATACATGTAGTATGATAATTTCTGAAAGTAGGAGATCCTTGTAAAGCAAAAGTTGCAGTGTAAAAAGAGATAATTGCAGACTCGGTTTGATTGACTCTGTTCTTGAGTAGTTATTAAAATGCAAAACTACCCATGCCCCCAAGCACCGGCTTGCAAGCGGTTTTAATTTTTCATAACTATAAGTATTGAAACTGATGATCCCTAAAGACCAGAAAATATAACGACACTGAAAATGGAGTATAGGCTACAGGGTGACTTTTTATGACAACTGCCATCGGTGAGTTTTCTTCATAGATAAAGTAAAATTAGATCTATATATTGCTATAAAAATCAGATGCTACCCAGATCAGACAGCATCTACAGGAGTCGTCTGATCTGGCTCTTCCCATTTTGCAAAAAGGTGAAAAAGGGGTCTCATTCAATGTATATGTAATAGCCAATGTGTCAGTCCCATGATACAGTTAAGCTGATATATACCTGTAAGTATTCATCATTTATAAAGTAAATAATCATTTAACCCAGCACTGTTATTTGCCAACCGTGTTGACCAAGATCCAAGAGGAGCCCTCTGATCAGGGTTTGCACTGGTTGTCTTTCAAAATAGCCTAACGAGTTTAACCCTTTCCCTCATATAAACGTGTTTTACGCATTTGCAAACAGAGTAGACCCAGATCAGACGGGAGCGTTCTGTTTTACTTTCACCTTGCTTACGGCTCCTAGTTTGCTAATAGAATTTCAAAGATCTGTGTCTTTACTTTCTAAAATGGCTACAAAGGCCCACCTTCCATATTTCATTTTAACTATTTTGTCCATGAATAATCAGTAGGTACTGAAATTCGTAATAGACATAGAACAGGGAAAGGGTTAAGCCTTTCATACCGAGTGCGCTTTATAGTACAGCACTGGCGGGCTATCGCCTTATTTAAACTCATTTTCTCCTAGGCTATTTCAAGACCCAACCTTTTTTAATTAATCTACCTAAAAGGAGCATTAACTATAGAAAAGGAGAGTTTTAGAATTGTGTAGTATTGAAACCATTGTGATAAATAGAGCATTTGCTCCTATGGAGCAAATGCTCTATTTATCACAACGGTTTCGCAATGTGAATTTTATAGAGGCGCATAAATGCGTCACTAGGGGGTAATGTGTTAATTAAACACTTCTGTTTTTACGAAGTAAGTGTCCGTCTAAAAGATGTTTTTGTTTGTATTCAAGTTGTAAGAGTGTCAAACAGGTTGGACCATGGGGAGACATGGAGTTACTCGACGAATTACTTGGCGAATTACTTGGCGTCTGTTCTGGGGCCGTTCAAAAAGTACGTGTACTAACCATTATTATACTGCAAAGTAAAATCCTCGAGTTTGATTGGTCAATTAGCCATGTATAAAAGCCGTGTATCCCTCTAAATTCTGATGTATATACGGAGTCATGACAACAATGGTTTTTCCCCTGTCGAGGGCCTCGCTTCATTGCTACAACAAACTAAAAATGGCCGACTAGCTTCACTTCGTCGATTCGATCCAAACAACCGTTCTCAAACGAAATAACAAGAGTTTGGGGCGGAATAAAGTTATCCATTGAGAAACATTTTTGTTAAAGTTGTTGTATAACAATGTAAATGAACCCGATACGTGACGAATGCCTTATTCTGCTCTGATGCTGCACATGTTGTCAAAGTGCTTGTGCACGTATACCGATAAGCCCCCAAACACCCGCTTTTACAAAAACATACCACACCCAAATCGATTCAGATTTTATTTATGCACATGCACAGTATACGTACCTGTAAATTGCAGTATAGCCGCTCCTTCCAACGCCCATTTGTTTGAATATTATAAAACCGTCATTTTGACGTCATCCAAATGACGTCGGAATTGCGCCAATTATGTTTAACCGTTCTCATGCTAAAAAAATAGTGTCTGCTTAAACGCTAAAACTTTTACTAACGCCTGATTCTTTCAATCCTTTGAGAAACTAATGCTCTTGGAAGATCCCTTTCTATCCACAATTGTAATGAGCTGGTTATTATACAGATATTACAAGCCCTTACCTTAAAGCATGAGGCCCCTGAGGGGAAGCAAAACGACGCTAATTAACTGCTACAAATATTAAACTTTGCAGTACATGTATTAATAAAATCGTTATACAGATCATTGGCGGGATATCTGACTTTTTAGGGTTTCGGCTTTTGCCGAAATCCTTATAAAATGGATTGCGACTCAAACTATGGCGGAAAACCCTATTGCATGAGCGCTACCTAGCGGGACTCCCCCTAAGAGAATACGCGCATGTGCAGTGCTTGGCTTACAATCCGGTTCCGGAATCTTACAAAATATTTATAATGAAATATGGAAGGTGGATCCATTAGCAAACAGAGCAGACCCTGAATCTATGGGAGCGAGCTGTCTGATCTGGGTCGAATCTATTTGCAGATGCATGAAAACAAGTTTATATGGGGAAATTAAGGGTTAAATAGACTTCTTCTGTTCTTTACGTCCTTTACAGTATAAAGGTTACAGCGCACTGGTGGTCAGTAGTGCAGGGCAACTGTTACATCATGCTAAAATCTCTAGAGGTCATACGCTTAACTCTTTGCACGCTAGCGGCGAAACTGTGATTACCTATGCAAACAGTTTGGATCCAGATGAGAGGCCACATAATTCTGCGTCTCATCAGGATCCAAACTGTTTGTCATCTTGATCATATTTTTGCATAAAATGAAAGAAAGTTTATTGAAGAATTGAAGCAGACGTCAATTGTTGCAAACGAAACATCACTCAGCATTATAAGGATTAAGCAAGCTGTAGAAATCTGTAATATCGTCTGCTTTAGGTTTGTCATCATTTGAATTTCTAAAAGATCAGTTTTAGGCATTTTGACCTAAGGCAAAATTGTCACAAGTTGTAAACAGTTTAGATTTTGGTCAGACAGTTACTTGGTATTAGATCTGAATCCAAACAGGGTGTCCCACTTTGCCAGCCTTTATTGTTTAAGTAGCTTGGATGGTAGTATTAACAATTACTATTAAAAGGAAACAAGGGTTTTTGTATCCTTTATATTATTGAAAAATCATTAAAATGAAAAAAAGGAGAAAGGCAAACAAAATGAGACAAAGCACTTTCTTATCTTTTAATTTATATACATTTCATCATTTATTGATTTACGTGTCAGGCTTATAGTATCTTATAGTGTCTTATAGTATCTTATAGTAATGTATGTAATTTATTTCTAATTCATATCATTTATTTCTATGACGCCGGTTACTGATCAGGGTCTGTAGTGTTTACTACAGCACTAACTGTAATTTGCATGTATGACTATAATTTATTTTTAATTATATCATTTATTGATATACTTGTTACATGTATAATGCTGCAAATAGCAAAGACCCTGGCCAGTTGTGGTAACTGATCGGGGTATGTATTGTTTGCAGCACAGACTCACAAATTGACCCTGAACAGACTCACACTCGCAGTCTCCTCAGGAAGAAGTAAGAAAATACAACACAATCACACAAAAAGACAAGGTATAGGCATGGATAAACTATTAAGGGTCTTTTCTGTTTGCAAAAGCACAGAAAGGCTTATTTTGCTCAGACAAATTGTACCCGATATGGAACCCTGAAATCGTCTTCACTATATAATATAAAGTGAAACAATATTATGTGTCTAACAACCCATATACCAATGGGAGGTTTTACTTCAAATTTTCACCCATGATAAGCTGTCAACCTTAATGTGAAGATTTTCCTAAAGAATGTAATTATTGCTCTGACCATTTTACCAGAGTTATGGGACTCTGAAATTTTCTTCACTGTATAACACATAGTCAACAGTGCTTGATATAGAGACACTATTGTTAGGGGGAGTGGTGCATCAGAAACAATTTTCTAGTTAATTTTATTTTCCCTGTTGTATCCTGCCATGCTAAGTTGAAATATATTTGTTACTTTATAATTTGTCATATTGTTAATATCACCCCACAGTATATTTGGCAATTATTGTGTAGGGTATTTAGAATCATAAGGAATATGTCTAAAATTGGTGGAAGTGTATATATGGATAAGTGAATGATGCTTGCTAATTACTGTTATGGTCCACCAGATAGTAGCAGAAGTATGACCCTTACTTTCAAATAATGCAGTGATGGCTCTATACTACATTAAACATCAATTTTGGCTCTATTGGCACAAAGTGGCAAGTTGAGCTATTGGAATCGCACTGTGTGTGACATGTTCATAAAACAATTCTTGAAATGTCTTCCAAACTACTGACATGATTTTCAGAAAAATCCACAGCAAACAATCAATATAATAAATATATATTATGTCCGAAACCTTCAGTACTGTCAGTACTTTGATTATTTCCTGTTGAGGAAAATACATGAATTTCCTCAGCAGGAAACAAAAAGCCAGATACCCCGCCAATGATCTGTATAACTAATAATATCCACATACATGTAGTATGATAATGTCTGAAAGTAGGAGATCCTTGTAAAGCAAAAGTTGCAATGTGAAAAGAGATAATTGCAGATGAAACAAGTCGCCCTGTATACGTCATTCTCAGTGTCGTCATATTTTCTGGTCCCTTGGGATCATCATTTTCAATGCTTATACGAGTAGTTTTGAAAAATTAAAACCGGTTAAAGGTCGGTGCTTGGGGGTGTGGGTAGTTTTGCATTTTTAATAACTACAGTAAAACCTCTCTATAACGACCACTAAATTACATCAAGTATTTTATGTTAACCCTTTCGCTGCCAAACTCTGTCGTCTGCTAACTTTGTCGTCTGCTACAATTTTTCATTTTTTTGATTTTCTTCATTTTTATTTCAAAAACATAGTAACAGTAACAAACAGTTTGGATCCCGATGAGACGCCGAGTTACTCGGCGTCTCATCTGGATCCAAACTGTTTGCATAGGTAATCAGAGATCCGGCATTGGCAGCGAAAGGGTTAAAGGCAAGTGGATACATAAAGCAAGGTGAACGTAAAACAGAATGCTCCTATAGGAGCGTTCTGTTTTACTTTCCCCTTGCTTTAAGCAACCACCTGCTAAAAATACCAACTAATGAACACAATTTAGTGGTCGTTATAGACATGAACAGACTTAATAAGACCATTCAGACCTCTCGATTTTTCAGAGTTTAAAAATCCATCTGTGTATAACTACAGAGTCTACTCCGTATGAAAGGCTTAAACTTGTTAGAAGATTTTGAATGACAAACAGTGCAGACCCAGCCCAGGGGACACCTGTATGAGCATATAATCTAGATCTGTATTGTTTGCAAATAACAGTGCCGAGTCTCTCTGGTTGAAAGGGTTATACTGGCCATCAATCTCAATAAAGAAAACACCGAGCCCGATAATGGCCAAACTCATGTCGCCGTACCAGAGAGATAACCAATCAAATAGCGAGATGTGTGTCTCAATGAGCGCTGACCAATCAAATAACGAGATGTGTGTCTCAATGAGCGCTGACCATTATCATATGCGCTTCCATTGCAGGTTTCTGCAAGATCTGGAATTTCAATGGGGGTTTGCATAATTACAACAGAATCCCGTTAGTTTTACTGTTGATAAATTGGTTTTAATTCGAATGGCTTTCCGAAAACAAACAAAACCAGGCCTTATTACATTGACTGAGATTTTTACGTCCTGTATTAGATTTGTTGAATGTAAAAGTGAAACAGGACATCGAGGACCTGTTGTAAATGAGGTTCGGATGGACATTATATCAGTGAGATATTGAATCTCCTGGAGCTAATTTACTGGAGCTTAACCCTTCTCTTGCTGAATTTTAAAATACATTCTCCTTCTTTACCCATGCCCTGTTGTATAATTACATATATCTTCACTGTGTACAAGTATGTCTCTGTGCAATCACTGCTGCGGAGTGCACCGGTTGCACAATCAACTTGTAAATAGTGCAGACCCTGATGAGACAGCTCCTACAGGAGCTGTCTCATCTGGGTCTTCACTATTTACAGGTAGGTATATTGACGTGAATAGCAAGCGAAGGGTTAATTGTGTTTTAGCCCTTTACCTGTTCAGTATTGATGTAAGAAATAATGACACCATGAATATTTATCAGCTGAATTTTTATAATGTAAACCTTTCAATGATTTATTTAGCCTTTACAGAAACTATAGGATCATATTTATATCATGTCAAAAGCAAACAGAGCAGACCCTGATCAGACGACTCATATAGGAGCCGTCTGATCTGGGTATGCTCTGATTGCAAATGCGTGAAAAGGCGTTTATATGAAGGGAAAAGGTTCACACATTCCGTCATAACTATTATTGACGCCTTTTGACGCCCTTGTAAACCCATTACCTCATAGACTATTTTTAGATTCAACCTCTTTAAATTAATCTACCGAAAAGGAGCATTAACTAGAGAAAAGGAATTGTTTTGAATGTTGCAGTTTGAAACCATTGTGATAAATAGAGCATTTGCTACTATAGGAGCAAATGCTCTATTTATCACAATGGTTTCACAAAATGACTTTTACAGAGTCGTCAAAAGTCGTCAATATCAGGGAATGGGTTAAAGTCACCTTTTCAAACCATTGTGAAAAATAGAGCATTTATACCATATAAGATTTCAAAACTACACAATTGGTTGTTCATTTTCAGTAGATTTATTCAATGAAGTTAGGTCTAAGAATAGCCTATGAGGAAATATTCACAAAGAAGAAAATATTCCAAAAAGGGAATTAATATAATACATAAATACTTGAAAAGCTCTGATGTAATATTTCGACCACTAAAGGCCTTTTCAAAGATTATTATGTCAAAATATACCTTACATTTCTGTTACATGCGTTCAGCCATAAAATCAAAGAGAACAAAGAGGCATGATAATCTTTGAAAAAGGCCCTTATTGGTCGAACTATTAGATCAAAGCTACATGTATTCAAGTATTTACATACATATTCATGTAAGAAATAATGCTATAATTTAAATCTTAATTAGATGCATTTTATGACATCATATAAGGCCATGGGCGAAACTTCATAATTAACCCATTACTTCGTGAGCTATTTTTAGACCCAACCTCTGAATAAATCTACCGAAAAGGAGCATTTACTAGAGGAAAGGAAAATGTTAGAATTGTGTAGTATTGAAACCATTGTGATCCATAGGAGCAAATGCTCTATTTATCACAATGGTTTCAAGAAGTGACTAATAGAGAGGCGTAGAAAGGCGTATTTATGGAGGAAAGGGTTAAAATTTAATCATCTCATAGACAAAACGAGCAAGCCCTAATCGAAGGACACTTATAGGGGCCGATTGATATGCGTATACCGGTATAAAGGTATGAACATAAGTATACAGAAAAGCCCCTCTAAAGCGACCACTTAATGAGGAGACGTTAATGTTTTCAAAAGCAGGTAGTTGATTAATGCAGGACGAAAGTAATGCAGAAAGCTCCTGTAGGAGCTTTCTGCATTACTTTCGTCCTGCATTAAGCTACCACCTGCCTCTGAAACCCAGAATTATACCTATTTTTGGTGGTCGCATTGGAGGGGTTTTACTGTATATAGAGTTATGGGTTAATGCTTCAACTTTGAAGAGGACAGTCATATGACGTCATCATGCATTTGATGAAGTAGTCTGGCATTGAGGCTATGATGCAACAACCACGAATTTGCATAGGGTTATGTATGCATTTGGCAATTGTTTTAACCCATCACCTGTTGAATATTCATTTCATGACGTCATAGACATTTGTTTGCTGGTTTTTGTTCTAATGACATATTTACACATGATGTTTCGGTACTGGTAGAAACTGTAAAGTTATATCTATTTTAATGCCATAAGCAAACGGAGCAGACCCTAATCAGACGGTTCCTACAGGAGCCGTCTGATCAGGGTTTACTCTGTTTGCAAAGACGTGAAAAGGCGTTTATATGCGAGTTCAAAGGCCTTCCTCTTTTCACTACAAAAGTAAACTTGGGATTACAGTAAAACCTCTCTATAACGACCACTAAATTATGTTTAGGAGCGTTCTGTTTTACTTTCACCTTGGTTTAAGCAACCACCTGCCTTTAACACAAAATAACTGATGTAATTTAGTGGTCGTTATAGAGAGGTTGTACTGTAGTTTCATATTACAGGCGTATTAAAACTTGAATAACATTTATTGAGTACATGTTCGTCATTCTAAACAAACAGCCATCTCATATCTCTTGCAGTGGTGACGGCTTGTTTGTTTCTATTAGGGGTTTACGTTGTTTTAACAGTATTTCAGTCATTTTGCGACGTCCAGCTAATTTCAGGCTAAGGAATACCCAGTGGGCTTTCCATGCGTGCACGGAACAGATTTCACTGCCGGGGAGAACCACCGACCTACCGCAAACCAACTGGAAAGCTTCCTCAAAATAAAAACAAATCCAAGTCGTATTGACAAAGCAGATAACGTGGTGGAACAGGTGTATGTTCCTAGAGCAAGGTAACATACACTGAAAAGGGTTTACCGTTTACTCGTGGATACCTTTGTTCCTCGTCGTTGCAACTCTTTCCCTATTGTATTATCATGTAAGAAATAATAACATCATGAATATTAATTAGATTATTTTTTATAATGGTATAATGACACTGGGCATTTTGGCTCAGATAGAATCTGAAGATCTATATTACGCAATAAGCAAGCATAGTATACCCTGAACTGACGGCTCCTATAGGAGCCGTCTGATCTGGGTCTACTCGGTGTGCAGATGCGTAAAAATGCGCTAACATAAGGGTAAGGTTTAGAGTGGACGCATATTAGACGGTTCCTATAGGGGCAGTCTGTTAGGGTCTGCTCTGTTTGCTTATAAAATAATAAGGGTCTGATTTAGTTTCTACCATAGCCAAAATAACCGTGTTCATGTGTTATTATTAAAAAAATCATCTAGAACAAATTATTGTAACATCCTATATAACACGTATCAAACCATTTCGGAACATCTAAAGGAACAAATCGGAACGGCAACAGACTCCCAAAGAAAGTATAATATCAAATAATGGTCCTCTTTATTCGCTCATGTTAAAGGTATTTTACATGATAGAAGGAAGCCAAAACGAAACACATGACACATCTGTCTCTTTACTTTCTAAAATGGCTACAATGTTCCACCTTCCATACTTCATTATAACTATTTTGCCCATGAATATGCAGTACGTATTGAAATTTTGAATAAGTACAGAACAGTGACAGGGTTAAATGACAGACCGTATAGTATTACTACTCCAGACTTTTATTCTTCCGACTTTTAGTTAAGTTTCTTTTATCGTCTCTACGGTAGACGCATATATTCAATGAAACCATAAAACATGGTACAGTTGAACTTCGATATATCGAACTCGGATAACTCGAACTTTGGGATAACTCGGACTAAAAGTTAGGTACTTCCAAAAGTTACAATACAGACTTGTCCTGAAATGTATCACTACACATATCTAGAAACACATGTCCACAGATTAATGTAGGTCTAACGTAATGCTGAAAGCTGCTACAGGAACGTTCAGCATTACTTTAGACCTGCATCAAGCTGTGAACTTAAGATATTGGTCAGATTATAAATCGGATGACTCGAACGTCTATTATCTCGAACTAATTTGTATGGTCCCTTGAAGTTCGAGATATCGACGTTCAATGGTATTTGTTATGTTCATTTATTCTTATGAAGATTATCAATTTGAAATTGCATCGAAAAACGCCATTGTTGTACAAAATACACCGTTTTTTGTCAATACTCATAGTTTTTGTTGTACAACAAAATAGCGTCGCCCTATTTCAAACAGTTACAAAACTAAAACACAACCCGAATAAATACTTAAACATCGTCGAATAACATAGAGTTTTCATATCAAACACATGAAAGTATTGTCTTCTTCAGGGTGCATTTGTTCGCTTGTCTTGTAATAGGCTTCTTTTCAGCATATAAACAACCGATTTATGTAATATTCAGGTATTTTAAAACTCGTTGCAAGAAGAGACTATCATTTTAATGTACGAGTCTCTTCATTGTACGGCATCACAATAAACACACCAAACTATAACCAATACAACATATATTTAGAATTGTAAGCGACTATCATAGTTACTCACAATTTTATTTTTCAAATTGCTGTATACATCATAGAGAGATACGGCAGCTATTCCTTTTCATATGAAACAATCACATTAAAAACAAAAGAGCTAAAGTGAAACATTTCTTTCAATTATCAACCTTTTCCCTCATATAAACACACTTTCAAGCATTTTCAAAACATAGTAGAACCAGATCAGACGGTTCCTGTAGGAGCCGTCTGAACAAGGGATACACCATTTGCTTATGGAATTATATTGATCTGTTTTAAAGTTTCTGCTTTGGTAAAAAATGTCTGTGTTTTCATACCGTTATAAAAACTCAGAAAATATTCATAATGTCACTATTTCTTACATGAATATAGAAATAGTGAAGGTTTCACTTAGTCTCTCCAAGACTGTTTTTAGACCTAACCTCTTTGAATAAAGCTACCGAAAAGGAGCATTTATTAGAAAAAAGGAGTTTTTAGAATTGTGTAGTATTGCAACCATTGTGATAAATAGAGCATTTGCTCCATAGGAGCAAATGCTCTATTTATACAATGGTTTCAAGAAGTGACTTTTACAAAGGTGCAATAGGTGCGTCAGTAGGAGAAAATGAGTTAAACAATATAACATGGCACGTGGTGTTATACTAAAAGATAAACATAGAACTGAAACAACAATACAATGGTGTTACACTAAAAGATAAATATAGAACTAAAACACCAATACAATGGTGTTACATTAAAAGGTAAACATAGAACTAAAACAAACTTATAAATGCGTTACACTAAAAAGTAAATATAGAACAAAACACCAGCACAATGGTGTTACACAAAATGTAAACATAGAACTAAACACCAATACATTGGTGTTACACTAAAAGGTAAACATATAACTCAAACAACAATACAATGGTGTTACACAAAAGGTAAACATAGAACTGAAACAACAATAAAATGGTGTTACACTAAAAGGTAAATATAGAACTAAAACAATACAGTGGTGTTACATTAAAAGGTAAACATAGAACTAAAACAAACTTATAAATGCGTTACACTAAAAAGTAAATATAGAACAAAACACAAGTACAATGGTGTTACACAAAATGTAAACATAGAACTAAAACACCAATACAGTGGTGTTACACTAAAAGGTGAACATAGAACTTAAACAACAATACAATAAGTATATGTATACAGTAAAGCGACCACCTAAAAGAAGATAATTATGGATCTAAAAGCCAGGTTGTAGTTTAATGCAGGACGAACGTTGGTTTAAACAGTATTTTATTTCAGCAATCATTCCCCATCGGAAGTACATTTACATGCATTATTCATTTGGTTAGAAAGCTAAAATTATTTAAAACATCGCTCCTTATAGAGAGCAGTGATATTGGTGTTGATAAATTCGAAAAACAGAAAAACGTAACTCGTAACTACATAACTCGTCATTTCATCATGGCCAAAGTTGTTTGATACACTGTTTGTCTTTTTATGAAAAATGAAGAAACATCCACTCTTAACCCATTCCCTCATATAAACAACAAACTCTTAACCCAATCCCTCATATAAACATTCACTCTTAACCCAATCCCTCATATAAACATCCACTCTTAACCCAATCCCTCATATAAACATCCACTCTTTACCCATTCCCTCATATAAACATCCACTCTTAACCCATTCCCTCATATAAACAACAAACTCTTAACCCAATCCCTCATATAAACATCCACTCTTAACCCAATCCCTCATATAAACATCCACTCTTAACCCAATCCCTCATATAAACATCCACTCTTTACCCATTCCCTCATATAAACATCCACTCTTAACCCATTCCCTCATATAAACATCCACTCTTAACCCATTCCCTCATAGACTATTTTAGATCAAATATACCTAAAAGGAGCATTTACTAGACGAAACAAAATATTGTTTTTAAAACTGTTTAGATTTATCACAATGGTCCCAAATGGTGACTTTTACAGAAGCGTCAAAAGGCGTCAATACGAGGGAATGGGTTAAACTTGAAGCGGACGAAACTTTGTCAAGCACGGAAAGGTTGTATACATAGAGCTACAATATTGTTTCCTCTATTACCTTAATTATTTCCCCTTATTTAAACGTATTTTGACGCCTTTGCAAGCATAGTAGACCCAGATCAGACGGCTTCTGTAGGTTATGTCTAATCAGAATCTACTCTGTTTGATTAAGAAATTATTACAGATGTGATTACACAGTTTCTACCAATACAAATAATTCCTGTATACACATCGCCATTATAAAAATCCGTCTAATAAATATTCTTGATGTTATTATTAACCCATTACCTCATAGGCTATTTTTTTTATACAAACTCTTTGAATAAATCTACCAAAAGGAGCATTAACTAGAGAAAGTTTTTTTTTGACAATTTTGTAGTTTGAAACCATTGTGATAAATAGAGAAGTTGCTCCTATAGGAGCAAATGCTCTATTTATCACAATGGTTTAACAAAGTGACTTTTACAGAGTCGTCAAACACGTCAATATGAGGAAAAGGGTTAAGAAAGTTTTCAAAAATGACATACCCTCAATGTGTGACGCCAAATATTTCCGTCTGCAAACATTTTCTTCTATCTAAGTGGACTTTCCTTGAAATGTTTCTCAAAACACACTTTAAAAAAGCTTGGATCCTTGTGAAGCGCCGTGTCACTCTGCGACCTCGACTGGAACCAAACTATTATTTTGTAAAGAGTTGCTAATTGTATACAGAGATGATAAACGATAGACACTTTTACAGTTGTCCCTGTGCCAGTGTTTGTTGTCGTTTTCATTAGAGTCAACTGTATCAACAGACGTTTGCCAGTCATATACATGTATACGCAATTTATACGCCGTGCGGTTAATTTGTACGCCCTGCCATTATTTTATACGCCGTGTCGTTAATTTGATTTAAAATCTCTCGTTGGCATACTTTGCTGACAAGAAACTACCCAATACAGTAAAACCCCTCTAAACCGGACGTTAAATTCGGTATAAATATCGGTTTGGAGACAGGTGGCAGCTTCATGCAGGGTGAAAGTCATGCAGAAAGCTCCTCTAGAAGCTTTCTGCGTGACTTTCACCCTGCATGAAGCAGCCACCTGCCTAAAAGTATCTAAATTCTTCTCTACTAGAAGTCCGATTTAGAGGGGTTTTACTGTATATACACTTAACTTATTGCTGACAGTTTCTACATGACATAGGGCTTTGTTTCAAACGTCATTTAACCCCTTACATAGTAAATATTCACGAAAGAAACCCAAACGAATAACTGCGTATTAATTAAACCCATTCCCGCATATAGACGCCTTTTGACGCTTCTGTAAAAGTCACTTTGTGAAACCATTGTGATAAATAGAGCATTTGCTCCTATGGAGCTAATGCTCTATTTTTCACAATGGTTTCAACACTACACACTTCTAAAATTTTCCTTTTTAGTAGTAAATGCTCCTTTTCGGTAGATTTGTTCAAAGAGGTTGAATCTAAAAATAGCCTATACGGGAATGGGTTAATTAGCATATTTTTTATAATGACATCCTTAACAAGGATACTTTTACCAGGAAATAAGCGGTAGCACCGGGTCTACATATTTCCAAAAGCAAACAAAGTAGACCCTGATCAGACGGCTCATACAGGAGCCGTCTGATCTGGATCTACTTTGTTTACAAAGGTGTGAAAGGTCACCTCTGTCGGGTAAAGGGTAAAACAATTACTTCTATCGTGATTCATGTTTACAAATCGGTGTCACTGTATGCAAACAAACTTCACCAATGTGACAACTGGTGGTTGATACCCGAAATGGTTGCCCCGAAACAGCGGAAATAGGTATACAGTAAAGCCTCTCTATAACGGCTACTAAATTACACCAAGTATTTTGTGTTAAAGGCAGGTGGCTGCTTTAAGCAAGGTGAAAGTAAAACCGAACGCTCCTATAGACGCGTTCTGTGTCACTTTCAGCATGCTTTAAGCAGCCACCTGCCCTAAATACCAACTAATTAACACAATTTAGTGGATGTTATAGAGAGATTTTACTGTAAATATTTCCCGGTGCCCAGAAATTACCAAATAACACTCTTCTGAACTGTCTTCACTCTTCGTACACTGGGTAATTAAAACTGGCTGCTCTATTTCTGAATATATATCAAAAGAAACATTTTACAGAGCAACACACCAAGGTGCGTACTCAAATACAATGTACTATAATCCCGTATGTTGTGACCACTCTTTAGAATGATCTCGACGGTGGAGAAAAAAGAAAGAAATTATTCTTGAAAATATTTTAATTTACGCATCCTGTCTGGGTCTCTGATTTTATCAACATTTATCACTGAATAAAATGATTTTTATCACAAACTAAACCAGTAAACCTGAGTAAGCGGTCCTTAAATACGCGGTTCGCGCAATATAACGCGTGAAAAGGAAAGGATTAAATTTCAGGTAGCGGTATCCAACTGACTTTGTGATGTAACCGGAATTGGATAAAGAAGAATACACTTGACTGCTAAAATGCATGGTGAAAGTCCTTCAGAAAATCATTTTTGAGCTTAAGTTCACAATGCATTATCTATCTATCTATCTATCTATCGTCCTCCCGTCCGCCATGCTAGCTGTCTGTCTTTCTCTCTGTATAGCTACCTATCGGTCTAGCGAGCTACCTACCATGCTAGCTAGCTGTCTGTCTGCATTGCTACATATCGGTCTAGCGAGCTACCTGTTATGCTAGTTATCTGTATATCTGTCTTTATGGCTACCTATCTGTCTAGCGAGCTACCTGCCATGCTAGCTAGCTGTCTGTCTGTCTGTCTGTATAGCTACCTATCGGTCTAGCGAGCTACCTACCATGCTAGCTAGCTGTCTGTCTGTATAGCTACCTATCGGTCTAGCGAACTACCTGTCATGCTAGCTAGCTGTATGTCTGTCTGTCTGTCTGTATAGCTACCTATCGGTCTAGCGAGCTACCTGCAATGCTAGCTAGCTGTCTGTCTGTATAGCTACCTATCGGTCTAGCGAACTACCTGTCATGCTAGCTAGCTGTATGTCTGCCTGTCTGTCTGTATAGCTACCTATCGGTCTAGCGAGCAACCTGTCATGCTAGCTAGCTGTATGTCTGTCTGTCAAAAGAGGAGAAGCTGAATGAGTAGACAGGGGTAGGGAGACGTTTGAGAAACAGAACTGAGACATAGAGACTGGTAGGAGAAGTATTTCAACTGGATACAGAACTGAGACATAGAGACTGGTAGGAGAAGTATTTCAACTGGAAACAGAACTGAGACATAGAGACTGGTAGGAGAAGTATTTCAACTGGATAAGGAAGGTGACGCTCCTACACAGCTCACCTCCAAATTTTGTTAATATTACTGGCTACACAGACTACATTAATCATTTCAACAAAACGTGATACAGAGGCAATACTTTCGGTATTTTAAATTTAATTTAATTTCAACAAGGCAATCCTCATTTTGAAAGTTAAATGTTATGGTAAATAACAAAATGAATTTATCCAACCGTCGACCGTCTATTGTTAATGTTTACTAGTATCCTTCCGGTTGTTAGACATACTGGCCTGCTCTTTCTCGACTTGAGTTTTCACGTGGTCGAGCTTAAAGGGGATGTCCCTACATTTGACGCGTTTAATAAACACTTAAAATATACAAAACTCATTTGTTTATATGCTGAAAAGTAGTATATCACAAAAAGCCCCATCCAATTACCGTTTATAATGACAAAACATCCATGTGTTTGATATCGCCGATCCCGGTTTTACTCACCGATGTTTTAGGTTTATTCGGGTTGAGTTTTAGTTGCGTAACTGTTCGCCCTATTCGCGATTCTCCGACCACTTCCGAGAAAGCTATTACGTAAACAATAGAGGGATCGGGTGATCATCGGCAAAACGCGGAAGAATTTACGGAAAAGGTCGATAATATTGTGTTGTAGAACAATAATTATCAGTTATTGATGAAATCGGTTTATTCGTATCATATGGGCATTTTTCGATATAAGTTCAAATTGGGAACCTTCATAATAATGATAGAGCATAACAAATACCAAGTTTTATAATATTATTGAAAATATGCGATAATTGTAGGGACCTCCTCTTTAATGTATGCAGGCCGATTTTTTCTGAACTTTCAGGTCATCCGTGTTTAGCATATGTTATTCTTCATGTGTGGGGCCTTTGCACAGTGTATAGACCCAGATAAAAAAGCTCCAGGGAGAACTCATTGACCAAGGCCTGCATTGTCATTTTTATGAAACTATTTGTTTAACTAATATTCAGAAAAGAAGGAGTCAGTTTTAATTTTATTCATATTAACCCATCTCTTATTGCATTTTGAAATACATTTCTTCTTCTTTACGCATGCCCTGTTGTATAATTACACATATCTTCACTGTGTACAAGTAATTCGCTGTGCAATCACTGCTGTGGAGTGCACTGGTTGCACAATCAACTTGTAAATAGTGCAGATCCTGATGAGACAGCTCCTGCAGGAGCTGTCTCATCTGGGTCTTCACTATTTACATTGCACAGGAAGGTATATTGACGTGAATAGCAAGCGAATGGTTAAAGGTTAATAATAATCTTGTGGTATGCTAGGCACCGATCCTCCAACTACTGTTGCATGGTTTGGCATGTTACGCGTAACATGCTCCATGCTAATACGTGATAGACAGGGCCCGGCTAAATATAGGAATGACCGGATTTCTTCCTTGTCAACAGGAAAGTGACCATTGTTTAACTCTTTAGACCATGACTATTCATGTCAGAAATAATGATACTATAGATATTAATTTTTTTTTCTTATGGTATATAATCACAGATATATTTAATAACGACAGGAATTGCCGAATAATATCTATTCCATAAGCAAACAAAGCAAATTCTGGTCAGACGGCTACAATATGAACCGCCTGATCTGGGTTTACTCAGTTTGCAAAGGTCTTCGAATGATTGTCTCTTTATCTTGTAGAGAAACATTTTGACGGGTTTACAGAAAGAGTAGTAGACCAATTGTATGTAGTATGTGCTTATGGTATTATAGATTAGAGCCTACCAGGTCTGTGATAACCAAATATGTCTGTGTTCATATGCTTTACTATAAAAAATAACACTTTCATTCATATTAACGCATTTTTGCGCATTTTTAAACAGAGAAGACCCAGATCAGACGGCTCCGATCAGAGTCTCCTCTGTTTGCTAATGGAATTTGAAAGATCTGTTCCTTTACTTTCTAAAATGGCTACAGTGTTCCATCTTCCATATTTCATTATAGCTTTATTGTCCATGAATGGAATTCGGAATAAACATAGAACGGGAGAAGGCTGATATTCAATGTGTTATTATATCTTACATGAATATATATAAGATAAAGCCAGTATTAGACTTGAACCTTGTTTTAACCCTTTACTCCATTAATTTTCATGTAAGA
Organism: Azorinus chamasolen; assembly: GCA_963576725.1. Taxonomy (NCBI): domain Eukaryota; kingdom Metazoa; phylum Mollusca; class Bivalvia; order Cardiida; family Solecurtidae; genus Azorinus; species Azorinus chamasolen. The sequence goes on from OY755245.1 coordinate 45,335,472, forward strand.
AATAATGATATCACTACTAATAATTAGATTAATTGCTATGATAGCACATAGGCACGGGCACTTTTGACCATGGCAGAAAGTTTAGAATTCTTTATATTGTGTAGTATTCTAAGGGTTTGCATAGACATACATTCTTAAGCAGACATCAATCTCAAGGATTTTCATTAGTTCGATCACATGTAAACTGATATATATGCCTGTGCTGAGCAGAGATATTACTGGTAAAGTGCCTACCCCGGTCACTGGGCAATTAATACGACATTTATATACAAATATATGATCTTTGGATCAAGAGCCTGATTCTTATGATGTCAAATAGTGGTCAAATCGTGATCTGATTCAGAACTATAAGAAAGTGTCGCTACTGACCAGTAGTCAGATTGGCCTGATTGGCTTACATAGGCATGAGTAAGGACATGTGATTGAGTAGTTAAGTAACTAACTACGTCATTAGGCTAGAGAACAGTGGATAGATACACACCATATCTGGTGATCTTGGTCTCTCTCCGCTACTCCGGCAGAGGGTCCACGTCGCTCAGTATGTAGTCCGCTGCATATTTCTTTTAACCGGTTAGGCTAGGAAATTCTAAAACTATGGAACTTTTCTTATTTCTGTTTAAATACACAACGCGAAGATGGTTTTCAATAGCTAGTTAGTTTATTGAAATGGATTAAATATGATGAACTGTACCAGTTAGACTTCGTCACTTTTAAAGTTCCATATCTACGGCCATACTACAATTGTATCATAGGCATACAGAGTAGACCCTGATCAGGCGGCTCCTATAGGAGCAGTCTGGCTTGAGTCTACTCTGTAGAGGCGCAGAAAGGCGCATTTATATGGAGTATTGAGTTAATCTTCCTCCGGCTCATCGCGACGTGACTGGCATCTTCAAACAGTTTGGGACCGGATGAGACATTGAGTCACTCGGCATCTCATCAAGATCCAATTTAATTGACACACGGTCAAGTGTCTCAATAGCTTCACTGATTCGGAAGTTGTCAAATTTTTAACCATTCGCTTGCTATTCACGTCAATATACCTACTTGTAAATAGTGAAGACCCAGATGAGACAGCTCCTGTACTATTTACAAGATGATTGAGCAACCAGTGCACTCCACAGCAGTGATTGCACAGCGAAATACTTGTACAAGATATATGTAATTATACAACAGGGGATGGGTAAAGAAGGAGAAATGTAATTTAAAATTCAGCAGGAGAAGGATTAAGCAGGCAGTAGTTTTTCGCAGCGGGTTAGTTTTCACATCATATTTTGCTGAATGTTTATAAATAATCCTATTTTGTCGCTGCCGGATTAGGAGTTGCATCCATTGGCCTAATAATTTACCATTTTGGGGGTTCAAAACGAAGTAGAAGTAATGTACGTGCGAGGCTTTTCTGTACGATATCGAGTTTGGAATTTATCGCGACTGTCACAAGTGACATCATATCACAAGGAAAGTAACAGAGCGAGCAAAACCAGCCGGTGCTTACTTATCGGTGATACGTGCGATATGAATTTTTTGTGTGTGTTTTCAAAAAATACGTCTTTTCTATGTGTCAGATATCTACGAAAAAGTGTCCTACCCGTTTACTTGACCTTTAAGTTACAAACTGATTTTGATAGAGCTTATCGGAATGTTGCTCAGAAGTCAAGCGGAAATGCACAGTAAGCTACCACGCCTTAACCCTTTCCATGGTCTATATTTATTCTAAATTTGAATACCAACTGAATATTCATTGGCAAAATAGTTATAATGAAATATGGAAGGTGGAACATTACAGCCATTATACAAAGTAAAGAAACAGATATATCAAATTTCATTAGCAAACAGAGCAGACCCTGATCAGACGGCTCCTGTAGGAGCCGTCTGATCTGTGTTTACTCTGTTTGTAGATACGTGAAAAGGCGTTTATATGAAGGAGAGGGTTAAGACCCATTTAGGTCTCGGTGTATCGGGTAATCCAAGAGAGAAACCGATTGGATTAGGGGTATGACTAGCCTAAAGACAGTGAAAATTTCTACACTTACACAATTCATGTCGGCTTAGCTTTTATGATAAATATTTGTTTGAAAACTACGAATTTTGCTGACTTTGATTCAACTGACACAATTTTCCACAATAAATAAAACAAGATCTGGAGTTAATATACATCTGTTTGTTATTTGAATACAAATTACCGATTTAACAAGAAAAAGTAATTACACAAGTTAGATCTAAGCCATTATTTGAAATAGCTACATTTCTGTATTAGAGCATTTTCTAATGAACCTCTATGGAAGTTCTCTGGGTTTTCTGAGATCGAATCACACAATACATGTGCTCTCAAGACCCCATGGGGCAAATATCCGCCCCAGTCAAACAGGGGGGGGGGGTATATGCCAGGGGGGGGGGCAAATGTCCGCCCAAGCCAAAACACCAGGGGGGGGGGGGGAGTCCGCCAATGCTCAAATAGGGGGCAAATGTCCGGGGCAAGTGTCCCGGGGGGATGTCCTAGAATCAGAGAAACCATGTTGGAAGTTCTTGGCTAATCTGAAAAGTATTTGATCATGGCAGATTTTTATTAAACACGGAACGTTGTTTGACAATGGCGTACAAATTGATCGGGTTGGTAACCCTTTATCCCATGAATATTCATGTAATAAATAATGACATCGTTAATATTAACTTGATTAACCTATTCACTCATATACTATTTTTAGACCCAACCTCTTTGAATAAATCTACCGAAAAGGAGCATTTACTAGAGAAAAGGAAAAAAATAGAATTGTGTAGTATTGAAACCATTGTGATAAATAGAGCATTTGGTCCATATGAGCAAATGTTCTATTTATCACAATGGTTTCAAAAAGTGACTTTTATAGAGGCGTAGAAAGGCGTATTTATGGAGGAAATGATTAATTCTTATAAATGCACAGTGCATTGGAAGTTTGTACATGACAATTTATGCTACATGTATATCATAAGCAAATAGAGCATACCCAGACCAAACGGCTCCTACAGGAGCCGTATGGGCGGGGTCCTCTGTGTTTGTCGAGTCGTAGACATGTGTATGTATGGGCGAGGTCCTCTGTGTTTGTCGAGTCGTAGACATGTGTATGTATGGGGTGAATGGTTAAATGTTTGTCGAGTCGTAGACATGTGTATGTATGGGGTGAATGGTTAAGATGTTAACATAAAACACATTGTCTTCCCAAACTCCGATCAACTTAAATGGGTATTGATTCCTTGACCCTTTACTCAAGGAATATTTATGAAAGAAATAAGGATACCATACGACATTTCACATCCCTGTTATATATCAGCATAGTTAAACACTGTCAGTGGTCATATCCTCTCAAATTAGACCAATGGTATCTATAAGCATGAACAGGAAGTTTGTCTTTCAAAGTCGCCGGGTGTTTAATAAATACATGTAAACATGGACGGTATTCTGCAAAACCTTTTCCTACACCTAGCGAGATCCAGGTCACTTAACCCTTTCACCGCCAATATCGCAAAAATGCACCATGACAAAAAAAAGTGCAATCCCAGACCAGACGCCGCCTTTTTAAGGCGGCGTCTGATTAGAGACTTCACTTTTTGTCTCAAACTTTGTTTCTATATATGTGCTTTATTCATTTGAAATTTGCATTTATTTATCTTATTTCCTTATTTTGCTGAATGATTTAACAAAATTTGATTGCAGACGACAATTAGAAATTTGGCGCCGAAGGGTTAAATATGTACGAATTTTTGCTCGAGCCGAGCCTTCTGTTGACCTGTCTGGTCTGGGTTTACTCTGGAAAGGCGTATGTGGAAAATGGTTGACCAGGTAAATTGAATGCACATAAAAGGTTATTTGACAAACGCACTTTTACTGGAAAGCAAGAGAGTCTTATCTCAACATTAAATCATACATATATGACAGTTGCCTATACGATTTCAAATGGTCTTCAAACTAGGACAGAATGAAGAAAATAAACAACATACCAACGCTTTTAAAATAGATTAGAATGGCTTCGGTAAAATTTTAATATCAACTTAAATCTTAATTTGCAATGTGATACAATTGAAACATGTCAGATGTTTCAGTGTTATACAGTAAAACCTCTCTATAATGGCCACTAATTTGTGTTAATAAGTTGGTATTTAGGACAGGTGGCAGCTTAAAGCAAGGTGAACGTAAAACAGAACGCTCTGTTTTACTTTCACCTTCCTTTAAGCAGTCACCTGCATTTAACAAAACATACTTAATTAATTTAATGGCCGTTATAGAGAGGTCTTAATGTAACTGAATACCCGGCAATTTTTGAACCTTTACTCGGACGGCTGAACACTTTTAGAATTGGGAAGAGGTTAACACAACTCTAATATCGTGAGTTAAGAGAAAAGATAGCTTTGTAGGGACACATTTGTCTCGGAGTACATTTGTCTCACGACGTGAGACCGATGTGCTCGTAAACATTCATATATGCGATAAATTGGAAGTGAGACAGATGTGTTTGACACACTAAAGGAAGGACACTTGAAGCACATTTGTCTCACACTGTCTTATCCTACTATAATTCTACTTAAAAGGAAAACTGCTTAGTACATTGCAACTGTCCGAAAAGGCCTTTATATAGTAATTAGCTGCCTGTCTGTCTCTCTGTCCGACTGTCTGTCCACATTTACAACCTGAAATTATCTGCGATAAATGATCGTTATTAATTGTGACACGTTTCTTTCCGATGCTTAAAGTTTTATAAATGATTTAAGAAATGTTTCAAGCAACAACGATGTACTTTATATGTATAAAATATAGGGTATATAAAAGAGTACATTTGAGAATGGCATATTATGTAACAGTATTTTATGCTTTTAACGTTGCACTTATGTGTGTGTGTGTTTTACGGGCCTGTAAAAAGAAAGCTTACAGGTCCGTTAAACACATAAGTTTACCTCAACGTAAATCTAAGTCAATAACTGAGTTTTAAGTTTCTCGCCTTAATTTTTTTTTCGAAAACAACCTTTGTTCCAAATTTCGATTTAAAACTATGACCTGTGGATATACGATTTGTTTTGTTGGGTTCAACGTCGCACTGACATATTAATATATCACATGGCGACTTTTTAAGCTTCCCGTGTTGGAGAAAGACCAAAGGCGCCCTTTGGAGCATATTTACCGACCTTCCGCAAGCCAGCCGGATGGCTTCCTCGCGCGAAACAGTTCGACGCCCGAAGTGAGGGTCGAACCTACAACGATTAGGGACAAGTGGTCAGCGACCTTAACCACTCGGTAATCGAGGCCCCTAAATGATCTAAGGAAGAACACGAGTAGACCTTCCCTCATGTATTTTGTCTCCACCAGAAATATATATATATATTAAAGAAAAACAATATCGCCATTTTTTCCGAGAGTGGCTGCTTTCAGATATTTTGGAAAAAAAACCCACTTACACCGTGCATGAGTTTCCAAAAGAACCGGGGTAATGCCATAATTATGGAATGTCGGGCCTCGCAGAATCGGACAAGACGCGACATTCCGACAAGACACTGAGCGAAGCAGGATATTGTAACAGGAGATCTCGCAATGTCGCAAGATCCCATACTGCGAGATTTCGCAGTAGAATATCGTGCCTCACTTCATTTTTGTCGGAATCTCACTGTTCGTGTCTCTCGATAAAATATCCCTCATCACTTCGTGTCTGCACTTCTCAAAGGATTGTCTTGTCAAGGCACGAGACGCGAAGCAAGACGCAATATTCTGGCGGCATGCGAAGCGAGTCACGATATTGTAACGTTTGAACTTCGCCTATCGCAGTAGATGTTCAAACCTGCAGACCTAATATTGTGCCTAGCTTTGTGTCACGAGAATTGGGCGATATTTCAGCGACATAACAGCATGCTTAGCTTCGTGCCTCGTCTGATTCTCGCAACACAAAGCGAGGCACGATTCTCGCGTGTTGCGTCTTCCGGTGAACCGTTATTTTAACTCGTTGTTATGGGCCCGTCACACCATGACGTTCTGGTCAGCGTTCTCTGGCGTTTGAGGAAATGTTGGTAGTCGCCCATGGTCGCTGGGATAGCGCCAGAAGAGCGTTGTGGGAACGCTTGTGAACGCTAGTGAACGTCGTTGATCGCCGGGAATCGGCGGAGAACGCTGGTCCGGAAATTTCTTTTGAACATGCACAAAAATTCTCACTGAGACCAGCGTTCTTCAACGTTTAATTTTAAACGCTGAAGAACGTTTAAGAACGTTAATGGAACGTTTTACTAACGTTCGATGAGCATTGCACGCGTTCGGATATCGTTAGTCAGTCGTTACTCTAGCGTTACTTGGTTGTTACTAATCGTTTGCTTTGCAGTGAACGACTCAATGGCGACCTGTCAACGACCGCTGAACGGTCCCCTAGCGCACGCAGCGTGTGACTAAAGTCAAACGAACGTCAAAACGCTATTCTGTCGTTATTCACACGTTAGTCACACGCTCAACACGCTCGTCTAACGTTCACAAATCGTTCGTTGTGCGCCAGTGGCACGTCAGTACACGCTAATGGTTTTCAGGGGTATCTTACTTGGTCGCTGTTACACGTTTCTCGCGCGTAAGACACACGCTAGTCATGCGTTAGGTACACGTTTATCACACGCCAGATGTGTCATCCTCTCTCTAGAACGCTCAAATTTGAACGATTTAATCGTTCAGAGAACGTTGGCCAGAACGTCATGGTGTGACGGACCCTTTACCGTTTTCTATTTACTTTTTTGTAAACATGGCTGCCACTGATACATACATATGCAGTGAAAATTACTTTAACATTGTCCAATCGATTAAGGTTGAACAGCATCGGATTGTGTACTGCAGAATCGATTCTCGTGTCTCGTGGTTTGAACACCTACTGCGACACACGAGAATCGGACGATATTTTAACGATACAATATCGTGTCTTGCTTCGCATCTCGTCGGAATCTCACACCTCGCTTCGCATTTCGCTTCGCGAGGCGCGATATTCTACCGTGAGTACAGTAACAAAACAAGTAAAAAATTGCTGTAAATTTACAGCAAATGGAAGAAGGGCTGCGCCAGAAAAAAGCTGGTCATAATCCGAGTGGAAAGAAATTGGGAGGTATAACAAACTAATGTGGAATGATATAAAAGTTTTAATGTGTAATGAACAACAGAGTATGATCACATCCCTTCAGAATTTATAATCTTCACAACAGCATGTTTAAATGCTTGTGTGACGGCCGTAAAACGTCGCCCTGTACTTCATTCTCAGTGTTGTTATACCTTCTGATCCTTTGATATCATGAATTTCAGTACTTCTTGTTGTGAAAATTGAATACCGCTTAAGCCGGTGCTAGGGGGAGTGAGCAGTGTTGCACTTTCAATTACTGTTCATGAACAGACTCAATAAAACCGGGTCTGCAATTTTCTCGTTTTGTGTTGCAATTTTTGCTCTCAGGGGATCACCTCCCTTCAGAATTTATATACAGTAAAACCCCTATGTTAAGACTACTTAAACTGTAAAATACATGATAGAAACATTGGTGGCATTATAACAAACATTGTATCGAACAAAGGAGTATATACAGTAAAACCCCTCTGTTAAAGGCTAAGTGATTGTGAGAAAGAGACGTAGCACCTTAAAGCAAGGAGCAAGAAAAACAGAAAGCTACTGAAGGAGCTCTCCGGTTTTCTTTATGCTTGTTTTAAGCAGTTACCTTAAACATGCAATAATTAATGCAACTGAGTGGTCATAATAGCGGGTTTTAACTGTAAATTACATGATAGAAACATTGATGGCATTATAACAAACATTGTAATGAACAAAAGAGTATATACAGTAAAACCCTCTGTTAAGACCACTTAAACTGTAAATTACATGATAGAAATTTTGGTGGCATTATAACAAACATATTAAAATAGCATACATGTGGGTGAAAGTTTGCAGGCTCTAAAACATTATGAGGTAGTAAGTTGTTCAATGGGGGGGGGGGGGGGGGGGAGAAGGAGTAAGAAGAGTGACAATGGCTCTAAAACGCTTACCCGAGTAGACCATGAGGAACAGTGAATCTGAGGGCATATGGAAAGATAGAAAGTGTTATTTTGAGTGGTAAAAACATTTTTCTGTGATAAAATTTAAGTAGTACTAAAACCGGTATGCTTTCATCAAAGCCTATGTTGTAACCACTCAGTAGAAGCATAGTAAAGCAAATATTGTAATGAGTGGACACTACATAGGGATTGATGGAGCATTTTAAACACACGGCAGAAAAAAATGTGTTTACACACTCTTATCTGGAGCTCTGTTGTTACCGGACAACAGTGGCAATCATTGTTGTAAACAGAGTGCACTATAGTACAGAAAATAATAATACATGAGCAACAATATCAGTGAACGAGAAAGCACAGCAACAACTGAAATGCACACCTCTGTTAAGCGTTAACCTGCTACGACTTTCTCGTCTGTTGCATTTTAAACTGTTTCTGATTCCATTAAATTTTGCTAATCTTTTACCGGCTATCTGACAAAATATTTCTGAGACAGTGTCAAGTTGTATGTGATTCAAACTATTTTCTATCCATGGTGTATGTTGGCAGGATAAGGCTCATCTGTTGCACTGTTAAATCTAATCGTCTATATAAAAAAGAAATAAGTCGTCTGCATCAATATTTTGAAACTTCTTCCTGTTGGTTTCAAAATCATATTCATCAAGTCAAACAATTTTGAATTCTGATGATGAGCCGAGTTACTCGGCGTCTTATCTGGGACCAAACGGTTTGCATGTGTAATCAGAGATTCGCCACTGGCACTAAACCAGTTAGGAACAGTTGAGAATTTGAAAGGCAGGGTCACGCTCATCCACTCCTATTCTAATCAGAACTGTAAACAAAATGCACGAGCCCTCGTGTAACAAATAGACCTTACGCCAGCGGCGAGATAACCACGCCTACATAAATCAAGGGAAGCAACTCTTCCTATGTCCGACATTATGAGTAAAACCAATTTGACAGAGTGTCTACACATAATAATGATTTTTTTAGTAGAATAGATCTTTTGTTGATCATGTTTTAGGCCGTGTATACTTTTGTCAGGTTTTTATCAAGGTCTACACTGTCATGCTTTGATCAGGATCTACAGTTTTGTCACTCAGGTATTTGTCGTGCTTAGACCCCACTACCCGCCATGCATCTCCTACCCACTCTGTAACCTCACAGAAATATATTGGTCAAAATAATCTCAAGCATGTCAAAATATTGTCAAAATACCATAACATATATTATCCTGATTGGAGCATAAATTATATATTGTTTCATTGTTGGATATTGGCTGCAGATCACGAAAGCTGTGATTCGATCAAATCTCCGAAACCCCAAAGAACTTCCGATCAGATTCATTAAAATTGTTCTAAATAGTGGCTATTTTTTAAATAATTGCTTAGATCTAAGTTATGTTAGTGCTTTTTTGTTGTTAAATCGGTCATTTGTTTATAATCAAATAGCAAAAACATATATATCACCCCATATCTTGTTTTATTTATTGTGGAAAATTGTTGTGTCGGGCATATTAAATCGACGAAATTCGTAGTTTTCAAACAAATATTTTTCATAGAAGACAAGCTGTAGAACAAATTGACAGATAATGGATTGCGTAAGGGCACGCAGTAAAAATACAGATTTACTTCATGGTAAAGGGAGACATTCATGCCATTTAGACCAGGTACAAAGTTCTATTAATCCAATTAAAAATGTGAGAAATTCCACGCTGGGTTAACACAACAAACATGATGGTATTTTGTTTCAATAAGTGAAAGGTCGCGTGTGATGTCGCGTGATTTATTGAGCTTTAAAATACCATTGGTCAAATAATATCATTCGGATGCAAATATTTTTTTTATAGAGCAAATAGAGACCTCGATCTGGAAAAAGCCTGGGAAAGCCTATCCATCATTAAGTTAGTGGCTATTTAAAGGAAATATTTACACCTTGTGGTTTTGAATGCCCAACTTCCTGTAAAATGTTTATGGATTCTAGCTGATGAAGCAGAAATTTAACAAAACTGACCATTTTAAGTTCTGTAAAAAAAAAAGCAGTTGCATCAGGGACGTGAAAAAAACGTTTTATCAAGTTCAGACTGGGATATTTGTACATATTTGACACGAGCGCGTTTCCAAATGTGACATTTTTTGGTTTTTAGTTTGATTTTGGTTTCGGAAAGGGATAAAACTTAATATCACCGAAAATCGTTCCTTATAACGCTAATCAGTATTACATGTGCTGTAACAGCAACGTTTTGTTAAGAAAGCAATATATACAGTAAATACAATTCAAACACCTACAAGGCTTGGTGCACTACTTGATCCAATAATTATTTCTGCTGACATGACATTTACTGACTCCAGTACAATTTCAGTTCCACCTGAGATAAGTGACCATAGTGCTACATTTATTATGCTACCTTTTCCATATGATATAAACAGTTCCTTTAAAAGAAATGTTTACTTGTACAATAGAGCTGACTTTGATAAGTTAAATGATAAAATCTCAACCTTTGATTGGGAGTGCTTATTACAAGGAACTGTAAATGATGCATGCAATTTATTCACGGAAATCTTTATTTCTTTTGTAAATTTATGTATTCCATCGAAATCAATTATTGTGAGGCATGACGACAAACCATGGTTCGATTCAAAATTAAGGCATTCTTGTAGAGTGAGAGATAGATTAAAACGTATAGCATTAAAATCTGGTAAACAAAATGATTTTCAAAAATACAAACATTTAAGAAATAAAGTCAACAACATGAAAAAACATGCAAAACAGTCTTTTTTTTGTTCATTAGAAACAACACTGGAAAATCTTGAAACAAATGATAAGAAGAGTTTTTGGAAAATTATCAGACATTTTGTTAAAAATACTACATGTACAGTCAATATACCACCTCTTTGTGAAACTTCGAGTACAGGGGAACTTTTATATTTTACATCAGATCAAGAAAAGGCTAACTGCTTAAATAACTACTTTGTTTCAATTTCTAGTGTAAGAGACGAAAACGCTGTTCTGCCTCAATTCACTGTGAAAACTTCAAATAGTTTATCAGAAATCATTATAGTTGAATCCGAAGTTGAAGATCTCATTAGATCGTTAGCAACGAACAAGGCATCAGGACCAGATTTAATATCACACAGAATGCTTAAGGGGGTTGTTAAATCTATTTCGAAACCTTTAACTATACTTTTCAACAGGTCTTTAAAGGAAGGGGTTTTCCCAGACTCTTGGAAACTGGCTAATGTTGTGCCACTTTTTAAAAAGGGAGACAAATCTCTACCGTCAAATTATCGACCTGTTTCTCTTCTTAGTTGTTGTGGTAAATTATTAGAAAGAGTGGTCTTTAAACATATGTATAATTTTTTTCATGATAATAATTTACTTTATAAATACCAATCAGGATTTCTTCCGAAACACTCAACAGTGCTTCAACTTATTGATATATTTCACCATATTTGTCAGTCCTTTGACAATAAGCAATTCTCTTGTATGATTTTCTGTGATATATCAAAAGCATTTGATCGTGTATGGCATAAGGGAGTTATTTTCAAATTAAAACAAAATGGTATAAATGGAAGACTTATAAATTGGTTAACAAACTACTTAAGTCACAGAAAACAAAATGTTATTTTGCGTTCGTCAGTCTCATCAGGCAAGTCTATATCTGCAGGAGTACCCCAAGGCTCAGTGTTAGGACCTCTATTATTTTTAATCTATGTCAATGATATTTCAAATTCTTTGTTAAGTTTAACTAGATTATTTGCAGATGATAGCTCTCTGTACTACTCGGCATCATCACTAAATGATATAGAAGGTATTATCAATCATGATCTTAGTTTAATAACTGTATGGGCCAACACCTGGCTCGTTGATTTTAACCCTAACAAAACTGAAGCGATGTTGTTCACACTTAAAAGCTATGATAAACCACCAGATATAGTTTTTGAGAACACTCCTGTGAAATTTGTAGAAAATCATAAGCACCTTGGAGTTACTTTGAATGCAACTGGTAATTGGAATAGTCATATCGATAATATTTTGCAATCAGCATCCAAAACTATAGGTATTATGAAAAAAATGAAATTCACATTAAATAGAAAATCTTTAAATCAAATCTATATATCATATGTCAGACCCATACTTGAGTATGCCTCTATTGTTTGGGATGGCTGCTCAGAGAATTGCTCTGATACCTTGGAAAAACTTCAGAATGAAGCAGCACGAATAGTAACAGGTCTCACTAGATCAGTCGCATTAGAAAACTTATATCGCGAATGTGGATGGGAATCTTTATCTATTCGCCGCAAAACTCAAAAACTCTGTTTTATGTATAAAGTTTTTCATGATATAGTTCCACCATATATTAACGATTTAGTACCACCGACTGTAGGAGAAGAAACTCGTTATCCTTTGAGAAACAGAGCTGATTATATGTTGCCACCATTTCGAACGTCCATCTCAAAAAGATCTTGCATTCCGTCCTCAGTACTTCTCTGGAACAACTGTAACCGTGATTTAAGGAATTTAGATAGTTTCACTTCTTTCAAAAGTGCTTTACGTAAAGAATCAGGGTGTCAGATTATTCCTTCTTATTACTTTTATGGCAATAGGTATTTATCAGTTATACATGCTCGAATCCGAAATAATTGCAGTAACTTAAACAATGATCTTTTTATTAACCACATAAGTCAAACTCCAATTTGTGAATGTACTGATGATGTTGAAGATGCCGTTCATTATTTTTTCCACTGCAGATTTTTCCAGAATCAGAGAATAGCATTATTTTATAAAACACATAATTACCATCCACTAAATATAGACACGCTTTTATTTGGAAAAAGCGATTTTTCTGATGAGGATAATAAAACTGTATTTGCTGCTGTCCATTGCTTTATAAAGCAAACAGGAAGATTTTCTTCTCTTAGTAACGTCGATAATATTTGACTACTAACAACATTTAAGATTTACCAGGATATTACATGTTAGCATATATGATTATTGGTTACCTCAAACTTTGCTTTCTCCGGCCTTTGATCACAATCCGCAATCTCTCTTCTTTATCTCTCTCTCTCTCTTTCTCTCTCACACTTTCTTTCTCTCTCCTCTCTCTCTTATATATTGTTTGTTTATATTTGACATTATTTATACACTACCGCCATTGAATGTAAATTGGAAAAGATTTGTAGGGGGAGGGCCGTTTCTAATGTTGTCAGAACTTGTGGCCCGACCCCATTCCAAACATTATATGGAATAAAATATGTTTAAACTAAAGCAATATATTTCTCCTCTGTGTCTGACTCTGACGGCCTGTGTCTGACATGTATAGTTTGTCGGACAAAATGGCGGACAGCAACAGGTCAGCGTGGGCTTATCAGTTATCGCTTACTGATTGGTGGATTAGCTGTCAATCAAATGTCCTGGCGTAAGGTCAAATTGACTGGTTGTCAAATTGATCGTTTGCCATAAAAAGGTGCATTTCAAACGACCAGAGTCTCAAGCGAGTTGGATCCTGATGAAAATCGTCGCTAACTCACAAAGAGCTATACAAAACGAAACGTCTACCTGTTTAGCAATTATCTGGTAACATTAAGCACCATTCTGGGGACTGTGCGCATGGTAAACTTTTCAAACAGTTTAGATCCAGATGGGACGTCGAGAAACTCGGTTTCCCATCAGGATCCAAACCGCTTTGTCACAGTGACACCGTTTTTGAGAGGAAAATGGAAGACAAAATAGTGAAAATACTTTCAGAACTGAAGCAGACGGCAATATTTGCAGACGACAATTGCTCAGAGTACAGACGGTTAATTTGAATTAACAAACAAATAACAAGAAACATCGTCGAGTTAGGTAGGTTAACCCAATTTTCCTGTTTAATATTTACGTAAGAAATAATAACATCAATTATATTTTATCGAATAGATTTTTAAAATAGAATATGAACACATTAAATTTTGGCCATGTCAGATATTGTAGAATCAAATTTATATTATTCCACAAGCAAACAGAGCAGACCCTGATCATATGGCTCTTATAGGATCCGTCTGATCTAGGTCTATTCTGTTTGCAAAAGCGTGAAAAGGCGTTTCTATGAAGGAAAGAGTTAAGACGTATTTTGCATACTGATCTGACAATCCTGTGAAACCCTTAGTGTAAAGCATAGGGAGAATATATTACTATTTCGAACATCTGTGACTGGTGGCCCTTATAGGGACATACATGTAGGCAAACAGTATAGACCAATATAAGATGAATTAGGATCGCGCTCAGCATGAAAAGGGCTAATATGAATCACACATCTATGACAAGGGTGTTAGTTAACATTTTTCGTCGACAAATACCAGACTTTCTTACGACACACCTACAAGTTTCCCAGGGATTTTCCCATTTTTCTGTCGCAGATCTACCATACGTCTAGTAGTTACGAACGTTTGCAACTGTTTCCAACCAGATACTTTAGCCTACTTGATCGCTTATCCCTTTACTCCATTAATATTCATGTAAGAAATAATGACAGCATTCATATTGATTAGATTATATTTTAACAGAGGTACATGAGCACAGGAGCTCAGTATAATCTGGCTCATGCAGAAACTGTATAATCAGACTATATTATCGTATATGTGCTTTATACGCAAAGAGAGCAGACCCTGACCAGACCACTCCTACAGGAGCTGCATGAGTGCGTATTTCTATGTGAACCTTATATAAGCCTCAAATCTAGTCTACGTGGTTTTTTGTTTGTTTGTTTTTTTTTCGCTACAAAAACACACTGCTGTTGAAACCAGTCCTGTGTTCTGTTAACAGTAACCAACTGTTCCCAAATTGTGCGATTACTGCTTTCAGTTAACAACATCCGTTACAGTTTCAAGCAACTGTTCATGAATTTTAAGTCCGAAACATTGCGATTACAGTGGGTAATCGCAACACATCAGTATAAACATTTGCGAACAATTGCATAAATTGTAACAACTACCGTTAACTGAACCCAGGGCATTTGTATGTCATATGAGACACATGCTTTTGAATTTAGTTCTAGGTATGTACTTTGTAAGGTTTATCCTGAAAATATGCAAGGGGACTGTCTCTTTTTACGAAACCTCCAATTTAGGTGACTATTTTTTTGCCCACCACGTCGATAATTTACCGTTCTTATTTTCGCTCGGACTTTCAGGCATGTAGGCCTACCAAAGGACCGATGTCGGGTTATTATTCGAACTGTATTTATATTGATATAATGTTAACTATACAACAGAATTTGTTATAAACAGCCATTCATTTATTAAACACGGGAGTATTAAAAAGCAGATCCCTGTATTAAGTAACCACCTGCCTTACAAACACATAATAACCATTCTCTTGCTGAATTTTAAAATACATTTCTCCTTCATTACCCATGCCCTGTTGTATAATTACATATAGCTTCACTGTGTAGAAGTATTTCGCTGTGCAATCACTGCTGTGGAGTGCACTGGTTGCACAATCAACTTGTAAATAGTGCAGACCCTGATGAGACAGCTCCTGCAGGAGCTGTCTCATCTGGGTCTTCACTATTTACAGGTAGGTATATTGACGTGAACAGCAAGCAAAGGGTAAAAAAGCAATGTGTTACAATTCCCTGGGTGCTTTGAAATAGTGATCGAGGTAATACAGATTTTGCAATCACTTTCTTTACCCGTGATAGTATGCGGCAGACTGTATGTATTAGTTAGTGTCTATTAAGTGTGGATTTAATGATTTTAAATGCCGAAGCGCAGCGAGCGTTAGCGAGCGAGCAAGGCATTTAAAGTCATTAAATTCGCACTTAATAGACACTAACTGATATACTGTTTAGCCTAGTTTTTGGACAGGATTAAAAGTGGGCGGAGTGAAGCTGGAATTGGTCGCGTGCGTTGCTAGGGGCAACAGCCGAGATCGTGTGAGGAACAAATGTGTCAGTCGTTCAGAAAGATGGCAGAAATGAAGCCGACGTTCGACCTTCTTGGGGACCATGACGTTAATTTTTACGGACGATGCATTTCAAGATAGCTGTCTTACACAATTGTTAAATGTGCAGACACAAACGTTGTTAAAACCCGAATTAGGTAAGATATTTCATTGAGTCGATGTTTCAAGCGCTGTGCTCTTAAAAAAGAAAGCCAATGCAACAAAATGCTTTAAAAATAAAATTCAGTTTTAAATACAGACGTAGACTACATATGCTAGTTAACCCTTTACGCAATAGGTACTTATTTTAACGCCTTTTAATTATTCTTCCATTCAAGAAATTAATTTCACTTTATACCGTCATGAGTAGGCATCGTAAGAAATATTTCCCATATCCTAGCTGACGGAAGCTTTAAGCAGGCTGAAATTAAAGCAGAATGCTCCTAAAGTCTGCTTTAAGCAACCGTCTGTCTTCAATACTGAAACAAACTATGGAGGAAAGGGTTAGATCTAACCCACAGCTGGTAATTTTATCATATTTTATTATTTCAGGATCTAGACGAGAGACCGGATACATAAAAGACAGGAATGACCATATGTAATGTTTAACAGTGAATCGTTGTACAATAGCCATTCAACGGCAAAACAATGACATCTCTATAGACAGGTGGCTGCTTAATACAGACAAACGTAGTTCAGAACGCCTCGAGGGAGCATTCTACATTACATTTGTCCTGCATTTAGCATTCACTTGTCTAATAACAAAATAGGGTCTTCTTTTTTGGTGTTTTAATGCTTTGGTTTTTTTTCTTCGTTTTTTTTCGAATCTCAGTACATGTAGATCTACCAATAAAATGTTTGAGTTGCATCAATTCACCTCATTTCTTAGTCTCAGCTTGGTATTCTACACAGAACATGTATGTACACATGTGCATTTGACGCTCGCGCGGTTACATGGTGGGACGAGCTAAGCACTGTACGTCACAGGATGTACTCGCGCATGCGCTGGGGACAGTCGACTTAATCGCTAAGTCAGCTATTAGTGCCTGACTATATGAAATTAATCGTGGAGAAATTCAAAATTTCCAGCATTGTGATTGGCCCAAAAAGTAGGTTAAACACTATAGATAGGTAGAGATAAGGGCGATGGTAGTAGGAGACGTATTGGGCATATTGCTGAAGCAAGGGGACGATGGTAGTAGGAGGCGTATAGGGCACATTCCTGAAACGAAGCTCTTCAGTGGAAAAAGGTAAAAATCTACCATCAATGCAAGAAAATTAGTCATAGGAAAAACCAAACACAATATAGGGCTGCGCGTATCGCGCAGCCCAACAAGACGTGATATTCTACCGCGAAATTTCATGGTATGGGATCTCATGGTATGGGATACTGCGAGTATAACGAGATCTCGTGTTACAAAATCATTTCTCGCATCGCGTCTCGTCGGAATATCAGGTTTCACCTGATACTCGTATCTCGCCCGAAGATTGCGAGGCACGATATTCCATATTCCATACTAACAGGAGTCCGTATGTTTCTGTGTACACCTTAAAGTTCAGCCAATCAAATTTCTTGAATTAGAGATATTGGAATTAATAGTTCCACTGCAGTTTTTAGGTTTAAGATTTTATATAAAAAAGCATTAGCAGACCTATTGATAATTACACTTGACATGAGGTAAAACGGCGAACCTCGATTCTAAGATTTTGTTCTGCCCACGTCCTATTGGAGTCTCCCACATTTACCCACTGACCCGTTTCTTCTAATTCTTTTTTTTTTCTTAACATTTTTATTAAAACATTGATTAAATAACTATTGAAATCTATAGGGCTGATTTTAACTTCTTGCTTAAGTTCAATAATATGTCACATTAATCATTTCTCTGTTGCATTTTCATTTAAGAAAATTAATGAATGACGTGCTTCCGGTGTTCATGGGGTTATGCAACGAATAACTTTACGAGCAAAGTTAGTGAAGCCCGAAGGGCTTCACGTGAATCTTTGCTCGTAAAGCTATGCGTTGCATAACCTCATGAACACCGGGAGCACGTCATTTATTTCTTATATTTATATTCCATTGTATTTCTTATATTTCAACGAATTTTTTTTAAATATTATATACCGGTCACGTAATAGCCGCTATCTAGGTCGTTGCCAGGTTCGTTTCTAACGTAGTAGGATCTCTATATATGGTATGAAAAATAGTCCCAAACACATATTATAAATATAGAATGAATACAAGATTTTAATCAGTAAATTGTCCACCTATGGTTAAAGAAAAGATTATCGAGATATTTCAAATCATATATATTTACGAAATGTTGGTATTAAAGCATCTTCTTAAATGTAGGTCGCGGTGTCGAAGCCAATTTACTCACCCGCCATGCTTGATCGAAAGCGGGTCACAACGTTGGATTTTATTCTCGGATTTTTCTTTGTTAACGGTAAGGACATTGACTTATTTATGCTTCACTCATTACTTGATAATATATTTTGATACGCCACGGCTGTTAAAGTTGGCAATATTATGTATTCAAGCGATAATTCTCAGTAAGAAGATGTCACATTTCAAATTTTCAGGGCCGCTTGAACGGCAAAACACGGACAAAATGAAAATTTAGAAGCAATCCATTTTCTGTTTTGCGCTTAAATCTCATGGGGGCTCCAGTTAATTTATTTATTTCATTTTTATTCGTGCATTGCAAAATAAACATTTCCACATAAGTACTGAAATAAGGCGTCGTTAATCGCTGACGTTTCAGTAAGTGGAGTGTTTATGTTTACATTGTCACGTATCGATTCCCCATTGATAAATCTTAAAATAGATCATAACTGGGTCAGTACAGTATTACTCCGCGCTTACACAGCGGGATTCTGGGAAAAGGAGAACCGACTCAAATCGGTATTGAAATGAACGTTCATGGGAAAATGCAACTTTCTTTTTAGAATAAGGTTATATAAGGACGTTGCAGGGCGAATGTAAATATATAGGAATAATGACATCATGAACATTTAGTCATCATCATCATCTCATCTTCAGTAATCGCAGTACTCTTACAGAGTATAATCGCGATGAACAATGGTTAAAAAGCACATGCGCATAAATATTTGGTCAATCTAACTGAGAGTTAAAAAGGTTTATTTACACACTTGTTTAAAAAGAATATGTTAAAAGCCGCCCGAGTTTAGGTTGTCCGTACGACATTGCCGAGGGCCGACCGGAAAGTTTCCACAGTTGGTTGGACCACGACGGTGTCTGGGAGGCGGTTCCACAAGACGATGCTGGCAGGAAAGAAGCTGTGTTGGTAGGAAGTTCTGGCAGTATTGTTGTGAGTCGCCTCTTGTAAATCTAGTACGAGCGGTGGATCTGGGGTGATGTCAACGAGACCATTCAGAATATTGAATAACATGGTAACTCTGGCGTTGTCCCGTCTGTGCTGTAGGGTGTCCCAACCTAATAAGTTTGTGGCTGAGTGTTTATAAAACTGTAAAATCTCGATTATTCGAACACTAAAATACGTATCATTATAGATCTCTATGAGCTTTCTGCATGACTTTCACCATGTATTAAGCGGCTACCTGCCTAAAAGGTTCTAAATTCTTCTAAACAAAAAATTCGAATAATCGAGATTTTACTATATATTATAAATTTATAATATAACCTATGAATGCAGGACATTTTGGCTATGGCAGATACTGTAAATCATACAGTAAAACCTCTCTATAACGGCCACTAAACTACAGCAAGTATTTTGTGTTAAAGGCAGGTGTCTGCTTAAAGCAAGGTGAAAGTAAAACAGAACGTTCCTACAGGAGCGTTCTGTTTTACTTTCACCTTGCTTTAAGCAACCACCCGCCCTAAATACCAACTGATTAAGGCAATTTCGTGGTCGTTATAGAGATGTTTTACTGTATTTATATTACACCATAAGCAAACAGTGCAGACTCTTACCAGAACGATCCAATATGAGCCGTATGATCTAGGTCTACTCTGTTTACAGAGGCGCAAAAAGGCGTTTATATGAAGGGAAATTCTACTTTATCTTAGTCTTTCAGAAAATGGCAAATTACTCAACACGAAAACATCTCGCACATCCATATATATAGTGACTATTCAATATGGTTATAAATACAGCAAGTATCGAGTTTCTACTGAATTCCTAAAAGTAGTTGTTAATCACTTTCCATGTTGAATATTCATGAAGGAAATAATGACAACGTGAATATTTCGTAGGTGATTTTTTATAATGGCACATGTTCACGGGATGTTTCGGTATTGGTAGGGACTTTAGAGTTAACTCTATTAACCCTTCGCTTGCTATTCACGTCAATCTACCTACCTGTAAATAGTGAAGACCCAGATGAGACAGCTCCTGCAGGAGCTGTCTCATCAGGGTCTGCACTATTTACAAGTTGATTGTGTAACCAGTGCACTCCACAGTGAAGATATATGTAATTATACAACAGAGCATAGGTAAAGAAGGAGAAATGTATTTTAAAATTCAGCAAGAGAAGGGTTAAAAGTTAATCAGCAAATAAAACAGACACCGGTCAGGCGGCTCCCCCACGAGCCTTCTGATTTAGGTCTACTCTGTTTGCGAAGGTGTGAAAAACATTTATATGAGGGGAACCGTTTCGATGTTCATTTTTCATGTTGACCGCATGAAGTACAAGTTCGAGCCTAATGATTCAATAGTTTTTGCTTTGCGTGTTAACCCTTACCCTGTTCTATGCAAAGGTGCCCGACGCATGCTTGGACTCACCAATGGAACCCCCCCCCCCAAAAAAAAAAGTGATCGAAGTATGTAAACTAGCCTAAAACTATCTATTTGAACCTTAAACCACTCAGAAAAACAAGAAAAACACGACCCGGAATAAAATTTCTTTCGGGTCTATCAATACATATATAGACCCGATAGGATTTTTTTTCCGGATCGTGTGTTCTTGTTTTTCTGAGTGGTTTAAGGTTCAAATAGATAGTTTTAGGCTAGTTTTACATACTCCGATCACATCTTTTTTTTTTTTTTTTGGGGGGGGGGGGGGGGGTCCGTGGGTGAGTCCAAGCATGCGTCGGGCACCTTTGGTTCTATGTGTATTACATATTACAATACCTACATGATATCCATGGACAAGACAGTTATCCATATTGTAATATGGAAGCTGGAACAATGCAGCCATTTTAGAAAGTAAAGCGTTCAATGAAGGAAAGGGTTAGGTAGCACCATTTGGGTAATTGTTAATCCATTATCTGACAGATAACGCACGTGCAAACAGATTAGATCCAGATCCCACCATTCTTATAGGATCCGTCTATTCAAGACCCAGGTCATACCGATTAACCCATTATCGCATAGGCTATTTTGATCCAACTTCTTTTAATAAACCTACCGAAAAGGAGCATTAACTAGAGAAAAGGAACATTTTAGAGTTTTGTAGTTTGAAACCATTGTGATAAATAGAGCGTGTGTACCTACAGGAGCAAATGCTATATATATCACAATGGTTTCACAAAGTGTCTTGTACAGAGTCGTCAAAACTCGTCAAAACTCGTCAATATTATGGGAATGGGTTAATCATTATTTCGTAACAATATTGCATATGCATGAAATATGTAATTACTTTACATGTTAAGTATTGCACGTGCTTATACATCTCTTGCATGTATGTCATGCAAATGCATTGTACCTTTGGAGATGACTTATATAGGATATGTCTGTTGTCCAATCGTCTTCATTGAATAAAGTATTGCCAAGGCTCAAACCTGACCAATCAAAAGCTTGAGAACTCAAATTTGACCAATCAAAAGCTTGAGAACGAACCCAGACTCAACTAAAAAG
This sequence comes from Azorinus chamasolen, assembly GCA_963576725.1. Lineage (NCBI taxonomy): Eukaryota > Metazoa > Mollusca > Bivalvia > Cardiida > Solecurtidae > Azorinus > Azorinus chamasolen. The sequence goes on from OY755245.1 coordinate 45,357,252, forward strand.
TTTTATAAGCATGGATACAAGGTTTCTGTTTCATTATGGACTTATGTAGAGTTGTTTCTACTGTTTCTGACATGGTAAAGAAATCCTTTGTTCATATGTCCTTATAACAATTACGCTCATTCATATTCATGACGTCATTGTTTCTTTCATGAATTTTCATCAGGATAAAGGGCAATTTCTCGGCAGACGGATGTACAGGGTGTCCCAAAAAGAACAGAACCCTGGAACAAATGTGTATTTTAACCAATGTAATCGGACACTTTAAAATGTAAATATTTACTCTTGTAGATATGCCATTTGTGTATATTTCTGCCAACTTTCTCTTAAAAATATGCAATGGTTTTAAAGATATGAGTATTTCAATGCATGCACCTAAAATCTGTAACATGATATGCGTACATTGCATAGTCCATGCCCATATCAAGTTAAAAATGGTGTTTTGGATGCTTTCGATTAAATGCTGATATCTTAAAAACCATTCAATATATTTAGACAAAATTTAGACAATATATGGCAAAATGTTGTTTCCCTGAGTAATATAATTACGAAATGCACTTCTTCATATCCGTATCGATAACCGCCGTGACAAATATCTGCGTCAATTAAGACCTGTTGCAATGTTGACATCTTCCGATTCAATCAAGCCTTTCAAACAATTATTGACCAGGTGTCAAACAGCTTGGACCCTGATGAGATGCCGAGTTGCTCGGCATCTCATCCGGGTCCAAGCTGTTTGCAAATGCGAGTCAGGTCGCGGATAGCGGGATAAGGGGTCATATAAAGATGTTTTTTTCTTCAAATTTCATCGTTGTGAGACACAGTAAAACTATTGACAGTGACGGCCATCAAGTGTAACACAAGTAGATTTTGCACTTGTCATGCGGAAGTCTAAACACTTGAACACCGAATATTCAAAAGTGGAATAGCCAATCAGCGTTTAACGGTAGAGGCCATTCCGTATGAAAGGCTAAAATTTACTAAAAGACTTTCAATGACAGACAGTGCAGACCCTGATCAAATTGATCCTTCAGGAGCTTTCTGATCTAAGTCTACGGTGTTTGAAGATGCAAGTATACATTCACTTCCCGACCTCAAAGGACGAATCATTTCATCTCTCGTGATTGTCCTGTAAAATAATGTTCGTCTTCATAGATAATCGTCTGCTTCTGATTTCGTAGGGAGATTTTGTTCAATTCTTTAACCTTTTACTCTATGAATATTTATGTAAGAAATAATTATATCATGAGTATTAATTAGATGATTTTTAAATGGAATATGCAAACAGGTTCTTTTTGGTGGTGTAGCAGAGAAAGTAGAACCGGTTCTGTATCATTTCGTACGCGATAAGAGCAGTCCCAGATCAGGCGACTTCTATTGGTATCGTCTGATCTGGGTTTACTCTATTTACAAATATATAGAAATGCGTATTTATGGAGTATAGAATTAATTAGGGACAACCCGTTTGGATCTTAATGAAACGTCGAGTTACTCACACATTCGTTTATAATAAAGAAGAGTTAACCTTCTACTCCATAGACACAGTTTAATACCTTTTCAAACAAAATAGACCCAGATAAAAAAAATCCCACTCTTCAGTGCTACTATTCCTGACGTCATTATTTCTGGCACGAATATTAACCCTTTCGGTGCCAAATTTCTAATTGTCGTCTGCAATCCAATTTTGTTAAATCATATGGTAAATTAAGGAAATAAGATAAATGCAAATTTCAAAGGAATAAAGCACGGATATAGAAATAGTGTTGAGACAAAAAGTGAAGTCCATGATCAGACGCCGCCTTGTAAAGGCGGCGTCTGATCTGGGACTGCACTATTTGTGGTGGTGCATTTATACGACATTGGCGGTAAAAGGTTAAAATAACAATGCGCGAACAGTGCAGAAGAATGCACATATAGGTTCTGAGTTACTGATATTTGTCTAGATCCAACTCTGAATGATAGGTAGTAACCCATTTACTCCATAGATAGGCCGTTTAAAGAATGTGCAAACAGAACAGACCCCAACCAGACGACTTCTATATGAGCTGTCTAATCAGAATGTGCCGTCTGTCTGTCTTGGTGTCTTCCCCCACCTGTAATTAGCTGGACGTCGTGGTGTGACTGAAATACTGTTAAAACGACGTAAAACCCGATAAAACCAAACAAAATCTGTTTGCTTATGGAAGAATGTAATTTACACCATAGCTAAAGACACATTTCAGCTAATACATATTCATGATGTCATTGTTTCTGATATGAATATTTATCAAGTACAGTAAATCTATCCTAAACGGCCACTCATTTATTGAACACAGCCCTGGGTCTTAACAGCAGGCTGCTGCTTAACGCAGGGCAAAAGTAGGAGATTACTGCATTACGTTTGCCCTGCATTAAGCTACCATCTGCCTTACATACCCATACTTATACCTCTTTTTGACACCTGCTTAACCCATTCCCTCATATTGACGACTTTTAACGACTCTGTAAAAGTCCCTTTGTGAAACCATTGTGATAAATAGAGCATTTGCTCCTATAGGAGCAAATGCTCTATTTATCACAATGGTTTCAAACTACAAAATTCTAAATTTTTCCTTTTCTTTAGTTAATGCTCCTTTTCGGTAGATTTATTCAAAGAGGTTGTATCTAAAATAGCCTATGGGGTAATGGGTTAAGATTCGTCCTCCTGTAAAGGGTTAAAATGTCGGTGTATTTCGATTCGTTCTATAGCAGACGACAGTACATTTCAGCAGGCGACAATTTCACTACAGTGTATGTAAATAGGTTTACACTCTATACGCACGCGCCTCTTTGCACGCTGGTGGCAAACACGTAATAACATATGCAAACAATCTGGACCCGGATGAGATGCCGAGTAACTCGGCATTTTATTAGTATCCAAACAGTATATTTCATCTTAGTGTATTATTAAAAGAAAGGGAGGAAAACGGTAACTGGGAAAGTTGTAACAGCCGAGACGATTTGCTGTCGATATTTACTTAGCGTGTAAAGAGGTTTAGTTATGATTTCCAAGAGTAACTTACAAAGATAATTTCGGAGAAAATCGCTGCGCAAACAAACTTTCCTACTCGTTACGTGGGGGAATGACATGAATATGAATGTATGTCACAGATCAAATTTACTCTGCAGTCACGTGGGAAAAGTCCTACCTCGGGCCTACTACGGGAAAGTTTGGTCTTCTTAGAAACAGTTAAACAAAATGCACTAAATTGATAAGATACCGACCGTAATAATAGATCTGACCTTGAGTTAGCGCGTTTTTTAAGCTAATAGGAGGATAAAGCGATACCCATATCATGCAATTTTCCGTTTAGTAATATAGCCATTGCCTATCCCCGAGTTGTGTCTACATGTATAGTCAAAATATTTCCCTTTGGTGGGAACTAACTGGAAGGTACAGTAAAACATCTCTAATGCGACCAATAAAACAGGTATAAACCTGTGTCTTCAAGTCAGGTAGTTGCTTATTCCCGTGAATATCCATGTTAGAAATAATGACATCATGAATAATAATTAGATTAAGTTTTATAATGCACATACATATTGATGTTTGGCTATAGCAGAAGCTGTATTATCGGTTTGGAGAACCGGTCAATAGATGGCATATTCCAGCGAATATCGTGTTTGCTGTGCCCCCGCCCCCTTTACGTGATAATGGACGGGTTCCAAAGTAAGACCTGGGTCCATGCTTATAAAACTTGTTTTTAGTTTAGTCTGAGTTCGTTCTCAAGATTTTGATTGGTCAGATTTGAGTTCTCAAGCTTTTGATTGGTCAGATTTGAGCCTTTGGCTCAAATCTGACCAATCAAAAACTTGAGAACGAACTCAGACTCAACTAAAAGTTTTATAACCATGGATACTGGATTATGGACACAAATGGATAAAGCAACCACCTGCATTTAAAGACATCCATGCGTTTTCCTTTGGTAGGCGCTGTGGGGAGGGGAAGGTGGTCTATTACGAAAGGGTGTTTTTATTCACTGCGATGGTACGTACAGTGAGAGAATATCTGGTATCATCCTTATTCATCACCGTTTTACCCTTTTACCTGATTTATATTCATTTAAGAAATCATTTCATTATGAATATTCATTAGGTATATATTTATCTCTTTACTCCATAAATCCGCCTTTCTACTCCTTTGCAAACAGAGCAGACCCAGAAGGAGCAGTCGGATCAGGGTCTACTCTGTTTGCTAATTATATAATATAGATATGATGCTACAGCTTCTGTCTTGGCCAAAATTTCCTGTGTTTATAAAAACTATGCTATTATAACATTTTTTCCATATGCTTTATTCTCCCCGTCATAGGCAGGTGAGGGTCGGGGAGTACCATCCCTCATCATACCTTACACTAATTTGGTAGGTTAGTAGAAATGTGTCATATTATAACAATTAATCTAATTAATATTCATGACGTCATTATTTCGTACATGAATATTCATGGAGTAAAGGATTAAGATTGCTTTATGAACAACAGTTTGTTTGAGTATGACAGTGCCACAATCTTAACCCATTACGTCATAGGCTATTTTTAGATACAACCTCTTTGAATAAATCTACCGAAAAGGAGTATTAACTAGAGAAAAGGAAAAAATTAGAATTTTGTAGTCAGAAACCATTGTGATAAATAGAGCATTTGCTCCTTAGGAGCAAATGCTCTATTTATCACAATGGTTTTATAAAGACTTCTACAGAGTCGTCAAAAGTCGTCAATATGAGGGAAAGGATTAACTCGTCCTACGACACGACCTCTCTGTAAGCCACGTTGGACATAAGTAAACAGAACAGATCCAGATCAGACGGCTCCGACCGGAGCCGCCTGATCTGGATCTGCTCTGTTTGCACTGACGTAAAACGCGTTTGAATGAGGTATATTTGAGTGTGATGTTGCAAACTTGCTAAAATAGAATATTTCAAGAAACGCATGGTTTTTTTTATATTAAAACAGGACTATTACCACTTTAACTTGGGTTATAAAAGACTTTTTTAGATATCCACATATCATTATTTGACACTTTAGATTTCGTCTCAGACAAATATTCAAGGGAACATTTGTCGGAAAACTACTTACTAGCTACATAAACAACTACGAGTTTCCCGCCTGATTTTCTAGCGTTTGTATGTCTTAACATGTTATTGTTATAAAGACCGACACTGATACTAACGTAAGTTGAACTTCGATATCTCGAACTCGGATAACTCGAACTTTGCGATAACTCGAACAAAAATTTCAGTCCTTTCAAAATTAAAACTACAGAATTGCTCTAAAATATATCGCTACAGATAACTAGAAACACACGTGACAGCTTAATACATGTCTAAAGTAATGCTGAAAGCTCCTACAGGGGCTTTCATCATTACTTTAGACCTGTATTAAGCTGTGGCCTTGAGAAATTGTTCAGAAATCGGATGACTCGAACTTCTGTTATCTCGAACTAATCGGTATGGTCCCTTGAAGTTCGAGTTAACGAAGTTCAACTGTATTTGAAATTCATGTTAACGGATGTTTTACTGTACCTGTATGTCAGTTCTGAAGAACAATATATAAAGTGCTTTGCAAATACATGTAGTCTGACAATCTTAAAAACAAACACATTTTGTAATCTAACCCTTCTCTTGCTGAATTTTAAAATATATTTGTCCTTTTTTACCCATGCCCTGTTGTACAATTACATACATCTTCACTGTGTACAAGTATTTCGCTGTGCAATCACTGCTGTGGAGTGCACTGGTTGCACAATCAACTTGTAAATAGTGCAGACCCTGATGAGTCCTGCAGGAGCTGTCTCATCTGTGTCTTCACTATTTACAGGTAGGTATATTGACGTGAATAGCAAGCGAATGATTAAAGCAGAGGATAACCTTTGCTGACGATTTTTGTGGGCGCCAATAGGAATAACATCTATTTTAACACTTTTACTGCCAATATCAAGTCTGTAATATATAGCCGTTGCCAATAGTATGAGGTCACAAGAATTATGTAATATATTACATTTCCCAATAGTATGACGTCACAAGGATTATGTAATATATAATTCATCCCAATAGTATAAGGTCACAAGGATTATGTAGTGTAGATCTATAACCTTTCCCAATAGTATGACGCCACAAGGAGTATGTAATATATAACATTTCGCAATATTATGACGTCAAAATAAGTATGTAAGATAATATAATCTATCCCAGTAGTAAGACGTCACAAGGATTCTGTAATATATATAACATTTCCCAATACTATGAGGTCACAAGGATTATGTAATATATAACATTTCGCAATAGTATGACTCTCTTTGTCACCCTTCCTTTTGTTTGCCTTGCGTCTTTGTGCTTGTGATTTTGTTCGTGCGTGGAACGTTTGTCTCTGGTTCTTGTGTGTCTTTTGGTGTTTTCTGTGTTCATTTCGTGTGTGTGTGTGTGTGTGTGCGTTTGGGTGTGTGGTTGTGTATGTGTGTGTGTCATGCTGTCTATCGGTGTTTTGGTGGTGGTTGCGTCTTGTATGTGGCTTTGCCTGCTTGACTTTACTACTTTTCCATCACAAGGATTATGTACTATATAACCTTTCCCAATAGTATGTCGTCAGAATGATTCTTTAATATATAACCTTTCCCAGTAGTATGACGTCACAATGATTATGCAATATATAATCTATTCAAATAGAATGACGTCACAAAGATTCAAACTGTTTGATAAGATGATCATGTTCCTAATTTAAGCATTTGACAGATTGCATTTACTCATTTTACCCCCTTAGGGCCCTTACTATATGAATAAGCATTTTTACAGAGTAGACCTAGATCAGACAGCTCCTGTAGGAGCCGTCTGATCAGGATCTGCTCTGTTTACTTATGAAGTATCTGATTCTACAGCTTCTGCCATTGACAAACGTTCCTGTGTTCATATGTCGCTATAGAAATGTCAGCTGTTAAATATTCATGATATACAGTATAACCTCTCTTAACCGGAATTCTAGTAGATAATAATTTAGATACTTTTAGGCAGGTGGCTGCTTAATGCAGGGTGAAAGTCATGCAGAAAGCTCCTCTAGGAGCTTTCTGCATGACTTTCACCCTGCATTAAGCTGCCACCTGTCTCCAAGACCGATATTCATACTAAATTTAACTGCCGGTTAAGAGAGGTTTTACTGTATTTATTAGGGAACGGTTTAAAGGTTTGTTCATACAGACAATGACTTAGCGTAGTTACGCTTACATGCCCAGTAAACATCTTTAAAGCGACACACAAACAAAATGTATAAAGCTGGCAATGTTGTGGCAACTGTTTATAAGCGTCTCGAAGAGACGATTCTAAAGAGTAGTCATACTATTGGGGTTGGTGGAGAAATAATGGACTTACTCGTGAAAATGTTTTAATTTACGCATCTTATCTGGACCTCTGAATCATCTTCTTATGTTGTCAAATAGGAAAGTGTCCTATAACGTTCATATGCGTTTATTAATACACCAGATTTGTAGTTCCAAAGTATGCTCTGGCCCTTTTTAACTCAGTTTCCCCTAGGCTATTTTTAGATCCAACCTTTTTTAATTAATCTCCCGACAAAGAGCATTAACTAGAGAAAATGTAATTTTTTAGAATTTTGTAATTTGAAACCATTGTGATAAATAGAGCATTTGTTCCTATAGGAGCAAATGCTGTATTTATCACAATGGTTTCACAATGTGAATTTTATAGAGGCTCAAAAATGCGTCACTAGGGGGCAATGTGTTAAATAAGTATGCTGTGGCCCTTTTTACACTTTGTCCGTATAAAGACCGTCATTCACATCATTACTGTTCTACTTCTTTTTAGAAAACACTGTAAAAGGTTATGATTATGATGAGACACCCGGATGTTCCGCACCTCGCCTGTTGGCAATGGCCATCACATACCGCTTCTTGGTGTAGAAAGGTTTTAGAAATTGCACTCCTAGATAAAGTTGTGGTAATGTGTAATTTCTAGGTTGCTTGCGTTGACTATTTAAAGGGGCAAACTTTTTTTTTACAGCATTATCTGTCTTAAGCGACCATCACAGGAGGTCTTATTATTGATCTGTAAGGTAGATGGTAAAAGTAAAGTAAAGTACCTAGTTATAGTCTACTTTCAGTCCGAATGACCGCTCAGTCGACTGTACATTTACTCCCCTGGTCATTGAGTCATTGGCATACAATATTGAGCACTACTAACATATGGCGCAATCATGCGGCCGCAGTACCGGCGAGTGACCCTCACAGGTTCCCATTTTAACCCCAGGGTGGAGAGGAGGTGCGGGTGGGAAACACGGAAAATCGTCTCTGGAATTTCCGGGAGGGACCGGGATTTTAATCCCGAACCTCCGGACTGATAGTCAAGCGCGTTACCACTAGACCACCGCACACCACACGCACATATGGTAGCTTAATGCAGGTAAAAAATAATACAATGAGCTCCAATAAGAGCTTTCTGCATTATTTTAGCCCTGCATTAAGCAACCACATGTTTTTAAGACTCCTTTATTCAATATATAACTGGCCACTTTTTCGACACAAGGCCCACATATCGAATGACGGGAATACCAAAGGATCCATTATTCATTTTTACTAAAGACAATAAATAGATTAGGTTTTAATCCAAACACATTTCATGAGTAGGGGTTTTACCAGCAAAAGGCTGATAATTGCAAAGAAGTTTTTATTTACAACTCAATCAATAAATATCTACAATGGGCGAAATTTACCAGTAGGCAAAGGGCAAAAATACAGAGCTAGAATATTTACGATTATTTTACTTTCCTGATTCATGTATTTGAATGTATATCATTCGTGTGAACTAGGTTATACTTATGTATATAAACAAGATCACTTGACTGTAACAACTCTATATTTAATTACTAATCACATGTCATACAATCCAACATGTACGGGGTATAATAAATTAATACCCTGTGACGGACCACACAGAACTATCGTTTTTACTTATTTGCCGCCATGGCCGTATCCATGATAACATTTGCAAACAGTTTGGATCCAGATGAGCCGCCGAGTAACTCGGCGTCTCATCAGGATCCAAACTGTTTGATACGCTGATTGTCATTTTTGAAACTCCATCTAGAAACATGAACCAGATGATAATGTTGACAGGTAAAACTTTCAATGGCGCATAAGTATGGATACGGATGAATAGATCAGCCGTGAGTAATAGCTGACGAAGAATAACCCCAGCCTATCGAAAACTATTATATAAGGTGCATACCCGAAAACTGAAATCTCTTCGAGACGATTCTAAAGAGTGGCCACATATTGGGTTTTGTTTCACTTATTTTCGACCCTTAAAACCTTTGGAAAACTATTGGTCTTGGTTCAAAGAGTTTGCATCCTGATCACACGGCACATTATTCGGTCTTTCATCCGGTTCTAAGCTGTTTTCAAATGACACCCAGGTCACGCTTAGCAGCAAAGGATTGGTATGGCGGTCACTGTAAGGATTGGTATGGCGGTCACTTTAAGGATTGGTATGGCGGTCTCTGTAAGGATTGGTATCGCGGTCACTGTAAGGATTGGTATGGCGGTCACTGTAGGGATTGGTATGGTGGTCACTGTAAGGATTGGTATGGCAGCCACTGTAAGGATTGGTATGGTGGCCACTGTAAGTATTGGTATGGCGGTCACTGTAAGGATTGGTATGGCGGTCACTGTAAGGATTGGTATGGCGGTCACTGTAAGGATTGGTATGGCGGTCACTGTATACAGATAACCTTTGTATGAAAGTAAACCATTATTCCATGACCATTTATATAAGACATAATGGCATTATGGTTATTTATTAGGTGAAACTGCTCAAATAACATATTTAAACAGGAATGTTTGGTATTAATAGAAACTGCAAAGTCAGATTTATAATAATTTCATAAGCAAACAGAGCATACTCTAATCAGATGGCTCCTACAGGAGCATTCTGATTTGAGTCTACTCTGTTTGCAAATGCGTGACAATGCATTTGTATGAAGGACAGGATTAACCTAGAAGACATGGCTGGGTAGTGAGAAAGTTACCGGCTCTATAGTGTGACAATAGTCACCAACTGGAGAATAAACACACATCTTGATAAACTACGAACCACCGGCCCGGAGATGTTTCATCTAAACTAACGGCATGCTTCTATTCTGGGTGGAATGATACAGGATCAAGCATATTATCTGTTGAAAATCAGTGTGCATATACGTAAATGCAAAAAGACATAGAAAAATAGATAAAACCATACATCCGCATAGTACACGTTTTCTAATTAACCTAAATATTAACACATCCTATCTCATATCTCAAACGGTTTGTAAAGCTGCATAATGTCTTTTGAAACTATTTTGATATTTTTAGTTTGATTTGCAAAATGAAAAGCATACTTTGAAGACAAAGAAGGTTTGTTCGCTTGATCGTGTTTCTAATGAACACATTTTGTATGGGGATATTTCACTACATTTATCTCTTTGAAATTGTATAACAGTATGTATAAGAGATTATTGCGGATCGTCTATATAATGTAGTTTCTGTGTTTGGCCGTCAGTAGTAGTACATGTAGAAGTAGTAGTAGTAGTAGTAGCTCCTATAGGATCTGTTTGATCAATATCTGCTCTGTTTGCTTATGAAATAATATACAGTAGAACCCCTCTAATGCGACCACTTAATGAATAAACATATCTGTCTTTATAAGCAGGTGGTTGCTTAATGCAGGACAAAAGTAATGCAGAAAGCTCCTCTAGGAGCTTTCTGTATTACTTTTGTCCTTCATTAAGCTACCGCCTGCCTCTACAACCCAGAATTATACCTCTTTTAGGTGGTCGCATTAGAGGGGTTTTACTGTAGACGTAATTCTCAATTGCCTGTCTCAGCCAAAGGTTTTGTCTTTTTTGTGTAATTATAGAAATATTCTTTCAGAAAAGAATTCATAAATCACTATTCATGAGGGATGGTTTAGGTGAGTATTAGATAATCCTGGTGCATTTCATGCATGTGGCATTTTTAAAGACATACATCGGGATTTGATTTTGCCAAATTTCTTAATAAATTATACTCACGAAACACCTGAGCATGCTAAAACAGCACTTTTCCACAATGTGTCTATTATAAACGTTAAGATATTATAATACGAGAGCTGCAGATAAACATGCATACTCAAATACTAAAATCGCCATTTCTCCACCAAACCCTATACTGTGACCAATCTTTAGAATGATCTCTTCGAAACGATTCTAAAGAGGGGGTCACGGTATAACTACTATGTAAGCCTAGTACGATTCCAGTAGTCGGCGTCGGTCAGTTAGTGTCCGGTACGGGAACATGTAGTTAAGCCTGTTACCATTCTATATTATATGTACCGGCCAGTTACTGTCCGTGTACGGGAACATGCAGTTAAGTCTGTTACCATTCTATAGTCTATGTACCGGTCAGTTAGTGTCCGGTACGGGAATATGCAGTTAAGTCTGTTACCATTCTATAGTCTATGTACCGGTCAGTCCTGTCCGTGTATGGGAAGATGTAGGTACGTTTGTTTCCATTCTGGTATTCGGTGTTCCAGTGAGTGACTGCCCGGGTACGAACCATTGTCCATTCTCGGACACGATGTTCCCTTCAGTTTCTGCCTGGGTACGAAATCTTTAGAACATCCCTCGTTTCACTCTCTCCTTATCCAACTGAATTTTCGTACAGGGACTAAGGTAAATGAAAGAATACCTCGTTCTGGAAGGATAACTATATAATGTATAGTATATGGCATATACTAGTCTAAACAATCGCAAAAAACGTCCGTCAGTCCGTCTGTCCGTCAGTTACAGTCAGGGTAAAATAAGTTCGAAAACACCGTCAGGCTCGTTCATGCGGTAAGTGAGTTTACTGGCAGTTTGGTTTCGGTTTATACTTTTTGTAAAGGGCTTATATAGATCTACTCGTTTCCCGCGATTTAGCCAATCCTCTAATATTGATGCCTTTTGCCACCTTTGTAAAAGTCACTTTTTAAAACCATCATGATAAATAGAGCATTTGCTCCATAAGAACAAATGTTCAATTTATCACAATGGTTTCAAAACTACACTATTCTAAATTTTTCCTTTTTCGGTATATTTTGTCAAAAAGGTTGGGTCTAAAAATAGCATATGGTGTAATGGGTTAAAGCTTAAGACTTTGATACTGAATGGACTCTAGAGTTAACCCATTCCCACTTAAGCTATTTTTAGACCTAACCTCTTTGATTAAATCTACCAAAAAGGAGTATTAACTAGAGAAAAGAAAAAAATCAGAATTGTGTAGTTTTGAAACCATTGTGATAAATAGAGCATTTGCTCCTGTGGAGCAAATGCTCTATTTATCACAATGGTTTCACAAAATGACTTTTACAGAAGCGTCAAAAGGCGTCTATATGCGGGAATGGATTAAGCACTGATGGATAATCCCACTTTAAATATTCAGCATATAAAATGTTAACTCTTTACTTCATAGAAACGCATCCTATAAAAACCACCCGATCAGCAGGGTCTTTTCAGTTTGCATATGGAAGTATATACATGTAGATCTGATTCTGCATTTTCTTTCATCATCAATTCTTTCATGACTACCTATTGCATATTATGTTTGTATATATATATGATGTATATGGGCCGGTGGCCTTACATAAGAAATAAAGAATTGAATTGAATTCATGATCAATTAAACATTTATAAGGTAAAGGGTTAACATATTATCCACCATATATATTCGTGTTAAACATTAATGGATCATTCCACTTTAACCTATTTTATCATATTTACGCCTTTTGACGTCTCTGTAAAAAAAATCCCTTTTTGAAACCATTGTGATAAATAGAGCATTTGCTCCATAGTAGCAAATGCTCTATTTATCACAATGGTTTTAGAACTACGCAATTCTAACATTTTCCTTTTCTCTAGATAATGATCCTTTTCGGTAGGTTTATTCAAAGAAGTTGTGTCTAAAAATAGCCTATGACGTAATGGGTTAAATATTCAGCATACCAAAGGTTAACTCTTTACTTCATAGAACGCACCCTATAGAGATCGTCTAGTCAGCAGGATCTGTTCTGTTTTCATATGGACGTGTCTATACATATAGATCTGATTTGCAGTCTCTTTCATGACCAATTAAACATTTATACGGTACAGGGTTAACAGTTTATCCACCATATACATTGGTGTTGAAGGCACTTGAAAAGGCGGTATGATACTGGTATCGAAACGGCTTTATAATGTACATTTATATAGATTAAGGAAACCATACAGAACTGAAAGCAACCATTTTATATGTACAGTAAAGCCCATATAAACCGGAATTTTAGGTTAGAAGAATTTAGCTCTTTTTAGGATGGAGACTGCTTAATGCAACGTGAAAGTCATACAGAAAGCTCCTTTGGGAACTTTCTTGTGTGACCTTTACTCTGCATTAAGCTGCCGTAAATACAAACGCTTATAAATGCTAATTTAAAAGTCCAGTTTAGAGGTGGTTTCACTGAATATGGCGTATTCGAAAACTCCCTCCTATTTACAATATATTCTGGCATATAATAAACCGGACAGACATTATATACAGTAGAACCCCTCTAATGCGACTACTTAATGAATAAACAGGTGTGTCTTTATAAGCAGGTGGTTACTTAATGCAGAAAAAAGTACTCTAGGCGCTTTCTGCATTACTTTTGTCCTGCATTAAGCTACCGCCTGCATCTAACACCCAGAATTATACCTCTTTTTAGTGGTCGCATTAGCGGGGTTTTACTGTATATGTGATCGATTTTTTTCGGTTTAGTTCAGCAGTTGTAGTATGATTTTCACATCTACATGCACCACAAAGTCAGTTCAATGCCGCTACCAGTGAATAGTTATACTATAGGGGAAAATGAACGAAGGACTATGAAATAAAATGCGGACATCCTGTTTCAGGTCTTACTATTTAGCATGTTTTAGCTTATTTGTGATGACCTTTGCACTCAGTCACGGTTCAGTTGAGTCGTCTATTGTAACTCGGAGTCTTGTATGGATCTAAAATGTCTCACACTAGTATCATATGAAAAAAGGATGTGTTTTTAAATCAGAATTAGACGACCAAATTCTATCGAACATAATTATGATGAGTAGAGAGACATTTTTAGAGATTGGTCCAAATATTCCCATTTTCTTCAAGGTAAACCACTTGTCGAAAATGACAATTAAATACACCTATTTTTCACACGGAATGGTCCCTCCAATCGAAATAAAGTAAAACCCCTCTAAAGGAACCACCAATAATATTTTTGGAGAAGGTCTTAAAAGCAGGTGGTGGAGTCTTAAAGACAGGTGGTAGCTTAATGTAGGATGAAAGTTTAGTTCTGCATTACGCAACCACCTGCTTCTGACGACACATATGTTTATTCATAAAATGATCACATTTAACGGGGCATTATTGTACAAGCCAAAGTTAATCTTATATAACAGTGAGTATAACACACCGTATACATACCCTGATCAGAGAGGCCGATATCGGATGTTTCTCAATATTTCGTTATTCAAAATATTACATTGTTGAAGTATTAACCCTTTCCCCCATAAATACGCATTTCTACGCCTCTGTAAAAAGCACCTGTTGAAACCATTGTGATAAATAGAGCATTAGCTCCTATAGGAGCAAATGCTCTATTAATCACAATGGTTTCAAACAACAAAATTCTAAAAATATTCCTTTTCTCTAGTTTGTGCTCCTTTTCGGTAGATTCATTCAGAGGTTGGGTCTAAAAATAACCTATGGAGGAAAGGGTAATGTGTGTTCAGATTATCAGAGTACTTTCTATAGCGATTGTGTAACCACTCACTCCATGAATATTCATGTAGGAAAATGGCTTTATGATTATTGATTACATATGTAACTGATTTTTGTGATGGCCCCTGAGCACAGGAATTGGTCGGCCATTACAGAAACGGTAGATCCCAAACTATTCAATACAATGAGCAAACAGAGCAGACCCTAATATGACTGCCCCATAGGGACCTGATCCTGTGTATACTCTGTTAACAAACTATTAATAAAGTTAAGGATAATTAGGTAATTTTGAAAGCAGGTGGCTGCTTAATGCAGAAAAGAAGCAATGCATAACAGTCGCCATGTAATCAGGTACGGCATGCCTTTACTCATTGCCCCGTGAAAATTCATGTAAAAAACAATGACGTCATGAATATTAATCGTATTAATTTGTTATAATAGCATATGGACACGTGAATGTTTTGCCATGCCAGAAACTAGAATTTCATCCTGGTTTCTTGTGTCTTTAAGAAACCAGGTATTGCAGAATACCAAAATGACATATAGTAAAACCTCTCTATAACGGCCACTAAATTACATTAAGTATTTTGTGTTAAATGCAGGTGGCTGCTTTAAGCAAGTTGAAAGTAAAACAGAACGCTCCTATAGGAGCGTTCTGTTTTACTTTCACCTTGCTTTAAGCAACCACCTGCCCTAAATACCAACTAATTAACATAATTTAGTGGCCGTTATGGAGAGGTTTTACTGTATTATATCATAAGCAAACAGAGCAGACCCTGTTCAGACGGCTCCTGTAGGAATCGTCTGATTTGGGTCTACTCTGTTTGCAAATGCGTAGAAATGTGTATTTATTGAGTAAAGGATTGATTAACCAGAAGTTGATCGTTTGGTGGTCGATGTATACTGAACAATCATTATTGACCCTTCGCTTGCTGAATTTTGAAATGCATTTCTCCTTCTTTACCTATGCCCTGTTGTATAATTACATATATCTTCACTGTGTACAAGTATTTCGCTGTGCAGTCACTGCTGTGGAGTGCACTGGTTGCACAATCAATTTGTAAATAGTGCTGACCCTGATGAGACAGCTCCTGCAGGAGGTGTCTCATCTGGGTCTTCACTATTTACAGGTAGGTATATTGACGTGAATAGCAAGCGAAGGGTTAATTCTTTCCCTGTTGAATATTCATACATGTAAGAAATAACGACATCATGAATATGTATTAGCTAATCTTTTATAATATAATATGTGCTCATGATTTATTTGGTATTGATAGAAACTGTAGGATCAGATAAAATCATTTCATAAGCAAACAGAGCAAACCCTGGTCAGACTGCTCCTATAGGAGTCGTTTGATCTGGGTCTACTCTGTATTTAAATGCGTGAAAAGGCGCTTATATAAGTGAAAGGGTAAATGACCCGGAATTTGATTTTTTTAGTGGTCGAGATATACAGTAGAATATGGCTTAAGCGACCATTTATTTATTGGCAATAATAGTATTAAAAACAGGCGGTTGCGTAATACAGGCCAAAAGTAATGCAGACAGCTCTAAGTGAAGCTTTCGGTATTACTTTCGACCTGCAATAAGCTACCACCTGTCTTAAAGACTCAGATTTAGACCCTTTAATGGTCGCTTAAGACAGGTTCTACTGTACATAAAACGTATACATGTATATGTATAATTGTTGAAGTTCAGCAGGATCCAGTATTAGTTTCTATTACAAAATCGGCTTGGAATGACTGTTTGTATTTCAAACCTGTGTCATGAATTCACCACAAATGTCCCTGAAGGTGCAAGCAAAAGTGAAAGCAGTTACCATCTATGATGAAAGTGCACCCAAAACAATGCGAAATGTCCGGTGATTTTGAATCTTTAACTAGGTATCATAACGATTATTTGTTCATTTTCTATTCCGTTGGTGTTTTAGACATTATCCTGTTATTTCAGTAGCTATTTACAGAGTTAAACAACATCGGATTATGATCTATCATCGCATTACTCGGCGTCTGATCTAGATCGAAACTGCCCATGGTGGTTAATACAAAGGTTCATCTTCGAGTTATTAAAGTTTAGAAAGGTGTATGTTTTTTTCACTTATTTGCCGGGAAATGTATTGTATAGGGTATACTTATCTACCACCCACAAAAGTCATTAACTATTAACATGCTACGATCGTATTTGGAGATTATCTTTGCAAAACAGATTGGGTCAAGATAGCCCGCCGAATAACTCGGCATTCTCATCAGAATCCAAACTGTTTGACCTCCTCATTACATCTTTGGTCAGAATCAGAATAATTTCTGAATCAGAATACATTTTATATTGGGTGATTACTTGCTCCGTCTGCTAAAAGGTCTGGTATGCGGATGTTGGTCTTGTCAATTACACTTAACCCTTTCGGTGCCAGCATTGTCATCTGCGGGGCATAGTTTTGTTTATTTTTAGTGTAAGTGTGTGCACTTTTTCCATTTTCTTTATAAAACAGTAAACAGAGTGTCAAACAGTTTGGATCCTGATGAGACGCCGAGTTACTCGGCGTCTCATCTGGATCCAAACTGTTTGCATGTGATATCATAAACCCGTCATTGTGGCACGGAAGGGGTTAAAATAGTCCGGTTAAGTAGTCAGCTGGAAAACGTGTCACGTTTTTTATTCGTCCTTTAGCCCTTATTACTTACGAATATTGATGTAAGAAAATTATTACATTATATAATACACTACATATACCGACTGAGATGGCTCCTATAGGGATCGCTCATTTTTGCTTTCGAATCACATAGATCTCATTCTACAGTTTCTGCAAGGGTAAAACATTCATTTTTCATGATAAGATTATAACGATTCCATTAATTATTATTCATACATTCATTATTTCTTGAAGTTAACCCTTCTCTTGCTGAATTTTAAAATACATTTCTCCTCCTTTGCCCATGCCCTGTTGTATAATCACATATATATATTCACTGTGTACAAGTATTTCGCTGTACAATCACTGCTGTGGAGTGCACTGGTTGCACAATCAACTTGTAAATAGTGCAGACCCTGATGAGACAGCTGTCTCATCTGGGTCTTCACTATTTACAGGTTGGTATATTGACGTGAATAGCAAGTGAAGGGTCAAAGGATGAAAAGCACTTGTCCCAAAATCGCTTGTTGCATAATAATCACTTTTCCAGTTGAATGACCAACAAGGAAAATCAGACCAACCCACCACCGTTACTAGTTTTCCTCGCAATACCTAAAGCTTTTGCACCCTCTTTTCAATGCGGGAAACCAGTACACCGGCATTTGCAAACAGTGTAGACCCAGATCAGATGGCTCCTAGAGGAACCCCTGGTCAGGATCTGCGTTGTTTGTCAGTTAAAATCCTGTAGCAAATTTAAATCTTTTAAATTGAGCGAACTCTATAGATCAACCTAGATGTTAATTCAGCGTTGAAAGGGTTAAAGAAATAAAATTTCAAGTTTGGCAAGTGATGTGACTAAGATTCGCGATGTCGGGTCACATTTTAATGCCATGTCGTATCATATTTTAATGCCATGTCGGATCACATTTTAATGCCTAAAATAAAGAAAAGGGAGATAATTCATGAATGAAGAATCAAATCAAAACCCCAATTGCAGGTGCACAATTTCAGATGGTGTTCAACAATACTACACAATTTAAAAAAATATGTCGAGGCATTGCAGAATAAAGCGGCGGACTGTATTTCATCTGTTAAAATTACAATAAACGGAGATCATTCAAGAAGGAAGTGACGAATCAAACTAGTAATCACATGTGAATAAATTCAGATGGTGTTAAAAAATACTGTAAATTTTAAAGAAGTTCTGTTTAGGCATGACAGAGTAAAGCTCAGAACTAAATTTCTTATATCAAAATTACGAAAAGGGAGATAATTCAATAACGAAATGAACAAAAACTGCAATCCCAGGTGCACAGCTTCAGAAGGTGATAAGCAATACAGCATAATTTATAAATGTTCCGTTGAAGGATGGCAGAGAAGAGCTTCGGACAAAATTCCGTTTAAAGACGGACGGACGGACGGACGGACAGACGGGCGGAGTGATTCCAATATACCCCAACACTTCGTTGAGGGGATATTAAATTAATCTAATTCATATATTCATGATGTCAGTGTTCCTTACATGAATATCATTATATTAACCCATTCCCTCATATTGACGACCTTTGAAGACTCTTTAAAAGTCACTTTGTGAAACCATCGTGATAAATAGAGCATTTGCTCCTATAGGAGCAAATGCTCTATTTATCACAATGGTTTCAAACTACAAAATTCTAAAAAAATCTTTTTTTCTTTTCGATAGAGGTTGTATCTCAAACTAGTCTATGAGGTAATGGGTTAAAGGGTTAAAATCATCAGGTTTTGATATTACCGCTGCACATAGTGTAAATCCTTATCAGGCACAGTATTTCAACTCGTTCTCTGATTTGGGTATTCATTTTCTCATCTAGTAACAACGGCATTACAAGTCATGGATGCACTTGGAAGCTTACTTGACCTGGTCACGCGGTTTTACAAGTTCTGAGTGGGAGTCTGGGTTCGTTCTCAAGTATCAGATTTTGAATTAAAGAGGAAGTCCCTACAATGATCGCATATTTTCAATAATATCTTAAAACTTGGTATTTGTTATGCTCTATCATTATTATGAAGGTTCCCAATTTGAACTTATATCGAAAAATGCCCCTGTGATACAAATAAACCGATTTCATCAATACTTATATTTTTTGTTCTACAACACAATATTATCGGCCTTTTCCGTTAAATTATTCCGCGTTTGGCCGATGATCACCCGATCCGTCCATTGTTTACGTAATAGCTTTCTCGGAAGAGGTCGGAGAATCGCGAATAGATCGAACAGTTACGAAACTAAAACCCAACCCGAATAAAACTGAAACTTCGGGTAGTAAAACCGGGATCGGCGATATCAAACACATGGATGTTTTGTCATTATAAACGGTAATTGGATGGGGCTTTTTGCGATATACTACTTTTCAGCATATAAATAAATGAGTTTTGTATATTTTAAGTGTTTATGAAACGCGTCAAATGTAGGGACATCCCCTTTAAGTTCAAATGTGACTATTTAGATAAGCGAGAAACAAACTAAGACTCAACCAAAAGTTGTACATGTATAACTACGGATACAGATCAGCGTCTTTACAACGCAACGTCTGATCAAAATCGGATACTCGCTCCCTTGGCTTCGCTTCGCTAGTGAAGATATCTGTAGGGTTTGTCCACGTTGTCCACATACACCCGCTCATGACTTATAATGCTGCTGGGCTACCACGGCTACAGGTGAAGGTTTGGTTTGGGATTGGTGTGGATGCTACACAGGTCTTGTTCCTCCCTTTGGGGCGACTCTTCGTGTGAGTAATAGAATACGATATAATACTGCTAATGATGATGAGTTGCAAACAGTTCAGATATTGACCCAGCTCTAGATATGAGGAACATTTAAGAAATCTAGCAAAACCACTTTAGTATATCTCTCTGCTAAGCCCTATATTCACCAGAATCGCATTGAAGGGAGGGAATATATTCTAATGAATATCACCAAGATATGTTTTGAATAGACGACGTCACGAGTATTGCTCTTATCAACAAAGCTGTGGATATAGAGTGGTATATGGGAAATATTGGCAGCGTGCTTTCTGTATTTCTCAGCCAACAGCTATCTTGCAGCAACTCATTTGAATCGCCTCTCCGATGCCATTCTAATGAGTAGCCACATGATAAGGTCTGGCGGAGGAACGACGGGTTTTGATACATCAATGAGCAGATGCAGATCCAGGTTCGTCTAGGTATACACCGTTTGTTTACCTATTGCACCATGAATATTCAGGTAAGAAATAATGACGTCAGGAATATTTAATAAATCCATGTTTCTGAATGGCATATGAACACATTCAATTTGGTCATGGGAGAAACAGCAGAGTCATATCTATATTAGTTCCTTAGCAAACAGAGCAGACCCTGATCAGACGGCTCCTTTCCTCCTTTCTACGCAATTGCGACTAGAGTAGACCCAGATCAGACGACTCCTGTAGGAGCCGTCTGATCTGGGTCTACTCTGTTTGCAAAGGCGAAGAAAGATGTACTTATGGAGTAAAGGGTTAAAGCCCGGATGTAACGTTACTTGTACATTTGTAGCGTCTGATCAGACGTTTGTAGCAGTCTTGCCAGACAACAAATTTTGCAGATGACAGTATTTGGCAGCGAAATAGTTAGACCTGTTTGCTTTCACAATCCCATAAATGAGACATGGACAAACCATATATATGGTATAATCTGTCTTAAAAACGACCATTCATTTGTTGAACACAGTAGTTTTAAAAAGCAAGTGGTTGTTTAATGCAGGGGGGAAGTAATGCAGAAGACTATTCCTATAGAAGCTTTCTGCATTACCTTTGACCTGCCTTAAGCTATCACGTGCCTTACAGACCCATAATTAGACCTTTCTGATGGTCGCTTAAGAGAGGTTCTACCAGAGACCAAGATGAAAGGGCTCCTTGGGCGGTCAGTGGGTACTCTAATTATCAGGATGTCCACTGTTTGCTGTAATTTTGCAAGACAAGGGTCAGCACCAGCATATACCTATCTCACAGAAAAGGGAGTGGGGAAGAGTTCAGGTCAATCAAAACAGTTAACAATGAATAATATTGGAATAACCTTCTTCCCGACGCATACCCATATATATGTATTTGCTATCAGAGTAGACCACGATCGGACAGTGACCAGCGGGATATGTTTAGCTGTTAGCTCATTACATAATAAATGTCTGATTATGCAATCCATGGCATAGTCAAAACTTCCCTTGTTTTAATAATTGCCATCATTAGATACGGCTAATGAATATTCTCATATGAATGAAAATTCGTCTGGCAAATTGAGTTATCTCTTTACCAGATGTAAACAACTTTTTACGTCTTTGCAAACACAGTAGACCCAGAACAGACTGTTCCTGTGATATCTAGCCGTCTGTTCAGGATATATGTAGTACAACCTCTCTACAACGTCCTCTAAATTACATCAAGTATTATGTGTTAAAGGCAGGTGGTTGCTTAAAGCAAGATGAAAGTAAAACAGAACGCTCCTATAGGGGCGTTCTGTTTTACCTTAATATTGTTTTAAACAGCCACCTGCCCTAAATACCAACTAATTAATTCAATTTAGTGACCGTTATAGAGAGGTTTTAATATACTCAATTTGCTAAAGAAATAGTATACGCTGTACATTTCCGATTCTGATTCTAAAAATCCCTGTGTTTATTCTTACACGAGCATTCATCAGGCAATGGGTTAACCCTTTCCCTGTTGAATGTTTATTTCCAATTTCAATACCTACTGAATATTCATGAACTAAAATATAAAAGGTGGGACATTATTGAAAGTAAAGAAACAGAATTTTCAAATTTCATTAGCAAACAGAACAGACGCTGTTCAGACGGCTCCTATAGGAGCCGTCTGATCTAGGTCTGCTATGTTTGCAGATGCGTGAAAACACGTTTATATGAAGGAAATTGTTAGCTCTTTACTCCATGAATATTCATGCAATAAATGATGTCATGATGAATATTACTTAGATTATTTCTTATAATAGTACATAAACACAGGGAAAACTTTATTATTGGTAGAAAAATAGAAATTGTAGAATCAGATCTATTATGACTTCATAAGCAAACAGAGCAGATCCTCAACAGACGGGTCCTACAGGAGCCGTCTGATCTGGGTCTACTCCGCTTGAAAATACATAGAAAGGCGTATTAAAGGAGGAAAGGTATAATGGGTTTGTTGAGAAGGGGATATATGTCGTTGTCTCACTCAGATATAAATTCGCATGCATGGCATTTCGAACTTTGACAGTCCTTAACCACAGATTAGATTCAGATAAAACGTCATATTTAAATAATTAAAATTGAAAGAGTAATTAAAGCCGGCTCCTCCCTTGGTGAATGTTAAACGAATAGAGGTATCAAAATACATTACTGGAGAAGATGAGTTTTATGACAAATAGTGCAGACCCAGATCAAAGGGAGGGAGCCCATTCATCCGAGTCTACACTGTTTGCAAAGTCTTATATACTCGGTTGAGGGTTAAATATTCCACATGTTAAATTTTTACAAGTCTGTCTCCCACGTTCGGTTGTCTACACCCATTTATGGAAACATGCGAATTAATTTCAATCTAATATCTATTACAGTTTAACCCTTTCGCTGCCAATGCCGGATCTGTGATTACCTATGCAAACAGTTTGGATCCAGATGAGACGCCGAGTAACTCGGCGTCTCATCAGGATCCAAACTGTGTGTTACTGTTACTATGTTTTTGAAACAAAAATGAAGAAAATAAAAAAAATGTAGCAGACGACAAAGTTAGCAGACGACAGAGTTTGGCAGCGAAAGGGTTAATAAAACAATCACCGTTTTGCACTCCCAGTTTATATATAATTCAAACGCGTTAGGTATGCATGCGTATATGTAAAACTAAGTATGGGGGTATCGTGTGTTAAAATGCTAGAACTACATTCGTCAAAATATTAGAGCTACATCTGTCAGTCAGTTGGTCAGTCAACCAGTCAGTCAATCAGTCAGTCAAGCCAGTAAGTCAGTCAGTCAGTTGGTAAATTATTCAGCCAGTCTGTCAGTCAAGCGGTCAGTCAGTAAGTCAGTCAGAAATCGTTTCTGACTGACTGACTGACTGACAGACAGACAGACAGACAGACAGACAGACAGACAGACAGACAGACAGACAGACAGACAGACAGACAGACAGACAGACAGACAGACAGACAGACAGACAGACAGACAGACAGACAGACAGACAGACAGACAGACAGACAGACAGACAGACAGACAGACAGACAGACAGACAGACAGACAGACAGACAGACAGACAGACAGACAGACAGACAGACATACAGACAGACAGACAGACAGACAGACAGACAGACGACGGACGGATTGACGGACGGACGGACGGACAGACGGACAGACAGACAGACAGACATAAAGGTAGGTAGGAAGAGGCAGGCTAAATATTAATGATATTAATTTAAACTGCAGAAGACAACCGTATACCACATAGTGTCACGTGAATGATTTATTCATGATTGCGATACCTATTTCTCGTAGACTGGGATGGACCGCGATTGGACATTTCCACCGTTTATGCTTTACACCTCCACGATTCAGTGGGCTTGCAGCAATGGGCGAACCTTTGATTACTTTTGCAAACAGTTTGGATACAGATGAGACGGCGAGTAACTCACACGAGAAACTCGGTGTCTCGTCAGGATCCAAACTGTTTGGCACTCCACTTTTGTTTTTAATTGAAAATCCGCTCTGAAACTTCTAGCAGGCGACAGTGTTTGTAGATGAAAATTAGTTGGCACCCAAAGAGACTATAACAAACTGTAGTTAAATCTCATTCTATTATTTATAACTGTGTATTATATCGCAGAAATACAACTCGCTCAGAACACCCTCGAGCGACATTAATTCCCAATAACACCAGTGTGCTGACGAAGGCCGAAGTACTCGGTCGAAAATTCCAGGTATACTTTAAAATTTAAATTGTGTGTGAGATTTAAAGTTTTAAAAATCGGTATAATGGACAATACCACACGGATGAAATTCCATCATAATACAAATATTACGCTTGCTTGGTTAGTGTTCGACATAGCAGGAGAATTTATGAAATCTATGTACAATATACAGTAAAAACCTGTCTTTAATGGTCATTTATTTTTTCAACATATTAGTCTTATAACGCAGACGGCTGCTAAATGCAGTGCAAAAGTAATACAGAAAGTTCCTATATATGGGAGCTTTCTGCATTACTTTTTACCGACATTAAGCTACACCCTGCCTTGCAGACCAGACCATAGTGAGGCCTCATTTTGAAGACCGCTTAACCCTCCCTTCGCTTGCTGAATTTTAAAATACATTTCTCCTTCTTTACCCTTACCCTGTGGTATAATTACATATATCTTCACTGTGTACAAGTAGTTCGCTGGGCAATCACTGCTGTGGAGTGAACTTGTTGCACAATCAACATGTAAATAGTGCAGACCCTGATGAGACAGCTCCTACAGGAGCTGTCTCATCTGGGTCTTCACTATTTACAGGTAGGGTATATTGACGTGAATAGCAAGATTGAATAGCAAGCGAAGAGTTAAGACATATTATACTGTAGTTTCCATATGTTCCCGCCAAAACTTGTTTCTTCTTTATACTTGTTGGAATCCCTTCTCTTCTAGTGAAGCTCATTACCAAGAAATAAGTACAGTAACACCTCTCTATAACGACCACTAAATTTGTGTTAATTAGTTGGTATTTTGGGCAAGTGGTTGCTTAAAGCAAGGTGAGAGTAAAACAGACCGCTCCCATAGAAGCGTTCTATTTTACTTTCACCTTTCTTTAAGCATCCACCTGCCTTTAACACAAATACTTGATGTAATTTATTGGTCGTTATAGAGAGGTTTTACTGTACATTCCTTATCAATCGCCTCTATGAGTGAAGCTTATTACCAAGAATTAAGGGATTTGTAAGGCCCCTTTGACTCATTTCCTCTTATTGAAGACATTTGAACCATTCCCTCATACTGACGTCCTTTGACCCATTCCCTCCCTCATATAGACGCCTTTTGACGCATCAGTAAGAATCACTTTTTGAAACCATTGTGATAAATAGAGCATGTGTTCCACATGAGCAAACACTCTATCTGTCACAATATTTCAAAACCATACAATTGTTGTCAGCTAAAATCCCGCTTACTATATTTTAACTTTTTCCCCTATGAGCCCTTTGATCTGGATCTACATTGTTTGCAAAGGTATTATATATTCGGTTCCCGCAGATTAAGGGTTAAAACAGTTGAATGCTAATTGTTCATAATGGAATGTCCCACCGGTTTCTATATTTTGAATTAACCCTTCTCTTGCTGAATTTTAAAATACATTTCGCCTTCTTAATCCATGCCCTGTTGTATAATTACATATATCTTCACTGTGTACAAGTATTTCGCTGTGCAATCACTGCTGTGGAGTGCATTGGTTGCTCAATCAACTTGTAAATAGTGCAGACCCTGATGAGACAGCTCCTGCAGGAGCTGTCTCATCTGGGTCTTCACTATATACAGGTAGGTATATTGACGTGAATCGCAAGCGAAGGGTTAATTTTAAATAACAAACAGTGCAAACTCTGATCAGAGGACTCCATCTAGGAGTTCCATCTAGGAGCCCTCTGATCTGGGTTTACACTGTTTGTAAATGCCAGTACGTTCGTTTCCTCCTTCAAAAAGTTAAATGAAATATTAAACGAGCTGTAAAACTGATGCGGTTAAAGTACTGCGTAAAACAGTAAAACACTACAACAGTACAATAGTTATACACTAGCGACTCCTTGCGTTACAACTACTCCGTAATTTGGTTAAAAAATGATGTCTGCAGGATATCCGATCTTTCACGTACTTCTGATCCATTCAAGCTTTTGAGAAACTATAAATGGGTGTCAAAAAGATTGGCCCCTGATGGGACGCATAGAACTCGGGGTTTCGAATGGATCCATGGTGTCAAAAGTTTTGCGTGTTAGGGGCAAACGGTAAAACACCATAACCTTTAGCGTGCTATGGGCGGATGAGTGATTACCTATGCAAACAGTTTAGATCCAAATGAGACGCCGAGTAACTCGGCGTCTCATCAGGATCCAAACTGTTTGTCGCCCTGATAGCATTTTGGCAGATTTACTGATTATAGCTAGACTTTTGAAAATGCAGTGGTGGAAAGTTATGTAAAATTAATCTGCTCATCAAGCTAAAGGTTAATACATTTGGTACTGGACAGCGTGGCTGGTTCTATCTGAAAACATCATCTTAACCCTTCGCTTGCTGTTCACGTCAATAGACCTACCTGTAAATAGTGAAGACCAAGATGAGACAGCTCCTGCAGGAGCTGTCTCATCAGGGTCTGCACTATTTAAAAGTCGGTTGTGCAACCAATGCACTCCGCAGCAGTGATTGCACAGCGAAATACTTGTACACAATGAAGATATATGTAATTAATTATACAATAGGGCATGGGTAAAGAAGGAGAAATGTATTTTAGAATTCAGCAAGAGAAGGGTTAACACTTTACTCCACAGAGACACCTTTTTGACGCCTTGGCAAACAGAGTAGAGTTAGATCAGGAGTCTCCTGTAAGAGCTATATGACCAGCAGTCTCCTGTAAGAGCTACAGTATATGACCAGGGCATGCCCTGTAACACTATACAGTAGAATCTGTCTCAAGCGACCATTCATTTATTGAATGCATTTTTTTTAAAAAGCAGGTGGTTGCTTAATGCATGACAAAAGTAATACAGAAAACTCCTATAGGAGTTTTTGTATTACTTTTGACCTGCATTAAGCTACCACCTGCCTTATAGGCCCATTATTATACCTGTTTAGACGGTCGCTTAAGACTTGTTCTACTGTAGAATAATTAGTTAATTGGTGTTTATAATAGGCGGGAGACTATTTTGAATGATCATGTAATGAAGAGTTATCAAAACCATTCAACAGCCTCAGCGATAAACTATGCGACCTGCATGTAGATACTTTCCAAAACCACTCACAGAGTAAAGCTTCTAACATCTATCATTGTACTTTGACGGTCCATGACTAGTCAGTGATGACCTTAACCCTGCCCTTGCTGAATTTAAATACATTTCTCCTTCTTTGCCCATGCCCTGTTGTATAATTACATATATCTTCACTGTGTACAAGTATTTCGCTGTGCAATCACTGCTGTGGAGTGCACTGGTTGCACAATCAACTTGTAAATAGTGCAGACCCTGATGAGACAGCTCCTGCAGGAGCTGTCTCATCTTGGTCTTCACTATTTACAGGTAGGTATATTGACGTGAAAAGCAAGCGAAGGGTTAACAAAACGCCAGGATCTAAATGAAACAAAGAGGAACTAGTCATCTCACCAGGACATAAACTGTTTGTTACTATGGTAATGTTTTTAAGCAAATATAAAGACAACAAAAATGAAAAATGCGGCGGGTGACAATTTTTCCTGACGAGCGAAACGTGACTTGAATTGCTCAATATTAAAGTTCTGAATAAAGTTCTCTTCTTCATAAAGATAAAAACGATATTTCATGTACAATAGAGGAGTCTACAATAGAACCAGTCTATAATAACCACTCAAACATGTCTACTACTGGTGTACAATAGAGGAACATACAATAAAACCGGTCTACAAAGACTACTCAAACATGTCTACTACTGGGGTACAATAGAGGAACATACAATAAAACCGGTCTACAAAGAATACTCAAACATGTCTACTACTGGTGTACAATAGAGGAACATACAATAAAACCGGTCTACAAAGACTACTCAAACATGTCTACTACTGGGGTACAATAGAGGAACATACAATAAAACCGGTCTACAAAGACTACTCAAACATGTCTACTACTGGTGTACAATAGAGGAACATACAATAAAACCGGTCTACAAAGAATACTCAAACATGTCTACTACTGGTGTACAATAGAGGAACATACAATAAAACCGGTCTACAAAGACTACTCAAACATGTCTACTACTGGTGTACAATAGAGGAACATACAATAAAACCGGTCTACAAAGACTACTCAAACATGTCTACTACTGGGGTACAATAGAGGAACATACAATAAAACCGGTCTACAATGACTACTCAAACATGTCTACTACTGGTGTACAATAGAGGAACATACAATAAAACCGGTCTACAAAGACTACTCAAACATGTCTACTACTGGTGTACAATAGAGGAACATACAATAAAACCGGTCTACAATGACTACTCAAACATGTCTACTACTGGGGTACAATAGAGGAACATACAATAAAACCGGTCTACAAAGACTACTCAAACATGTCTACTACTGGGGTACAATAGAGGAACATACAATAAAACCGGTCTACAAAGACTACTCAAACATGTCTACTACTGGGGTACAATAGAGGAACATACAATAAAACCGGTCTACAAAGACTACTCAAACATGTCTACTACTGGGGTACAATAGAGGAACATACAATAAAACCGGTCTACAAAGACTACTCAAACATGTCTACTACTGGTGTACAATAGAGGAACATACAATAAAACCGGTCTACAAAGACTACTCAAACATGTCTACTACTGGTGTACAATAGAGGAACATACAATAAAACCGGTCTACAAAGACTACTCAAACATGTCTACTACTGGTGTACAATAGAGGAACATACAATAAAACCGGTCTACAAAGACTACTCAAACATGTCTACTACTGGGGTACAATAGAGGAACATACAATAAAACCGGTCTACAAAGACTACTCAAACATGTCTACTACTGGGGTACAATAGAGTATCCTAAAATAAAACCGGTCTACTGTAACTACTCAAACGTGTCTAATACTGGGATACAATAGAGGATCGTACAATAAATTCGGTCTACAATAACTACTCAAACATGTTTACTACTGGTGTACAATAGATGAACATACAATAAAACCGGTCTACAATACTACTCAAACATGTCTAATTCTGGGGTACAATAGGGTATCCTAAAATAAAACCAGTTTACAATAACTACTCAAACATGTCTAATACTGGGGTACAACAGAGGATCATACAATAAAACCGGTTTACAATAACTACTCAAACATGTACAATTACAGCCGGTCAAAATCACTCAAAACATGTCTTATACTTGGGTATAATACGTAGAGTACCCTACAATAGAACCGGTCTACAATAACTACTCAAACATGCCTAATATTTTGATACAATAGAGAAGCCTTCAATAAAATCGTTCCACATTAAGCACTCAAAACGTACTAATACTAGGGTACAGTTATAACCATATTACAATAAACACCCAATCATGTCTAATACAGTACAGTTAGAACTTTCTGAAGCGTAATACCATAAACATTCAAATGTGTCGAATACGGAGGTACATGTACATGTCTATTCAGAACCGTTCTACAATAACCACTCAACCATATCTACATGTAATACAGGGGTCTGAAGACAGGCGGTAGCTTAACAAAGGGCGATTGTTATACATGTACAGCAAGCTATCTCAGAATTATTCTTCATTACTTTCGTTCTGCATTTAACCCTTCACTCGATAGACACGTCCTGAAAGAGCCGTCGGATCTGGGTCTGCTCTGTTTGCTTATGCCTATGACTTTCATTATGTAATACTACAGATCTGAGTATACAGCTTCTGTCATGGTCAAAACTTCCTAAGTTCATTTACGATAATAATAAATAGTTCATTTAATCATAATTCATGATGTCGTGATTTCTTATATGAATATTTATAAGGAAAATGGTTAAGCAAGTAAATACTGTAATAGATCACCTGTTTATTCTGGGTGCTGGGTGCTAGATGCAGGTGGTAGCTTAATGCAGGACAAAAGTAATGCAGAAAGCTCCTAGAGGAGCTTTCTGCATTACTTTTGTCCTGCATTAAGAAACCACCTGCTTATAAAGACAACCATGTGTATTTATTAAGTGGTCGTATTAGGGGGGTTCTACTGTGTTTTGATAGTTATGTACAGGTGTGCTCTTCTTCCTGATGGCTATAGATTGTTTGTTAATTACTGTAACACCTCTCTCACTTACCTTATCTATACGAGAGTCTTTAACAGAAGGTGGGTGATTCATGCATGACAAAGTAATGCAGAAAGCAATATACGTACATATACCTGTAAATAGTGAAGACCCTGGTGAGACTGCTCCTTCAGGGTCTTCACTATTTTACAAGTTGATTGTGCAACCAGTGCACTCCACAGCAGTGATTGCACAGAGAAATATTCGTAGACAGTGAATATATATGTACAGTAGAACCCCTCTAATGTGACCACTTAATGAATAAACATGGGTGTCTTTATAAGCAGGTGGTTGTTTAATGCAGGGCAAAAGTAATGCAGAAAGCTCCTCTAGGAGCTTTCTTCATTATTTTTGTCCTGCATTAAGCTACCACCTGCCTCTACCACCCAGAATTATACCTTCTTTTAGGTGGTCGCATTAGCGGGGTTTTACTGTAATTATACAACAGGACACGGGTAAAGAAGGAGAAATGTCCTTTAAAATTGAGTAAGAGAATGGATAATTTCAAGCTTAGTCAGTTAAGGTCACACACGGACATGGTCGAAACTTACGGAAAAAGGTCGGTTAACATTTACATACTAGTTAGGAATGTAGTTCCTGTATGTCTAAAACAAAGACAATATCCTGAACAATTACAGAAACAATGAAAAATTGAACATTCCCCGTGCTAATATCGGCACAAGCGATATTCGCAAACAACTAAGAACCAGATCAGACACTGAATAACTAGACTCCTAATCAAGATCCAAGCTGTGTGTCACTGGGTTTAATGTTTCTAAGAAACACTTAGCCATTTTGTAGTGATTTTAGAATGAATCAAATGAGAGTTTGCAAGAGTAGTAGGCACTTTTCGCATGAAATTAAAGGACGCAGTTTCTGCAGAAACTTGCGAAAGAAAAATAAGGGAATATTTGTTACTAGATGTCTAACCAGTATATATATATAAGCATGCATACTGTAAACCATTGTACACAGACATTACTGCCAGAAGTAATTAGCATGGGTATGTGATTGTCATAGTTACATGTGCCGGCGAACTCGTAGTCATATTTTCAAACAATTATTTTTATATAATAAAACCTAAATATGCTAAACACTCAGAAACGTACAATGTGTCTGAATCAGTTTTTAACACTTTACTCCATAAATAGGCGCCTCTGCAAATAGAATAGACCCAGATAAGCTGTTTGATCTGGGTCTGCTCTATTTGCTTATAATATAATATAGATGAGATTCTACATTTTCTGCAAATGCCAATAATTCCTGTGTTTGTCTAATTAACCATTTCGCTGCCAATGCCGGACATGTGATTACCTATGCAAACAGTTTGGATCCAGATGAGACGCCGAGTAACTCGGTGTCTCATCAGGATCCAAACTGTTTGTTACTGTTACTATGTTTTTGAAACAAAAATGAAGAAAATCATAAAAAATGAAAATTTGTAGCAGACGACAAAGTTAGCAGACGACATAGTTTGGCAGCGAAAGGGTTAATATACTCAATATTCACGACGTCATTGTTTCTTACATAACTATTCACGGCGGAAAGGGTTTACCCTGTTAGCCCTGCTGTATAATTACATATATCTTCACTGTGTACACGTATTGCGCTGTGCAATCACTGCTGTGGAGTGCACTGGTTGCACAATCAAGTTGTAAATAGTGCAGACCCTGATGAGACAGCTCCTGCAGGAGCTGTCTCATCTGGGTCTTCACTATTTACAGGTAGGTATATTGACGTGAATAGCAAGCGAAGGGTTAAGACAGGTGGCTGTTTAAGGCAGGATGCAAGCCACACAGAACGCTGCGATAGGAACTTTCTGCACGACTTTCACCGTTCATTAAGCAATCACTTGTCTACAAGGTTCTCAATTCTTTTATTACTAAACGTTTGGTTGTATTTGTCGTTTTGTGGGTTATCATATAGATTTACAAACGGCGGTGATCTTGACCTGCTGCCAGCGTTCTAGAGTATTGACATGTTTCATGCTTGATATTTTATCAGCACTGTAGACTTTTACGGAAAAAATAAGCACTCGATAGATCGAAATTTTAGTTAAATTATAGAAAAATGCAATTTTCAAAGGAGTAAAGCACAGATATAGAAACAAAGTTTGAGACAAAAAGTGTTGTCCCTGATCAGACGCCGCCTTAAAAAGGCTGCGTCTGATCTGGGACTGCACTATTTGTCGTGGTGATTTTTTTTTTTGCAACAATGGCGGTGAAAGGTTAAAGACCTATAAGGATTCTTGCTTATGTGTTATAATGTATTTTTTACTGACGTCATAGCTACTCTTTGTCTATACTGCATACTTGGTATAATACGCATTTGTGATAAACGTTTCAAACGGGATTAGATGTGTATAAAATACAGGCAACTATGAGTCTCATCAGAATCCAAACCCTTTATCACCAAGGTTTACGTCATTGGGGATATGGAATAATTTTAATCACAATGCGTACATGGAATATATATCTATGGACCAAAGGCTTGCCAAGGGAGGTAACTGTATAACAGTAAACGTCACTAATCCGAATTTTTAGCAAAGATTAACTGAGAAATTTAGGGGAGTGGATGTTTAACCCCCCTTTCCTTTATATAAACGTCTCTTCATACATTTTGCAAACAGAGTAGACCCAGATCAGACAGCTCCTTCGGGAGCTGTCTGATCAGGGTCTGCTCTGACTGCTTCTGGAATAATATAGATTTGAGTTTACAGTGTCCACGATGGTGAAAAAAAAACCCTTTCCATGTTCCGTTTTAATGATACTGTCCACGACTATTAACGATGTGATAAAATCTGGAATAACTATTAACCCATTCCTTCATATTGACGACTTTTGACGACTCTGTAAAAGTCACTCTGTGAAACCATTGTGATAAATAGAGCATTTGCTCCTATAGGAGCAAATGCTCTATTTATCACAATGGTTTCAAACTACAATTTTTTAAAATTTTCCTTTTCTCTAGTTAATACTCCTTTTCAGTAGATTTTTTTCAAAGCGGTTGTATCTAAAAATAGCCTATGAGGTAAGGGGTTATATACGGAAAGGGTTAATGCAGAATGTTATGCAGAATGCTCACAGTGGAGCCTGACCCTACCACCTGTATTTCTCAGTAAACCCCTAATTTTGTTGGTATTCGATAGCATACACCAGAGGTATATAGAAAATTGGAGATATAGAAAAATATAAATATTTAACCATTTACGTTGTAAATACTTCTTTTACACGCGTTACAAGCAGAGTAGACTCAGATCAGGCGGCTTGGTGGCTTCTGTAGGAGCCGTCTGAACAGGGTCTGAACAGGCATTTACAAGCAGAGTAGACTCAGATCAGGCGGCTTGGCGGCTTCTGTAGGAGCCGTTTGATCAGGGTCTGCTCTGGTTGGTTATGGAAATATACAAAGGTGATTCTGTGCTTTATTTAAAAATTGTTATGCTCATATACCTTTATAAAAATGATCTTATTCGTATTAATGATGTCATTATTTCTTACATGAATATTCATGGCGTAAAGGGTTAAATTAAAAAAATCGGTTAACATCGAGATTTAATGTATGGGTAACTTAACCCTTCGCTTGCTATTCACGTCAATATAACTACCTGTAAACAGTGAATACCCAGATGAGACAGCTCCTGCAGGAGCTGTCTTATCAGGGTCTGCATTATTTACAAGTTGATTGTGCAACCAATGCACTCCACAGCAGTGATTGCACAGCGAAATACTTGTAGACAGTAAAGATAAAATTATGTAATTATACAACAGGGCATTGGTTAAGAAGGAGAAATGTATTTTAAAATTCAGCAAGCGAAGGGTTAATTCGTTTTTCTCTATCTCCGATTTTCTATATACATCTGGTGCCATTCTAGAACGACTACCGACATAATTAGGGTTTTACTGAGAAATACAAAACAAGCTTGAGTTTTACTCAGACTTTAAATGCTATAGGAGCAAATGCTCTATTTATCACAATGGTTTCAATCTATAAAATTCTAAAATTTTCCTTTTCTCCAGTAAAATTTAATGCTCCTTTTTGGTAGATTTAGAGGTTGGGTCTAAAACTGGTTTATGGGGGAATGGATTAGCCTTTTTTCTTCAGATAGATGCATCTGTGCAAACAGAGTAGACCCTATTTAGACAGCTCTTGTAGGAGCCGTCTGATCACGGTCTGTTATGTTTCCTTATGATAATTTTTATTATATAGATTTGATTCTACATCTTGGTCAAAGCGAAAAATGCCCTTGCAAATTTTAAAATATTAAATTTCAGTTAATGAAGTTTCACGATCTCACTGTTTATTACATGATTTTTCAACAGGAATATGATTAATAAATGCAATGTTTCAGAATGAGCTCAAACTTGGGCAACGTTTTATGACCTCGGACTTTGTTCGCCTCCTATTTATACCACTTAATTATTGTTTAACCATTTCCTCATAGAAACGCCTTTTCAAGCCTTTGCAAACAGAGTAGACCCAGACTAGATGGCTCCTGTAGGAGCCGTTTGACCAGTGTTTGCTCTGTTTGCTTATGAAATAATATAGATCTAATTCTACAGGTTTCTGCTCTGGCCAAATATTCATTAACTCTTTGCACGCTAAGTAATTTTTCGTCTGCAACAATTATCGTCTGCTTCAATTCTTAAAATAAACTTTCTCTCATTTTTTTTTGCAAAATTATGATCAAGATGACAAACAGTTTGGATCCTGATGAGACGCCGCATTATGCGGCGTCTCATCTGGATCCAAACTGTTTGCATAATTATGTAGCCTAATCACAGTTTCGCCGCTAGCGTGCAAAGAGTTCAACATGAATTACATGAATATTCTTACACACATAGTCACGTGGTAAGTGTTAAACGCCAATCCTCTTTCAGGAGCCCTCGACATCTTTGTAAGCGTTTTACTGTTGACACTGGCGTCATCAGCCTCATCGATGTACCTGCAGAAACTGATGCATCCATGTGGAAGCTCTGTTGTTGCCAACAGTCCAATTCACAAAATGATAAACATACTGCGGAGTAATGACGTAGACTTCATGAATATTCATCACATTTATGTAAGTTAACCCTTTCCCTGTTCTGTGTTCATTCCAAAGGTGTGGTCATTTTAGAAAATAAAGAAACGGAACTGTCAAATTCCATTAGCAAACAGAGCAAACCCTGACCAGACGGCTCCAATAGGAACCGTCTGATCTGGGTCTACTCTGTTTGCAAATGCGTGAAAAAGCGTTTATATGAAGGATAAGGTTAACAAAATTTAAACCTTAAGCCTGCTGTGGGCATATTCGTGATCAACTTTCTTCGTCTCATCAGGATCCAAAACAACTGTTTGACACACTGATACCATAACCCTTTCGCTGCCAAATTCTGTCGTCTGCTCACTTGGTCGTCTGCTACAAATTTTCCTTCTTTTGATTGTCTTCATTTTTGTTTCAAAAGCATAGTAACTGTAACAAACAGTTTGAATCCTGATGAGACGCCGAGTTACTCGGCGTCTCATCTGGATCCAAACTGTTTGCCTAGGTAATCACAGATCCGGCATTGGCAGCGAAAGGGTGTCATTTTAACCCATTACTCCATAAATATTCATGTTATAGACATAATGACTAGGTCAATATTAAATAGATTATTTTTTATAATAGTACATGGAAACGGGTATATTTGGTCAGGATCGAAATTGTATAATCATATCTATCTCATATCATAAACAAACAGAGCAGACTCAGATCAGATAGCTCCTATAGGAGCCGTCTGATCTGTGTCAGCTCTGTTTGCCAAGGCGTAGAAAGGCGTATTTATGGAGTAAACGATTAAAATTGAGAGGTGAAATTTTGTGAAAAAATATAAAGTAGGTTAAAGTCTAAAATGCTATTTTATCTCTTAATACATGTACACATGTGCACTGTAAAACCACTCTAAACCTGACGTTTCAAATAAATATCTACAGTAAAACCTCTCTATAACGGCCACTTATTATGTCAATTAGTTGGTAGTTAAGGCAGGTGGCTGCTTAAAGCTAGGTGAAAGTAAAACAGAACGCTCCTATAGGAAAGCTAGGTGAAAGTAAAACAGAACGCTCCTATAGGAGCGTTCTGTTTTACTTTCACCTTGCTTTAAGCAGCCCGCTGCATTTAACACAAAATACTTGATGTAATTCAATGGCCGTTATATGGAGGTTTTACTGTATGTCGATTTTTAAAACTGACGACAGCTCTTTAAACTATCTTTATCAAAACAATTTGTTACAAACATTCTCCAGATATCCCCCTACCTTGCAGTGGTTTTTGGGCTTAATTGTCACAGGGGATGTTTTTGTTTACTTGATGGAGATTATCCTCTCTGCCAAGAACTAAAAGGAATACAGGTCGATGGTTTTGATTCCATGCGCTGCTTTGCGATGAATGAGATTAGCCGAAATCATCTTCCTGAAATCATCGGTCATTATCATGTCATCTCATCATTCATCGGCGCTATATGACCTATTCAGTGTCGCAGCGTTGTAAACACAAACTCACTCACTGTTACACACATTTCCAGGAAGGAAGACTATATGGCTATGTCAAAGAAGATCGGGAAAGTGCCAAGCAATTTCCATTTGAAATGAAGGTACGTGTATATACGTTCCCCAGTCTGAAGGTTTACAAAGAACGAAGCTTTGATAACACTTTTAGAATTTAAAGTTATTGATAGTGCGAGAAAGCATCGTATGATTTGTACATGAGGTCTAAAGGTACATAATTCCATGTGCTGTTGCCATTGCCATTGGACGGTGTGCTAAGTGAAGAAAAATACAGAAATATAATCTAAAACGATTGAATTAATGTTCATTAAACGTTGTTAATGTGAACATTTAGTACAACACAATTGAGAACATTTTCAGTAGATGGCTGCTTAAACCTTTACCTGTTCAGTATTTATTCAGGATTCGATTGTCTAATGCATATTCATAAACAAAATTGTTATAATATAAAACGGACAGTTGAATTTTCCAATAATTTCAGAAACTGAAGATCCATAAGTAAACAGAGCAGACCCAGATGAGACAGTTCCTGCAGGAGCTGTCTCATCTGGGTCTTCTCTGTGTGTCAATGCGGGAAAACATGAATGTATGAGGGAAATGGTAAAACATTTACCTGTACAGGGTCTGCTCTGTTTGCTGATGACATACTATACATATGATTCTATAGTTTCTGCCATGACCAAACCGTCGTGTGTTCATATACTGTACCAAATTAAAAATATAATAATTAATATGCATGACGTTATTTATCCTTACACAACTATTGAACAGGAAAATAGGTAAGCAATCACTTTCTTCATGAACATACGAGTATGAATAAGCATTTGGTTCCTTAATACATTATCCCCTAGTGACGCATTTTTGCATCTCTATAAAATTCACATTATGAAATCATTGTGATAAATAGAGCATTTGCTCCTATAGGAGCAAATGCTCTATTTATCACAATGGTTTCAAACTACAAATTCTAAAATTTTCCTTTTCTCTAGTTAATGCTCCTTTTCGGTAGATTAATTAAAAAAGCTTTGTTCTAAAAATAGCCTAGGAGAGAATGAGTTAATGCAAGACAAACTTAAAATGAAGAAAGATCGGCATTTTGTTAATCATGCATTAACCCTTTACTCCATGCATAGTCATGTATGAAAGAACGACATCATGAATGTTAGGTTGTTTTATAGTGAGACATGAACGCAAGAAGTGTAAGCCATGAAAGATACTGCATAACTAATACCTATAGTATACCATTAGCAAACAGAGAAGGTCCTGATCAGACGGCTCCTATAGGATCCGTCTGATCTTGGTCTTCTCTGTTTGCAAAGGCGTAGAAAGGCGTACTGATAGAGTAAAAGGTTGTTAACCCATTACCTCATAGGTTATTTTTATATCCTACCTCTTTGAATAAATCTACCGAAAAAGAGCATTAACTAGAGAAAAGGAAAATTTTAGAATTTTGTAGTTTGAAACCATTGTGATAAATGCTCTATTAATCACAATGGTTTTACAAAGTTTATCGCAATCATCAATGGTTTCACAAAGTGACTTTTGCAGAGTCGCCAAAGGTCGTCAATATCAGGGAATGGGTTAAACCACCGCTTGCCTGAACTACCAGCCTCATGGAGACACCTTGGTATCTTTGCAAACATATAATTATAATTATTATAATATAATATGATATTAGACCCAGATCATGAAGGAACCATCTCATTAGCCCTGCTATATTTTCTTAACTCTTACATGTTCCATATTTGTGTCTTTAATAAGGATACCATGGATATTTATCAGCTTAAATTTTATAATGTAAACGTTTCAATGTTGTTGTGATTTTGTTTTTAACAAAAATTGTAATTTAAGATGTATATCATGCCATAAGCAAACGGAGTAAATCCTGTATGGTCAGGAGCCGTCTGATTAGGATCTATCCTGTTTGCAAGCAGTGAAAAAAAGTTTGTATAAAGGAAAGGGTTAACCCTTTTCCTCATACATGTATAAACACCTTTCACGCATCTTCAAACAGAGAAAACCCAGATCAGACAGCTCCTATAGGAGCCGTCTGATCAGAGTCTTCTCTTTTGCTAATAGAATTCGATAGATCTGTTTCTTTAGTTTTTAAAATGGCTCCAATGTTAATACGGATATTCAGTAAGTATTACCAGTTGGAATAAATATAGAACAGGGAAAGGTTTAATCAATGACAAAGTATCTCCAATGGAAAATAATTATTTTGTTCATAATGCCATTTTAAAAATTTATGATTAATGAAATCAATGCTGATATGAATATGGCTATTAACCCTTCGCTTGCTATTCACGTCAATATACCTACCTGTAAATAGTGAAGACCCAGATGAGACAGCTCCTGTAGGAGCTGTCTCATCAGGGTCTGCACTATTTACAAGTTGATTGTGCAACCAGTGCACTCCACAGCAGTGATTGCACAGCGAAATCCTTGTACACAGTGAAGATATATGTAATTATACAACAGGGCATGGATATAGAAGGAGAAATGTATTTTAAAACTCAGCAAGCGAAGGGTTAAAAGCTTGCTTTAATGGTCGCTTAAGGTGGATTTACTTTGGTTACCGTGGTAAGGTCTGAATGGGGGAAAAACGACAGAGTAAACCGTGATCAGATGTTTGTTTTCAGGAACCTCACCCACCTGTGGTCTTGATCGATACTCTCTGTCTATATCCCTATAAAGGGTACTAGTCACACATGGTAAAAGGTTGTAGTATTATTTATGGTGATGTATTCGATACTATGCTTATTTATGCATGGCAGCTTTTGTGCATGTAACATGTTATATGCGTCTATATTTATGTGTGAAGCTAATCTTTAAAAACCATGTGCACCATAGATACGCCCTTTCTATAAGTTTGCGATCAGAGTAGACCCAGCTCAGAGGTTTGTTTTCAGGCCCCCGCCCAGGTTGGATCGACGCTGTTTGTCTAAGTCCCTTTTAACCCTTTCCCTTATGTAAGCGCATTTTGACGCATCTGCAAACAGAGCAGACCCAGATCAGACGGCTCCTATAGGAATATGAATATTCATCGGGGAAAGGGTTAAGTGACAATAGTCACAAATGTTTTAAGATTGTAGAATTATCTATCGTGACTTTATCACACACTTACAAACAGAGAAGACCCAGATTAGAGGTTTGTTTTCACGACCCCGGCAGTTCAGTTACTCTGGTCTGTATCGACAATGTTTGTCTATATCCCACTTACAGGACATTAACCATAGATGACTAAAGATTGCAGCATTATTCATCGTGAAATACCAGTTGAATTTCAATATATCGAGCTCGGATAACTCGAACTTTGGGATAACTCGAACTAAAAGTTCGGTCCTACCATACCAATATTTACAATACAGAATTGTCGAAAGTAATGTTGAAAACCCCTACAGGAGCTTTCATCATAATTTTAGATCTGCATTAAGCAGTGAACTTGAAATATTGGTCAATTTATAAATCGGATAACTGGCACCTCTGTTACCTCGAACTAATTTGTATAGTCCATTGAAGTTCGAGATATCGAAGTTCAACTGTATTAGATACTGTGTTTATCTATGCATGACAGCTTTTTGCATGGCGTCTCTATTTATGCGTGAATCTATATGACCATCCTCCACTCCACAGAGTTGCGATTTGGCACCTTTGCAAACAGAGTCGATCCAGATTAGACGACTCCTGTAGGAGCCATCTGTTCAGGGTCTATTTGCTTATAAACAGCATAGATCTACTATTACATTGAACCCTCGTTACAACGGAGGTGTTTGTTTCCAGACATTTTGCTGGTATAACGAGGTTGCCGCTATAATGAGTTTAAATATGAAGAGAACCATTTGGCCAGTTTTAAACTAGTACCAAAAGGTGCGCGCTTAATGCAGAAAACAACAAGTGCAAAAGCTTTTTGCACTTGTTGTGTTCTGCATTAAGCGACCACCTGTCTTATTGGCA
This sequence comes from Azorinus chamasolen, assembly GCA_963576725.1. Taxonomy (NCBI): domain Eukaryota; kingdom Metazoa; phylum Mollusca; class Bivalvia; order Cardiida; family Solecurtidae; genus Azorinus; species Azorinus chamasolen. The sequence continues at coordinate 45,398,191 of OY755245.1, forward strand.
TTGCACCTATTAATTCAGTGGTTGTTTTAAAGACTTAACGGTAAATTTGTTTCAATGCATACTGCCGGTATAACGAGGATGTCATTGTAACGCATGCCGGTATAATGAGGGTGTTATTGTAATGAATGCCGGTGTGACGAGGGTGTTTGTAATGTTCAATCATTATTATGAAGATTGTCAATTTGAACTTATATCGAAAAATGCCGCTGCGATACAAATGAACTATTTTCATCGATACTTATATTTTTGTTCTACAACAAAATATTATCGGCCTTAGTGGAAAAGTAATTGTCAACACAACCCGATTAAATGATAATACATTGCCGATTAAACCATTTCCTCATATTGACGACTTTTGACGACTCTGTTTATGTCACTTTGTGAAAACATTGTGATAAATAGAGCATTTGCTCCTATAGGGGCAAATGCTCTATTTATCATAATGGTTTCAAACTACAAATTTCTAAAATTTTCCTATTCTCTTATTACTGCTCCTTTTCGGTAGATTAATTCAAAGATGTTGTATCTAGAAATAGCCTATGCGGTAATGGGTTAACATCGGCTCTTCGATGACAAGCACATGACAGTTTTGTTTTCTTTCAGTTTTTATTCGATTGGTTTTCTTACGATTTACTTCTTTTCAGCATCTAAACAAAATTTTGACTTATGTAATAGTTAGGCATTTTTAAAACTTGTTATAAGTAGATACTGTCATCAAATAATGAGTTTTACATGGCATTTTGCATGTAGAGACTGTCAATTAAATGAGTTTTACATGGCATTTTGCATGTAGAGACTGTCGCTTTAATGAGTTTTACATGGCATTTTAGGAAGGAATGCTGTACAGCTATAACACACCGGACCAGGGAACTTCCAGGCGTCTTCCATATAAACTACCAGGGCGAACTTTGAAGGTACACTATCTCCCTATCTGAAAATATACATGTACAAGAAAACTCAGAGGTCCATATAAGATGTGTAAATTAAAACATTTTCAACAATAAATTCTTTATTTCTCCGCCAACTCCTATGTTGTGGCTACATGTATTCTTTAGAATCGTCTCGAACAGGCGATTCTAAAGAGTGGTCACAGCATAGGGTTTCGTGGAGAAATGACGCTTTTAGTATTTAAGTACGCACGTTTACCCGTTGCCCTGTTGATGCCAACAACTCCATAAAAACAGTGAAGTCAAACACTGTAATGCATAACCGATATCCATGTACGGTGGAAACTGTCTTATGCGATTATCTATTTATTTAAAATGTGTCATAAGCATTTCCCTGTTGAATATACAGTAGAGCCTCATTTAAGCGGCAATCGAAAAGAGGTCTTATTCAGGATGTGTAAGACAGTAGGTAGCTTAATGCATGTCAAAAGTAAGACAGAAAGCTCCTGTAGAGCTTGCTGCGTTATGTTTGCCCTACATTAAGCAATCGCATGCTTTTACGACCCCTATCTTCAACAGGTTATACTGTATTGGTGTTTGAAATATTGACATTATGAATATACAGTAACACCTCTCTATAACGACCACTAAACTGTGTTAATTAGAATAGTTGGTATTTTGGGCAGGTGGTTGCTTAAAGCAAGGTGAAAATAAAACAGAACGCTCCTATAGGAGCGTTCTGTTTTATTTTCACCTTGCTTTAAGCATCCACCTGCCTTTAACACAAAATACTTGATGTAATTTAGTGGTCGTTATAGAGAGGTTTTACTGTACATGTATACTATTATGTATGCTTTTTTTTATAATGACACGTGCACGTGAACTTTTGGTATTGGAAGAAACTGTATAGTCAGATGTAGTATAATTTCATAAGTAAACAGAGCAGACCATGATCAGACTGCTACTATAGGAGGCGACTGATTTGGATCTACTCTGTTTGCAAAGGCGTGAAAAAGGATGATATAAAGGAAAGGATTAAAAGCAGGTGGTTGTTTGAAATAGGGAAAAGTAATGCAAGAAGGTCTTTTCTGCATTACTTTTGATCTGCATTAAACAACCTTCTGCACCGGAGACTAAATGTATGATCTCGTTAAATGGACGCTTAACCCATTCCCTCAAAGGCTATTTTTAGACCCAACCTCTTTGAATAAATCTACCAAAAAGGAGCATTTAATAGAGAAAATGAAAAGTTTAGAATTGTGTATAATATTGAAACCATTGTGATAAATAGAGCATTTGCTCCTATGGAGCAAATGCTCTGTTTATCACAATGGTTTCAAAAAGTTACTTTTACAGAGGCGTAGAAATGCGTATTTATGGAGGAAAGGATTAAGACAGGTGTGACTGTATCGAGGAAATATTTATATGACTGATAACAGACAAATTATTTTTACAGACAGTTTTGAATCTGTCTTGAAGTATTTGGACGAGAAAATGGTGCAGACCCAGATCAAACTGCTCATGACTGTGCAGTTTGATCATAGTCTACACTACAGTAGAACTGGTGTAAAGCGGTAATCAAAAAGAGGTCTAATTATTGGTATGTAAGGCAGGCAGGTGGTAGCTTAATGCAGGTCAAAAGTAATGCAGGAAGCTCCTATAGGAACTTTCTGTATTTCTTTGCCCTGCATTGAGCAAAAACCTCTTTTTAAGACTCCTGTGTTCAATAAATGAATGGCAGGTTCTACTATATCGACCACTACAAGGGCTTGGTGCAAAACTATTGTAACTCCTTCACAAAGTGAAGGAGTTACAATAATTTTGCACCAAGCCCTCGACTATTTCGATCTAGTCACGAAAGAAATTCACCAGGATAGTAATTCAATCTTCTAGCATATTCTAGTTACATATCCTATATCGTTTTAATTACTTTTGGCAGTTTCGATTCTCCAGTGGAGAATCTTCATCAGACCGTGACTATGTCGCTAAATGACGTCACAAGGCGGGATCGCTGCTGGAATGTAAACCTGTCTGATGAAGGTTCTCCAGTAGAGGATTGAAACTATATTGGAATTGTAAAAAGAATGTGCTAGAAGATATGACGATCTAATTCAAAGTTATCCAAATGGAGCGAACGTGAATTATAGTAACACCCAAATACTTCCAACACTAAAACAAATACATGTGCCAATATAGTTAACAGTTTGTGTGTCCAAGCAATGATTCAATACTTTGTCGTACAGAGACTCCATTGGGCACGTTTGTAAACAGAGTAGACCAAGATCAGAATCAATGCTTATAAAGCTTTTTAGTACAGCCTGAGTTTGTTCTCAAGCTTTTGATAGGTCAGATTTGAGTTCTCAATCAAAAACTTGAGAACGAACTCAGACTCAACTTACAGATTTATAAGCATGGACCCTGAGCTCCTGTAAGAGTCGTCTGACCTGGGCATGCTCTGTTTGCTTATAAAATTATACAGTAGAATCTGTCTTAAGCGGTCATTTGATTTATTGGACAATGGAATCTTTAAAAGCAGGTGATTGTTTAATGCAGGGCAAAAGTAATTCAAAAAGCCCCTACGGGAGGCTTCTGCATTACTTTTGCCGTGCATTAAGCTATCATCTGCCTTACAGACTCATAATCATACCTCTTTTTGATGACCGCTAAAGACAGGTTCTACTTATATGTATTTCATTGGACAATTTTTTTATCTGCCTTTCAGAAAAGCAAAGTAGCTTTAGCTTATGGCCTGGCATTTTATGCAGTCTACGTGCACAAGGCTATCGAAGACGAACAGAGATGGGAAGCTGTGAGAAAACCCCTTACCGGTCAAATTTATAAAATCCTGAACGGCATTTTGACATTGTTATGCAGGCTAGATGTGCATATTGATGGAGCGTTGTTGCAGTCAACCTGGTCTACAGTACATTCTGAACGGCCCTCGTACGGTGACGGTATATTTAGGGGGTATACGCTGTTTAACACTTTCCAGCAGTATCTGAAAAGAGCTGAGCGGAAATTTAAAAGACTTGAAAAAAATATTGATTACTGATCTGTATATCAGCTCTTGAATCGCATTTGCAAACAGCTTGGATCCAGACGAGACGCCAAATAACTCCATTTGACATTCGGTCAACAGTCTAACCCATTCCCTCATATTGACGCCTTTTGACGCCCCTGAAAAGGCCACCTTTTGAAACCATTGCGATAAATAGAACATTTGCTCCTATAGGAGCAAATGCTCTATTTATCATAATGGTTTCAAACTACACATTTCTAAACTTTTCCTTTTCTCTAGTCAATGCTCCTTTTTGGTAGATTTATTCAAAGTGGTTTGATCTGAAAATAACCTATGGGGGAATGGGTTAATCAAAAGCTTCATCATAACAGAAGTAGTACAGATGACACCAGATCCAAAATTTGAGCACAAATTATATTTTCATGTACATGTAGTTGGGTAACGATTGATTATTATTCCGTCGTTTCGGAAAAAAAAAAGTCAAATGAACATTAACACTTTACTCCATGACTATTCAGGTAAGAAATAATGACACCATTAATATTGAATAAGATTAATCGATATAACAGCACCTGGATATAGGATATTTTGGATATTGCAGAATCTGAAGAATTATATCTTTATTATATATCATAAGCAAAAAGAGCAGACCCTGATCAGACGGCTCCTACAGGAGCCGTCTGATCTGGGTCTACTCTGTTTTCAAAGGCGTAGCTCTAAATGCGTATTTATAGAGTAAAATGTTATAAACCATGCATACTTTAATATGCTACGACGTCAGACCAGGATCTGATCTATGTTCAACAAAAATGCAGCACTTCTAGTCTGATTGGATAGCACCTTTGGACATACATGTATGCATAGCGACTGATACTATTTACACATTTAATTGACATTGACTTTGTTCTATAAACAAACCATCTGCACAATACTCAGGCCATGCTTGCATTGCATGCACACTGAATGGACTTCGTAATAACATTTTAACATTTTCATTGCTCTATGTTTATTCCAAATTTCGATACCTACTGAATAGTCATGAACAAAATAGCTGTAATGAAATATGGAAGGTGGAACATTGTAGCCATTTTAGAAAATAAAGGAACAGATCTGTCAAAATTCCATTAGCAAACAGAGCAGACCCTGATCAGTCTGATCTGGGTCTGCGCTGTTTGCAAAAGCATGAAGGTTTGTATGAATGCAAGGATTAAGCTGTTGACAAATGGTTGACCGAGTGTCAAACAGCTTGGAGTCTGATGAGGTGTCGATGTGTGATTTAGTTCATTAAACAGAGACCACTACAGTGAACCCTCAATATACCGGCATTCGTTACAATGGCACCCTCGTTATACCGGCAGTATGCATTGAAACAAAATTAGCGTTACGTTTTTGAAACAACCACTAAATAAATATGTACAATGCAAATAAGACAGGCGATCGCTTAATGCAGAACACAAGAAGTGCTTTTTGCACTTCTTGCGTTCTGCATTAAGAGTTCACCTGTTGGTACTAGTTTAAAACTGGCCATATGGTTCCTTTCATATTTAAACTCGTTATAACGGCAACCTCGTTATACCAGCAAAAATTCTGGAAACAAACGCCTCCGTTGTAGCGAGGGTTCACTGTACCAGAGACAATACCCCATCATAGGCTTGAGTGTATACTCTTTACAATCTGTCTACAATGTTTTCTACGAAATGTATTCCGAACTCTGACGGAATAAGACGACTAGTTACGAATGTCACTCTAATGCGACTGTATAATTTATTAACTTGGGAGTCTGTAAAAGCAGTTGGTCGCTTAATGCAGGACAGAAGTAATGCAGAAAACCCATACATGAGCTCTCTGCATACATACTGTCCTACATTAAGCTACGGCCTGTTTTTAACATCCAGGATTCTCAGTGGTCATATTAGCGAGGCATTACTATACAAAAAACTGTTACAAATATAACACGGACCGTGTACTTAGAAGATTTCAAACTGTTGACCAATGAGAGCCACCAATATGGAAATTACATTGACAGTGGACAAATATTAAATGTAAATTTACGGAAGCACTGGGGGACATTTATTATTCAATACTTATAATTTATTACTTATTAGTTATCACTTATTTATAACTACAAATGATAATACCCTGTCATCTATGGGGTATGCATGTGGCGGGAGAATCAAAGTGAACAAGGCGATAAGGAGCTAAAGGAGCTATGTTTTAAGGTTTTATAGATTTTTCAACCGAAAATTTCCCGCCATGAAGAGTACCGGAGAGCAAGTGATAAATAATAAGTTATATAATTATTATAACTAACAAGTAATACATTATAAGTAATAAATTATTAAATTACAAATTATAAATTATAAATCATAAATTATAAGTAATAAAATATAAATTATAAATAATAAATGTCCAACCAGGGCTTCTGTACAAATGATATGTTTACCATTGTTTGCAAATGCGTTCAGGAATCCCCGTACCACGACTGCCGCCACCATAGTACTTACCGCCCCAGTATTCGTCTTCAGCTCTTTCGCTGCCAAATTCGCACCTGTTGTTAGTTGATTACATCTACAATAAAATCCCTCTAAGGCGACCACTTAATGAATAAACATGGGTATCTTTATAAGCAGGTGGTTGCTTAATGCAGGACAAAAGTAATGCAGAAAGCTCCTGCATTAAGCTACCACCTGCATCTAGCACCCATAATTATACATCTTTTAAGTGGTCGCATAAGCGGAGTTTTACTGTACAACTAGTTTGTATCCAGATGAGAGTAATTCGGCGTCTCATCAGGGTCCACACTGATTGTTACCGTGGTAATAATTTTTTTATCTTTTAAAGAAGAATACAGAGAGAAAGAAACGAGAATTGTAGCAGACGATATACTTTGCAGACCACATTATTTGGCCGCGAAAGAGTGAAATTATTTCTATTTGTTTTATATATTTATATTTGTATTTTCACAGTTTATCAAATATATATTTTTAAAATGTATTGTAAATTATGTGTCTTGTCATCGATGAGTCCTCTATCTTCAACCTCTAGCATGATTGTAGTCTGGGGTTTTTTTGTTGTTGTTGTTCTTCTTGATGTTTTTGAAAAAGCATTTCTATTTTCCACAAATTTTGAGTCAAGCCGTTTGTTTGGATCCTGGCATGGCGCGTCGAGTTACTCGACGTCTCCATAGGAACCAAGCTGTTTGAAAGCATACTCACAAAATCTCCCATTGCAGCCTGCGCTAATTGTTAGCACGTATTTTCCACGGATTTTCTAGCTAAAAACGATAACATGACAAGCACTAGAGCTACTTAACCCTTTCCTCCATATAAACGCTTTTTACGAATTTGCAAACAGAGTAGACCCAGATCAGACGACTCCTGTACGAGCCGTCTGATCAGGGTCTGCTCTGTTTGTTTATGGTATGGTGTAGATCCGATTCTACAGTTGTGTCAAATAAAAGATGCCCATGAATATTTTGCATAATAAAATTTAGCTAATAAATATTCATGATGCCGTTATTTGTTATTTATAGAACAGGGAAATGGCTAAGTATACCTCTATCTGGTGTACAAAGAAATATAACTCGCACATTACCCCAGAATACAAAGAAAGATAACTCGTACTCGTGTGCAGATTTAGTGCACACACGGAAGTATATTAATTGAATGCGTCAGAGGTCATTGTATTTATCTTAAATGCGTGAAGTATCTCCTTTAAGATTAATGATAGTAAACAAAGCACTCAAGTAAATGAAATCGGCAGATGAGTAAATTGTTGACATATTTGGCTATTTATAGGAAGTTTTTGAACCACGGAATGGCCCATGCGGGGGAGGACAGGTCGTCCGTTTCGAGTTGCGGGCCTTTTAGGCCATATCTTTTCTGCATATCTAAAGTACAAACGTTAGTGTCGTTATTACTGTTTACGTCACTGAAGACATTGCGGATACCTTCTCAAACAGTTTAGATCCAGATCAGATGAGATTCGAGTAACTCATCTGGATCTAAACTACAGTAAAAACTCGATTATTCGAATACTCAAATATGCACCATGATTGATCTTTGACACAGGTGGCAGCTTAATGCAGGATGAAATTCGTGTAGACACCTCCCTTAGGAGCTTTCTGCAAGTCTTTCAACCTGCATTAAGCAAAAGGGCATCAATTCTTGGTGATCAAATTTCAAAGTACCACGGTAAGCATTTGCAAACAGTTTGTATGCAGATCAGTTGTCAAGTACCTTCGCTCTCATCAGGATCCAAGCTGTTTGGCGCTGCATCATAAGTTTCTCAAATGCTTGAAGGAATCGGGCGTAACAAAGGTCCAGATAAGATGCTTTATTTCCCCACCAAACCTTATACTATGACCACTCTTTTGAACCGTCTCTTCGAGGCGATTCTAAAGAGTGGTCACAGTATAGGGTTTGGTGGAGAAATGACGAGTTTAGTATTTGGGTACGCACCTTTATCTGTAGCTCTGTCGTAAGGAAACATTGATCCAGATCAGGGCTTCAGCTGACATCATTTTTATGGCGCATTAAGTCATTTTCTCCTAGACTATTTTAGACCCATTCTCTTTGAATAAATCTACCGAAAAGGAGCAGTTATTAGAAAAAGGGAACACTTTTAGAATTGAATTGTTTTGAAACCATTGTGATAAATGGAGCATTTGCTCCATAGGAGCAAATGCTCTATTTATCACAATGGTTTAAAAAATGACTTCTATAGAGGAGTTAATTTGCGTCAGTAGGAGGGAATGAGTTAAAGGATTAAATACAAACCTGATCATGTCTTGCATGGTTGGAAAGATAAGAATGGACTTTCGTTAATAAAATTAATTAAGCCTTAACTCCATAAATAAGCTTTTCTTCGACCTAGAATCACTAAGAGCACCACATAGTCCGTCATCACTGTGGTTCGAATCCCCGCCAGGCTCCAAGGTTATAAAACCTTTTGCTTGAGTCTGAGATCATTCTCAAGCATCTGACCAATCAGATACTTGAGAATGATCTCAGACTCAGACTCAGAGTTTTATAACCTTGGACCCAGGAATTTGGGTTTTATTCTCCAAGTTTGAGGGATGCTTTGAAGCTTACCTGCGGTAGGTCAGTATAGGTCTGCCAGGGAGTTCTTCTGTGCCCGGAACAGATTGAATTGCTTCAGACGAGTACGCTGGGTGTCTTCCTCCACCTGTAATTAGATGGACATCACGATGTGACTGAAATACTGTTCAAGCGACGTAAATCTCCGCTCCAAACAAATCCTCCTTTAGACATGCATATTGATAAATTGTTGGCCAGGTGTATGTTTATGTTACGCCAGTGCAAACATAGAAGACCTAGACCAGACGGTTCCTCCTGCGGGGGCGATCTGATCAGGGTCTGCTCTGTTTGCTTATGGAATAGTATAGATATACAGTCGCTGCCATGACCAAACTTCCTGTTTTCATATGTCACTATAGAATTTCACCCATTACCCCATAGGCTATTTTAGATACACATGTACAACCTCTTTGAATAAATCTACCGAAAAGGAGCATTAACTAGAGAAAAGGAAAATTTTAGATTTTTGTAGTTTGAAACCATTGTGATAAATAGAGCATTTGCTCCTGTAGGGGCAAATGCTCTATTTGTCACAATGGTTTCACAAAGTGACTTTTACAGAGTCGTCAAAAGTCGTCAATATGAGGGAATGGGTTAATCTGATCAATATTCATGATTTACATAATTTACAAACATGACTATTCATGGAGTAATGGATTTAACCCATGTACTCCACAAATACTTCTTCATACGCCTATAAATGCAAACAGAGCAGACCCAGATCAGACGTTTCCTGTATGTGTGGTCTGATCAGGTTCTTTCTGCTTGGTTGGCTTATACTATAATATAGATAATTATGATTCTATAGTTTCTGCCATGCCCAAACATTCACGTGTCCGTGTGCTGTTAAGAGAGTTAATCTAATCAGTATTCATAATGTCATTATTTTTACATGAATATTCATGGCGTAATGGATGTAAAAGTGTCATGCGTATCTGAGAATAGATCAGAGTACAGTAAAACCTCTCTATAACGGCCACTAAATCACACCAAGTATTTTGTGTTACTCGGCGTCTCTTCTTGATCCAAACTGTTTGCAAATGTAAATTAGTAAATGATAATTGATTGACATCTGCAAACGGTTTGGATCCAGATGAGATGCCGAGTAATCCGACGTCTTGTTAGGATCCAAACTGTTTGACACTCGGCAGAGCAACAGATAAATGTGCGTACTCAAATATTAAAATCGTCTTTTCTCCATCAAACCCTATGGTGTGACCACTCTATAGAATCGTCTCGAAGAGACGATTCTAAAGAATGGTCACAATATAGGGTTAAGTAGAGAAATAAAGAAGTTATTCTTGAAAATGTTTTGCTTTATGCATCTTATCTGGACCTCTGCTCGGTGAGTTGTGATTAACCATTATAAAGCAGTACAATAGAACACATCTTATGCCGCCAATCATTTATTGAACATAGGGGTGTTAAAAACAGATGGTTGCTTAATGTAGGGCAAAAGTAATGCAGAAAGCTCCTATGGGAGCTTTCTGCATTACTTTTGACCTGCATTAAGTTAGCACCTACCTTACTGGCTCATATTTAGACCTGTTTTTGATAGCCGAATAAGACAGGGTCTCTGTGAATATTGGTTAATTTGTTTTAACCCTTCGCTTGCTGAATTTTAAATTACATTTCTCCTTCTTTACCCATGCCCTGTTGTATAATTACATATATCTTCACTGTGTACACGTATTGTGCTGTGCAATCACTGCTGTGGAATGCACTGGTTGCACAATCATCTTGTAAATAGTGCAGACCCTGATGAGACAGCTCCTTCAGGAGCTGTCTCATCAGGGTCTTCACTATTTACAGGTAGGTATATTGACGCGAATGGCAAGCGAAGGGTTAATTCGTACTTTAACCTTTTACCCCATGAATATTCATGTAACAAAGGGTCGTTATGAATATTCATTAGCTGGATTTTTATAATGGCATAATAATTATGTACACAGGAATTATCTGGTATTGGTAAAATGATAAAAACTGTAGAGTCAGGTTTGTTATAATGATGAAACAAATAGACATAAGTATACTGATCCCGTAGATTAGTGGACAATGCACCGTCTTTGGGACCGGGAGGTAGAAGGTTCGATCCTCGTTAGGGGCTCGTTCTGATATGACCGGTTGATGGAGCCGCCAGCTAGTTAAAGAATGGTTACTTATTGCTTACCAGTCTGGTGTCTGGCATTTAGGTTAGGAATCAGGAAGTACTTTTTAAGTAAGGTTCGATCCTCGTTAGGGGCTCGTTCTGATATGACCGGTTGATGGAGCCGCCAGCTAGTTAAAGAATGGTTACTTATTGCTTACCAGTCTGGTGTCTGGCATTTAGGTTAGGAATCAGGAAGTACTTTTTAAGTAAGGTACAGTTTCATAACCTAACTGTCTGGCACTTTCGGTATGGATTGACACTATAACAACCAAACACATTTATTCAAAATCAGTGTGATATAGACGATTTATGTTTTAGGCATTGAATCGACTACTCAACTTTTTTTTCTCTCTCAATGCAACAAGAGGCTGGTATAATTGGATTTACTCATAACCCATTGTAAAAATCTATGAATATAGAACCTCGTTATGTTATCAGGATCCAGACTGTTTGACATTTGGGCAATAATTTGTCAAAGTTTTATCTCATCGGAAGTAGTCAAAATAGCAACAGGTCTAAAATTGAGCACGTGCGTATAAGTGTGTGTGTGTGTGTGTGTGTGTGTGTGTGTGTGTGTGTGTGTGTGTGTGTGTGTGTGTGTGTGTGTGTGGGGGGGGGGGGTGACACACTGTTCGTATCTTATATGCAGAGCTCCAGATAAGATGTGTAAATTAAAACATTTTCAAGAATAACGCCTTCATTTCTCCACCAAACCCTATATACTGTGACCACTCTTTAGAATCGTCTCTTCGACAATTCTAAAAAGTGGTCACAGTATAGGCTTCGGTGGAGAAATGACGATTTTAGTATTTGAGTGCGCGCACTTATCTGTAGCTCTGTTATATGTTCGGAAATATCTGTATAACCCTTTCACCGCCGCATTCGCATAAATGCACCACGACAAATAGTGCAGTCCCAGATCAGACGCCGCCTTTTGAAGGCGGCGTCTGACCAGGGACTTCACTATTTGTCTCAAACTCTTCTTCTATATCTGCGCTTTATTCCTTTCAAATTTTCATTTATTTATCTCATTTCCTTATTTTACCAAATGACTTACCAAAAATTACATTGTGCACAGACGACAATTAGAAATTTGGCACCGAAAGGGCTAAAATCATTATAATAAACTGATATTTAACAACTGTGCATTAAAAAGAGTGTTTCAGTGTATTTCTTACAGATGGTAGCTTAATACAGACAAACCCTACTGCAGAAAGCTCCTACATGAGTTGCGTGCTCTTCTTTTCTCTTGCATTCAGCAACCATCCGCTTTTTACAATTCTTCGTGTAATCAAAATATGTTCGCTAAATACAAAGTTTTCCGTGTCCATGTATTTAAATAATTTGCAAATTGTAAATTCAGTAATCGTTTGCTTTATATGAAAACGGCGACTGTCTAAAATCCGCTCTGCAACACGTTTTATGTACTTATTTTTTATACGTTCAAGCTTTTGAATACGCTTCTAACCGTATATTCATTACACATAAATGTGTAAAAACAGGAGGTTGCTTAATGTTGACCAAAAGAAATGCAGAAATATCTGCATTTATTTTCGTCCTGCACTAACCCTTTCCCTCATATTGACGTCTTTTGACGACTCTGTAAAAGTCACTTGGTGAAACCATTGTGATAAATAGAGCATGTGCTCCTATAGGAGCAAATGCTCTATTTATCACAATGGTTTCAAACTAAAAAAAACTAGTTTTCCTTTTCTCTAGCTAATGCTCCTTTTCGGTAGATTTATTCAAAGAGGTTGTATCTAAAAATAGCCTATGAGGTAATGGGTTCAGCCTCGATCTGCCAGGTATATCCAATATGAGACGCTTATAGAATTAACCCTTTACTCAATGGAGATGTCGTGTCACACATTTGCAAACCGAAGGGACGTTGTCCCAGATCAGATCGTTCCTACACGAGCCATCTGATCACGATCACCTCTTTTTGCTTTTGAAATGATAGATATAATTCTACTATTTCTGTCATGACCAAATATCCAAAATTATTTAAAGTTCATGATGTTTACTATTTCTTACATGAGTATTCATCGGCAAAATGGTTAAAGTAGCATTCAAGCCATTTGTACAACGTGCGAAAGTACATACATCCTTATATGCTGCACGTATTTCTATTTTAATACTGTTGGTATTTCTGAGTGTGACTATTTTTAAACGGTGTTTACAGTATATTTATAGCTTATTAAGGGAAACCAGACATATTAGATATTCAAACAACAATATTTATATACAGCCAGTTACATCGCCTAGTTCCTGTCGGTTGCGAATGAATGGACAAGGCTGCAGACCAACCTGTTAATTTCTGGGTTCCATGTGATAAACTAAGAGGAACATGTGGAAATAGATTGCAGAAAAGAAATAATTTATTTTTATACATGCAATCAGTCAATGACTTCAGAGGAATAGGTTTTCACAATTCACCCTTTCAGTGTGGGAAACGAAGGATTAATGCCATTTACCAACAGTGAAGACCAAGATGAGAAGGTTCCCAGAGGAACCCTCTCATCAGGGTCTGCACTGTTTCGTCATTTTACACTTTCCTTGTTTTAAATCTCTGAATACCCACGGTAAGCTTGACCTGTCTGGATTTTCGAATAGTCCATTTGAAACTTCAGCATTATAAGGTAGCCAACAGTGTAGGATTAGATCATCCACGGCGTTTGAAATACGTTAATCTGATCCGGAATTATACTGATGCAGAAGTTGTGACCAATCCTCTCTCAACGCTGAAATGTCAGAGACGAGTATTCCATAATTGATTAGAAGTTATGGTCAATCTTTTTCCAGAGAAGAATACAGTAAAACCTCTCTATAACGGTCACTAAATTGTGTTAATTAGTTGGGGATTTTTGGCAGGTGACTGCTTGACGCAAGGTGAAAGTAAAACAGAACGCTCCTATAGGAGCGTTCTGTTTTATTTTCACATTGCTTTAAGCAGCTATATCTACCTGACTTTAACACAAAATACTTGATGTAATTTAGTGGCCGTTATAGAGACGTTTTACCGTAATCCATTATTGTCAATACAGTATGAAAGCGTAAGATTAGTTAAAGAAATTTGAATGGCTATCAGTACAGACCCTCCTCAGAGGACTCATCTGGGAGCCCTCTGATCTGGGTATTCACTGTTTGCATATGACAGTGCACTCCTTTTACACATTCAACTCGTTAATGCTTTACTTCATGAATAGTCATGGAAGAAATTATGACATGAATATCAATAAACTGAATTGTTGAAGTGTCATACAGTAAGGGAGTTTTTTACCCAAGCAATACTGCAAAATCAATTACAGTAGAACCCCTCTAATACGACCACTTAATGAACAGACATGGGTGTCTTTATAAGCAGGTGGTTGCTTAATGCAGGACAAAAGTAATGCAGAAAGCTCTTCTAGGAGCTTTCTGCATTATTTTTGTCCTGCATTAAGATACCACCTGCATCTAGCACCCATAATTGTACCTCTTTAAAAAAGTGGTCGCATTAGCGGGGTTTTACTGTATATAGTGTTTGATAAGCAGGTAGAGCAGACCTTGATCACACAGCTGCTGCAGGGGATGCCGGTTCTGCATCTACTCTGTTTGCAAAGGCGTCATAAGGCGTAATTATGGGGTAAAGGGTTAAAACAGCGAAACTGTAAAATGTCAAAAACACTGTGTTGATCCAGATCAGCTGCCGCGTTTGAAAACTAATGCGACTCACCAACGTTTGTGTTGTTCAAATGTTGGGTTTGGCCTTTTATTTGATAATCCGTCCAATTTATGCCTTTGCCAATAGAATAAATCCAGATAGGACATTTCCTCCTCGAGGTGTCTGATTTGGGATTGGTTATATGTTACAGATCTGATTCTCTGCTGTTTGTCATGACAATACATTTCAACATACAAAACTTCATTATTCTGCGCGACTCGCGGATAGTTACATGGATGTTCATAAAGTAAATGGTTATATGACTGATGTGGTACTACGTCATAACCCTCAACTTACAACGCAGTTATCTCCCCTAATCGCTACGCTGGAGTGACAATGGAGATCACTGTGAGGAGTTTGCATAACACTCTCCCTTTTAACACCTATGCAAACAGAGTAGACCTAGATCAGACAGCTCCTGTAGGAGCTAGAGAAACAGAAACTTTTAGAATGTTATAGTTTGAAACCATTGTGGTATGCAAATGCTCTATTTATCACAATGGTTTCATAACGTGGCTTTTACAGAGTCGCCAAAAGTCGTCAGTATGAGGGAATGGGTTAAAGCATATCTAGATTACACTTTTTTGAGAAATTTAGAGATAGTTTACCTACAGTAAAGTCTCTCTAAACCGAACGTTCAATTAAGTATAACTATAGGTCTTGGAGACAGGTGGCTGCTTAATACAGGATGAAAGTAATTACGAAAGCTCATCTAGGAGCTTTCTGCGTGACATTCACCCTGTATTAAGCAGCCACCCGTCTACAAGAATCTAAATTCTTCTCTACTAGAATTCCTGGTCAGGGGGGGGGGGGTTTCACTGTAGTACCTAAGCAGTCATGACACAGCAGTTGGTCTTGGTCTACACTGTTTACTAAGCCTCGAGGGCACCACGTCATACTATGCAGATCAAATACCAACATTGTTTATCATTTCCCTGTTGAACATTCATACATTAGAAATAAATAACGACATACTCAACATCTATCGTTTATAATGTCTAATGAACACACGAGTTTTGGGTATTGGTAGACACTATAGAGGCTGATCTATTATAATTTGATAAACAAACAGTGCAGACCCTGATTATACGGCTCCTACAGGAGCCGTCTGATACGGGTCTACTCTGTTTGTAAATGCGTGAAAGCGCGTTTATATGCAGTATAGGGTTAACTCCAAAAAATACATATTTTAACACATTTGCAAACAGAGCAGACCTAGATCAGACGTCGTTAATTGGCCAACGTCTACAATGAACATTTATCAGATAAGGGGTTATTTTTTCTTCATGGTTTAACCCCTACTATGGTGAAAATAATTATGACGTCATAAACGTTGACCTATTGCTATCTTAACCCTTTCCCTGTTCTATATTTAGCCAATATTTCAATACCTACTGAATATTCATTGACAAAATAGTTATAAACAAATATGGAAGGTGGAACATTGTAGACATTTTAGAAAGCAAAGAAACAGATCTTTCAAATTCTATTAGCAAACAGAGAAGACCCTGATCAGACGGTTCCTCTAGGAGCCGTCTGAGCTGGGTCTACTCTGTTTGCCAATGCGTGAAAACACGTTTATATGAGGGAAAGGGTTAAAATTACTTCCTAGTCGGTCAAAACGTTTGAGAAACTGTAGGCCACGAGTCAAACAATAAAAAACCAAGGTACTCATCTCTGTCGCAGACAAAAAAAATGCAGATCAAAAGAATACTCGACCTGACTTTAACCCATTACGTCATAGGCTATTTTTAGATACAACCTCTTTGAATGAATCTACCGAAAATGAGCATTAACTAGAGAACAGGAAAATTTTAGAATTTTGTAGTTTGAAACCATTGTGATAAATAGAGCATTTGCTCCTATAGGAGTAAATGCTCTATTTATCACAATGGTTTCACAAAGTGACTTTTACTGAGTCGTCAAAAGCCGTCAGTATGAGGTAATGGGTTAATAAGCAAACAACTTGGATCCAGATGAGACGCCGAGTAACTCGGATCTAATTTGTTTGACAAACTCTCACTAGTTTCTCAAAAGCTTGACCGAATCGAAAACGGTCGAAATTGAACCAGATCTCAAATTGAGTAGATATTATTTTTTCATTATTTTTCACGGCGGCATAAGACACAATGTAGACACAACCACTGTTTGTTTTTTGTGGTTTTATTTTTAAACAAACAAACACACAATCAAAAGCAAACAAAAACAAACACCAACAACAAAACAAATAAAGTAGTAATATGTTTGGATCCTGATTATAGCACATAATTACTCGGAGCCTCATCAGGATCCAAACTGTTTGCATAATTATGTACATGTAACCACGAACTCGTCGCCAGTGAGCACAGAAATAACGTAAAGTAACAAGCAGCGGCATTAATTGTCTTTCAAGGTTCTCTGAAATAAACTTCTGAAACCCTACATTACAGTAATTGACCAATTATATTTTCACCTGGGCGAAATATTGCCAGCATTTGTGGACTGTAAGTCGTGTAGGCTAATGGGAAAGTAAAAATAAAAGTATGTGAAAACTACATTTACCAGGCGCGTATCGGATATCCCAACAAAAACCATCGCGCCTGTATCAGTTTATAATTCATCACAAGTTTGACATTTTTCGTTGGAAGACCATCGTCCAAATTTCAAATAGTTTTGGATCTGAACCTAACTGTATAGGCCTTTTGCCGCCGAATAGTTTTCGTCTGCTAAAATTATCGTCTGCTGCAAGTTTCAAAATGTAAGCTCTTCAATATTTTCTTTTAACCCTTTCCTCCATAAATACGCCTTTCTACGCCTCTGTAGAAATCATCTGTTGAAACCATTGTGATAAATAGAGCATTTGCTCCTATAGGAGCAAATGCTCTATTTATCGCAATGGTTTCAAACTACAAAATTCTAAACGTTTCCTTTTCTCAAGTTAATGCTCCTTTTCGGTAGGTGTATTCAAAGTGGCTGGATCTAAAAATAGAGTATGATGTAATTGGTTAAATAATTTAGACTATCAAACAGTTTGGATCCTGATGCGACACCGAGTTAACTTGCGTCTTATCTGGACCTAAACTGTTTGCATAGGTTCGTACAGTTTCGCCTGTGACGACGAAAGAGTTAACCATTTCCTCCATGAATATTTATGTAAGAAATGATGACGTCATAGATATTAATCAGATTAATTCACTATAACAGCACATGGACACAGAAAATCGGCGTCTGATCAGGATCCAAACTGTGTGTTACTGTGACTGCTGTTTTACAAAACAAAAATGAAGAAATACAAAAAACTGAAACTTGTAGCAGACGACAAAGTTTGCAGACGACAAAAGTTGGCAGCGAAAGAGTTAATTACGATCACGGCGATTCTTTGTTATCTATTGGCCCCCGAACGTCGCCACTGACCAACACATAGGATCCAGATCAAACGACGAATACCCCGCGTCTGATAAAGATCCAAACTGTTTGACACGCTTCATTCGTTGGTTTTCATATCTTGAGTAGGTGAAACACATATTTTGTTTATATTTGAAGCAGACGACAACATTTACAGACGGCGACACAACGTTATATCGGGCTGCCTCAGTTCAGTACTGTAAGCGAAAAACAATAGTTGTTCATGTATATAGTTTTATATTTATTATGAAACTCCCAAATTATTTTACCTTTAGTTACAGTTTATATCCCGTCAATGCGTCTAGTGCAGCGGTCGTCTGAAAGTGACCTATAGGTCTTGCTGCAATGGGCGAAACTGTGAATACCTATGAAAACAGTTTGGATACAGATCAGATAACGTGCAACCCGGGTCTGCATTGTTTTCTCAACCCATTTATGTCAATGACTTATACCTGTAAATATTTTGTTTGCTATGACCCTTCAATATCAAACATATTGATGGATTCTAAAACAAGATCTCGACGGATTTCCTTAAGTAAATTGGAAATAAATAGGTTTCTTAAAACATTTTAATGTTTGTAGATGAAATTTATTTGGCAAAAAAAGAGTTGAATATGTTTAGGTAAAACTCCACGTTTATTTCTCTCCAGGGTCCATGCTTATAAAACTTTATGTTGAGGCTGAGTTCGTTCTCAAGTTTTTGAAAAGCTTGAGAACTCAAATCTGACCAATCAAAAACTGACCAATCAAAAGGTGTCGCCTGCAAATAGTGTCGTCTGCTTCAATTATAAATGTATATACAGTAGCACCCCTCTAATGCCACCACTTCTTGGATAAACATGTATGCCTTTATAAACAGGTGGTTGCTTAATGCAGGACGAAAGTTATCGCCGTTTTGCAATTAGTCTATTAAACAAACAGTGTAGACATTGACACCTTTTCTGCACTGCAGCTACAGAAGACACCAGTATCAGCAGACAACACATTCTGTAGAATAATGCAGTTATAATTCTTCGGCTTCAATGATTGATTTTGGCAAATATTTTTGGTCCAGTTAACCCTTTCCCTGTTCTATATTTATATAAAATTCAATACCTACTGAATATTCATAGACAAAATAGTTATAATGAAATATGGAAGGTGGAGCATTGCAGCCATTTTATAAAGTAAAGAAACAGATCTTTCAAATTCCAATTAGCAAATAGAGCAGACCTTGATCAGACGGTTCTTATAGGAGCCGTCTGACCTGGGTCTACTCTGTTTACAATTACATGAACACACGTTTATATGAAGGAAAGGGTTAAGACAACAAGTAATCCAGAGTCACATCAATATCTTTGATGTTGGAAATAAAAGTTAACCCTTTCCCTGTTCTATGTTTACAGTAAAACCTCTCTATAACGACCACTAAATTACATCAAGTATTTTGTCTTAAAGGTAGATGACTGCTTTAAGCAAGGTGAAAGTAAAACAGAACGCTCCTATAGGAGCGTTCTGTTTTACTTTCACCTTGCTTTAAGCAGCCACCTGCCCTAAATGCCAACTAATTCACACAATTTAGTGGCCGTTATAGATAGGGTCTAGTGTAGTTCAAAGGTCAATATCTACTTAATATTCAAAATAGTTTAATGAAATATGGACAGTGTGACACTGTAGCCATTTAGATACATGTACAAAAGAGACAAATCTATCAAATTCTATTAGCAAACAGAGCAGCCCCTAACCAGACGGCTCCTATAGGAGCCATCTGATCTGGTTCTACTCTGTTTGCAAATGCGTGAAAGGGTGTTTATATGAAGAAAATGGTTTAAGAAATTCGAGAATCATAACTGAAGCAGACGACAAATATTTCAATTAGCAATACTTGGCGACGTTAACTTCCTGATCTGTACTTTTCTGCAGAGGGGATACAGTTCATTATATGGGGACCACTATTCAGTATATCATACGCGTGTTTCTTACAATCTTAGGTGAATTAACCCTTTAACTATTTTCCATTTCAGTATTCCTCTTTCCCTTTCCAGTATTCCTCTTTCCCATTTCAGTATCCATATTTTAGAAAAGAATATGAATGCATGGATATTTATTCGCTCATTTTTATACCTAAAATGTTCAATGGAAATATTTGTTTTAACAAAAACTGTATAATCAGATCTATATCATGCCAAAAGCAAGCAGGACAGACCCTGGTCGGACAGCGCCGTCTGATCTGGATCTACTCTGTTGGCAAATGTTTGAAAATCCAGTGCACTCGTTTTCCCGCTTTCAACTGGTTTTATCATCCAGTCACCCGAATAATAGAACAGCCTGTATGATATGTAGTTTTGGCGTGACCAACAGCGTGACGGTGTACTCCCACACTAGTCACGTCTCTGATCAAGTTCCCCCAGCTGGGCACTAGGAAGTGGCAATTACAAATGTAGTTGTACTTTCAATATAACAAACCTCCACCCGCTAAGTTGACTTAACCATTCTCTTGCTATTCACGTCAATATACCTACCTGTAAATAATGAAGACCCAGACGAGCTGTCTCACCAGGGTCTGCACTATTTACAAGTTGATTGTGCAACCAATGCACTCCACAGCAGAGATTGCACAGCGAAATACTTGTACAGAGTGAAGATATATGTGATTATACAACAGGGTATGGGTAAAGAAGTAGTGTAGGTAAAGAAAATGTTTTAAAATTCAGTAAGCGAATGATTAACTCCCAATTTGCAGACAGTTTGGATCCTAATGAGTAACTTGGCGTCTCATCAGGATCTAAGTTGTTTGAACTCGCCCAATAGTTTCTCAAACACTTGACCGAAGCGGAAGTATTCAACATGGTATCAGATCCAAATTTCAGCAGATATACATGTATTTTTTATTTATCACAGTGGGTTAAGGGTCAGGACTGTTCGGAAGTCTCAGAAAAATTGGTGACACCTAAAATCGTGATATTTTGGGAAGATCCGAGTTTTGAAACCATCGTGATAAATAGAGCATTTGCTCCTGTGGAGCAAATGCTCTATTTATCACAATGGTTTACAGGTTTGAAGAGGAAACATGTCATTGCCATAAAATGATTGATTCATCCAAAGACCTTTTATAACTCATAACCTTATTAATAGTCATGCAAGAAATGATGACATTTTGAATATATCAAGTACATTGATCTTTTCTTTTATAACATCGTGTGAAGACTGAACATCTCGACCATAAATGACAGAAACTGTAGAATCAAATCTATATTTTTCATAAGCTAACAGGACAGACCCTGATCAGACAACTCCTGAACTTCTAATAGAAGCAGTCTGATTTAGATACAATGTATACTCTGTTTGCGAAGACGCGAAAAGGCGCATCTATCAGGAAAACGATTAACTATTTGAACGCAAAGTAATTATCGTCCGTGTTTCGTTAAATTTATTAAAGATTATTGTCCTCCATTGTTTTCTTTTTCAAGAACATAATCAGCCAGTCAATGTGGTTTGAATCTTTCTGGAACGCCGAGTTAATCAGTGTCTCATCTGGATCCAACCCAAGACAGGTGAATAGTTTAACCCTAGAGTCCACAGATAAAACATTTGCAAACAGAGTAGACCCAGATCAGACGGTTACTTACTTTCGCCCTGCATTAAGCAGCCACCTGCCTAAAAAGGCATCAATGAATAGTCATTACTAAAATTTCGAAGTATCTGGTTTGTACTGTAATAGGTTTATGAAAGTTATGAGTAAATCCAATCCCTCGCCCAGGACTACTCGACTCGCTATTGTGTCCTGCACTTTCGAAAAAAATCAAATAACGTTAGAGTCAGATGTCCAGATAAGATGTCAACATTTTCAAAATCATCTCCTTTATTTCTCCACCAAACCCTATAATGTGACAACTCTTTAGAATCCTCACTAAGAGACGATTCTAAAGAG
Organism: Azorinus chamasolen; assembly: GCA_963576725.1. Classification (NCBI taxonomy): domain Eukaryota; kingdom Metazoa; phylum Mollusca; class Bivalvia; order Cardiida; family Solecurtidae; genus Azorinus; species Azorinus chamasolen. The sequence continues at coordinate 45,420,342 of OY755245.1, forward strand.
TGGTGACTGTATAGGGATTGGTGAAAATGACGATCTTAGTGACAGACAGATAGACAAATAAATAGTTTAATATGTACAATGCTTAACAGTGTTATACACCTTTAACATTAACATCCAGCCCTATTGCGACTTACATGACACAATGCAATGTACATAAAACATTTACATACAGTTATAGATAAAATATATGGATGAAGAATAAAATACAATTTAAGATCTTAAAATCTATAATAAAAACATCTTTTTTTTTTCAAATATGAAAATCACATGCATCTGAAAATTTAAAATCAGTATAATTATGTTCTTAATTTTTGTGAAAACATGTGATTTCCTCAAACTTTATATAAAGATTTTCAGGTGTTTAAGAATTTTTGCTATCGGAGTTCAAAGTGAGAACTGCATTTCCTTCGACTGCATTAAATACACTAATTTTCCATCACTACCAAAGGTTTATTTCAGAAGCTTTATTAAAAAGGTGTTCTCTTATAAATTATTATCAGAGAACAGACGAGTCAGATATGAAATGAGTTTCATCTTCAACTTTTCCAGCATCATCAAAGGTACAGAGTCTTTATTCTACGGGTATCTTGGGTTAACCCATTCCCTCATTTTGACGACTTTTGACGACTCTGTAGAAGTCACTTTGTGAAACCATTCTCCTATAAGAGAAAATGCTCTATTTATCAGAATGGTTTCAAACTACAAAATTCTAACATTTTCTTTTTCTCTTGTTAATGCTCCTTTTCGATAGATTTATACAAAGAGGTTGTATCTAAATTAGCCAGAACAGAACAGAACAGAAATAGCCTATGAGGTAATGGGTTAAGAGTATCGGCCAGTTTCGATACATAAAGGTAAAGAGCATGAGAATGCGACGATTATATTTCGGTGACGGTAAATTGCAATAAAATTCAGGAAAAAATGTGATTTATACAATCTATATTTTCGAAGTTTATCAATACTTTGTACAAAATTAATGCAATCTTCTGAATCTTTCACTTTTAAAATATCCTTAATACTATCAATTAAATGTTTTACAGAGCATGTTACATTTGTAATTTTATCCAGGGTCCCAAAAGTGTCTGCCAAGTTTTCAACGTTTGGTTCCCAGCTCATTCTATACGAGTCTATAATGTAGTATTTTCAGGAGAATTTTTAGGGTACACAATAGTCTCTATAATTTCGTACATTTGTAAGCACACACAGCAGACCCTGATAAGACGAAGCCCTACAGGGGACGTCTGACTTGGGTCTACCGTGTTTGCAGAGACCTGAAGAAAACGTTGATATGAAACAAAAGGTTATGATACCAAATTGCATGCCCTTGTCGATACGAAATTTCATGTCCCTGTTTTATAAAAGCATGCGTAAGCACGTTCAGAGGTAAAATCCTCTAAAACTAGATAACGTCGGCATCTATACATGTATGCCTAAACAGGAAGTTCGGCTTTCGAAGTCAACAGGTGATGTTATAAATATTCTTTACAAACCACATCTAATTATGGATGGGATTCTACAAAACATTTTTTCCTGGGATAACATGATCGACATCACTTATTTCTATGCACGATGTTTCGTTCAAATTGAGTCTTCAGTTGACTACATATACAGTAGAACCCTTCTACAGTAACTAATTAACCATTTCCTTCATGAATATCTATGTAAGAAATAATGACGTCACGAATATTAATTAGATAATTTTGGTATAATAACATATGGACACAGAAAAAATTGGCACTGGCAGAAACTGTAGAATCATATCTATATTATATCATAAACAAACAGAGCAGACCCTGATCAGACGGCTTCTATAGTCGCCGTCTGATCTGGGTCTACTCTGTTTGCAAATGCGTAGAAAGGCGTATTTAAGGAGAAAAGGGTTAAAATAAACATTCGGGACTTCAAAAGCAGATGGAAGCCTAATGTAGGACGAAAGTAATACAGAAAGCTCCTGCCTGTATTTAGCTACCACCTGCCTCTACTACCCAGAAATAGGCCACTGTTTTGGTGGTCACATTAGTTATTTTACAGTATTATTGAGCAGTGTTGCTTGTAGCTCTGTTAAGAATGACCAGTACGTTGTCGCTAAAAATAGTACCAAGTGTGAGCTGACTATTTATTATATCCGTCCATAGATACAACTTTAAACAGAACGGGTTTTATGTCGTTTTAAATATGTCAAAAAATTAACCTTATCATGTTCAATCACAAACCTGAAAATAAGGTAACAATATAATGCATAACTTTATAATAAAAATTATAACTTTGTGCAAATAGGATCTACGTGTTACTATGCTGGTTACATGCCAAGTATGAATGAAATAACGTGCACTGCACTGAAGTGCTCAGAGGCTGGTTGTGCCGTTCAGTTGTAATAATATTCAAGATTTAAATGCCAAAACGTAGGACCGCCTCCCGTCCAAAAATATGTCAACATAATGTATTGATTCTTGTCCGTTACATACATAGCTACACAGTGCTGCAACAAACCCAATGCAATTTTCTAGCTGATCCCCTTGAAAACATTAGTTTCCAAACTAATACAACATGTACCTGTTTATAGATCTAAGAGCTATGCTGCAATGACCTGCAATTTAACCCAATGAAAACACCGTTCATTCAGTACTCTCAGCACTTTGATTGTTTACGCCCTGGCCAATGGATATTCAAATTGCATAAATCACATTACCTAACACATGACCATAACTCAAATGACTTTTAACTACCACCATTTTGTTGTTCTTTACACAAAAGACGAGTCTCATACTTTTGTTCCTGGGGAAAGCAAAGTGTCTGATTAAGGGCAACGATATCACTCAAACACCACATAATTCCTACCAGTTCAGCTTGTCTTTTATGAATTTTATTTATTTGAAATTAACTTGTTCAACTTGCATGTTACAGTTTTATCGTTTCGTTATTTTAAAAATACATGTAAAAACAATACCAAGAAAAAGGGAATTAGATGTACGATAGATATATACATGTACAATCATGTCGCTTAACTTCACCCCTGTATAATATTCCGGTAAGAAATAATAACAACATGCATATTTATTAGCTGAATATTTATATTAGCATATGTACACTTGATTTTTTTATATTGGTAAAATTGTATCTAAAAAAGTCATACCAATTATAATTTCATTTCCATAATTACAAGTCGAAGGAGGAGGAGAAGGTAAGTTTGTTATTTACCTTTAACAATTTTTTATAAGTAATAGCATGGCATCTACATGATTTTAGAACTCAACTGAAATTTCAACAAAGAAGTCAGAAAAGGTCTGAAACTTTTATCTGACAACGTAGAACCAATCTTAGCATTACCATTATAACAATCTTAAGCAATGGATCTACTAACACCATTTGATAATTTTGGGATGGCCATTTCTGATTGAAAAAAAAACGACCTCATGTATTCATAACCCATGCTAAACTAATTGATCTACATGTCTGTCATACAATTTATAATGTTGTAATTTCATAAAGTGTGAATTATAATTACATTGTGAAACATTTATCTTTAAATTGTATAATATAAAGAACTTGTAATCTCAACAACACCTGCTCAGAATTCATATTGATATAATATACATGTATTGTTTCTCTGTAATCAGTAATGGTAATCAAAATCTGTATAACTTTGTTCAAATAAAATAAATCTTAAAACATCAACATTGTATCATTCTAGAAACTAAACAATGACATATAGTGCCGATCTTGATTGTAGATGTTTCAGGTGACTGGCGAGAAAGCTGTGGCAGTGTTTGGAGGCAGTTCATTTATGGGCTGTCTGATAAAGGTCTGCAGTGTTTACTGTTTGTTATGGAAATAAACTGCATTGTTCCATGTATCTAGGTACATGTAATAATTCAGTAATTTGTGCATATTAATCTGTAGCTGAGTATTTGATAAGTATTCCCGAGTTAACCCTTCCTTGTTCTATGTTTACTCCAAATGTCCTACTAAATACTCATGGACAAAATATATATAATAAAATATGAAAGGTGGAACACTGTAGCCATTTCAGAAAGTAAAGAAACAGATGATCTAATCAAATTCCATTAGCAAAGAGAGCAGACCCTGATCAAATGGCTGTGTTTACAAATGCGTGGAAACTCGTTTATATATATATATATATGAGGAAAAGTGTTAAAGATTTAACCCTTAAATGACAAAGGCGTACATGTATATAATAAGGCCCTTTGTACACTATTTTGTTTAATTATGCATAAACAGAAGGATCAGTTTTAATTATCCAGAATATTAAGGCGTAATCCACATCAAACATGACCTACATGTATCTGTTTAACTATTTACCCCATGAATATTCATGTGATAAATAATGTGATACCATGAATATTAATCAGATTATCTTTTATAACGGAACATGGACACATGTTTCTAGTCGTGGTAGAACCTGTAGAATCATATCTATTATTCCATGAGTAAACAGAACACATGAGCCGTCTGATCTGGTTCTACTCTAAAGCGTGGGTGTTTATGGAGTAATGGACTTAGCATTACGATCATATCATTTAAAGCTACATAAAAATGAAAAAGAAATAATTTAATAAATGGCCGACTTGTATTTCAGAATCAACAAAGAAGCCCATCCACTCCACGCCTATCCATAAGTAAGTATACAAATAGCAAGTTTCGGTGTGATTCAGATACTGCTCACCCCCTTCCGAATAATAAACAAACAGTTGTACAGTGAACCCTCGTTACAACGGAGGTGTTTGTTTCCAGATATTTTGCTGGTATAACGAGGTTGCCGTTATAACGAGTTTAAATATGAAAGGAACCGTAAGGCTAGTTTTAAACTACTAAACTAGTACCAACAGGTGAACGCTTAATGCAGAACACAAGAAGTGCAAAAAAGCTCCCTTTGGGAGCTTTTTGCACTTCTTGTGTTCTGCATTAAGCGATCACCTGTCTTATTGGCATTGCACCTATTTATTCAGTGGTTATTTCAAAGACTTATCTGTAATTTTGTTTCAATGCATACTGCCGGTATAACGAGGGTGCCATAGTAACAGCAGCAGGTGTTAAGTTCTTGTGTGGCGGCCGTAAAAAGTCGCCCGTACTTCATTCTCAGTATTGTTATACCTTCTGATCCTTCGAGATCATGAATTTCAGTACTTCTTGTTCTGAAAATTGAATACCGCTTAAGCCGGTGCTAGGAGGCATGAGCAGTGTCGCACTTTCAATTACTGTTTATGAACAGACTCAATAAAACCGAGTCTGTAATTTTCTCTTTTTGTGTTGCAATTTTTGCTCTCGGGGGATCACCTCCTTTCAGAATGTAGATAAAATAGAAATTAAATATATTTGAAGCGATCACTCTTAAAAACAAATCTCCTTCAGGAGCTTTCTGCGTAACCCCATTCCCCCATATTGACGCCTTATGGGGCCTCTGTTAAATGCACTTTATGAAAGCATTGGGATAAATAGAGCATTATCACAATGGTTTCAAAACTACACAGTTCTAAAATTTTCCTTTTCTCTGGTAAATGCTCCTTTTCGGTAGATTTATTCAAAGACCCTGGATCTAAAAATAGCCTATGAGGTAATGGGTTATAACGTCCGTCCTGCATTAAACTACCACCGCCTTTTAAACCTAGGCATGTGCTAGTGTTCGTATAATGGGGCTCCAAAACAATTTAGATACGGTGACACACGGGTTTACTCGGGACTCCAAACAGTTTGGATCCTGACGAGACACAAATTTACTCGGCATGTTATCAGGATCTAGATTTTTTGTAAAGATAATATCATGTTCACCTGAAACAAGGTGAAGGTTAAATATTACCCTACAAGCTCTCGATAATTCGAACTCTTAAACTTGTCTTTACGACAGGTGATTGCTTAATGCAGCGTGAAAGTTATGCAGACAGCTCCTCTAATAAAGTTAAATATTACAGTACAATCTCGATAACTCGAACTCTCGATAACTCGAACTCTCAAACAAGTATAATTACTGGTCTTTAAGACATGTGACAGCTTAATGCAGGGTGAAAGTTATGCAGAAAGCTCCTCCAGGAGCTTTCTGAATAGCTTTAACCCTGCATTAAGCAGTCACCTGCCTAAACATTTCTCAATTCTTCTTTACCAAAACTCGACTTAACGAGGTTGATATTATTTACCCCATGACTATTTATATCATAAAAATGACTATATGGATAATCAATTAGCTTTATTTTCACAGTGGTATTACGATTACAGGAAATTTTACCATGGCAGAAACTATAGAAATAGATACAGTAAACTCGCTCTAAATTGGAATTCTAATGGAGAAGAATTTAGATACTTTTAGGCAGGTGGCTGCTTATTGCAAGGTGAAAGTCATACAGAAAGCTCCTAGAGGAGCTTTCTGCATGACTTTCACCTTGCATTAAGCTGCCACCTGTCTCCAATGCGGATATTTATACTAAACTTAACGTCCAGTTTAGAGGGGTTCTGATTTATATGATATTTCATAAGCAAACAGAGCAGACCCTACCGGACGATTCTTACAGGAGACGGTTGATATTGGTCTACTCAGTTTGCAAAGGCGTAATTATGGAGTAAATGGTTAATAATATTTCCGTAATGTTAAATTTAGTTTTGTCGTCTGCTTTATTTTGTTTTTATTTTTATTCTTTTAAAGCCAACATACTCACAGAAACAAATAGTTTGGATCCCGATGAGGCGCCGAGTTACTCGGCCTCTCATCTTGATCCTGAGTGCTTGAAAAATATTATAATAGCTTCGTCTATGGTGATGAAAGCGTTAATGCATGTTAATGCACGTTTAATGCACGTGACATTTTAATGCTCTGACTTCGGACTAACAATTTTCATTCAAAGTGGAACACGCCGTTTACTTGTAATGTGTGTCCAGAAGAGTAATGAATGTGTCGTTTAACTTCTTTATTCATTCTTTATGAGTCATATTTTGGAAGACATTTTTACCCGTATTTACTGACATGCATTTTAATGACTATAATGTTCATTGTTGCATGTTTCTGCAAGACTCACTTTTCTATGTGACCTTGGAAACTGATTTGTAAAGCAAACAGTGAAGAACCTGACCATATATAGTAAAACCCCGCTAATACGACCACCTAAAATATGTATAATTCTGGGTGCTAGATGCAGGTGGTAGCTTAATACAGGCCAAAAAATAGGAGCTTTCTGCATTACTTTTGTCCTGCATTAAGCAACCACCTGCTTATAAAGACATCCATGTTTATTCATTAAATGGTCGCATTAGAGGGGTTCTACTGTAGAGGGGAGAGAGAGAGAGAGAGAGAGAGAGAGAGAGAGAGAGAGAGAGAGAGAGAGAGAGAGTTCCCGTAGGAGCCCTCTAGTTATTAACGCATTCGTCGTTAATTTTTCAGAGTGGTATATCACATCAGTTTTTAAATACAGTAGAACCCCTCTAAATGGGACGTTCAATTTAGTAAAAACATCGGTCTTGGAGACAGGTGACTCCTCTAAGAGCTTTCTGCACAACTTTCACCCTGCATTAATCAGCCACCAACCTAAACGTATCTAGTAAATTCTTCTCTACTAGAATTCCCGTTTAGAGCGGGGTTACTGTTTACGGTACGGAATTTCGCAGGCGAGTATAAATTATGCGTCAGCAAACAGGGTCAAGTTCTTATCACGTGATAAATGCGACCAGATGGGCAAACTAGTGATTCGGCTTCTCGCCAATATCCCTGGATATCAGAGGTCCAGATAAATTGAAACATTTTCAAGAATAACTTTTTTATTTCTCCACCAAACCTCTTCGAGACGATTCTATAGAGTGGTCGCAACATAGGGTTTGGTGGGGAAATGACGATTTTAGTATTTGAGTACGCACCTTTATCTGTAGCACTGCATATTGTTTGGAACTTGATCAGTAGTTTCTAAAAGGCTTGACGGAACCAGATGAAAACTGCAAGTACTTGTCATGCAATATACCTAGTAGATCTTGGCATGGGTATACCCGACAAGCACATGACTGTGTGCACTTTTAACACCTTAACCCTATACTGCATGCCACGTCTTTGAAAACAGCGTAGACCAAGATCAGAATTCTCCTGTAAGAGTCGTCTGATCAGGATTTGCTCTGTGTTTTGCATTTGGAATCATATATATCTGGTTTTACAGTTTCTGTCATGGTAAAAAAGCCTGTATTGATATGCGATTATAAAATTCGAGTTAATTAAAGTCATTTATTCTTACATAAATGTATATTACGGAAAGGATTATTGCGGCTAAATATGGTGATAATCGAAAGAGAGAATCGTGTATCTGTTTCTATGCTCCGGAAAATGTGGTCAACAGTCATCGTTTAATACCATTCATTGCATTGTTCTTTTCATTTCATGTATGGTATTTGAACGTAATTCTTATCGATATCTATTGGACCTACGCACCGGGTTTCCCATTTTAAACTTCTAACCAATAGCGAGACAAGTAAGTGTTAGATTTCCTTTAAAGACAGCAGCTTAATAATAACACTATCGGCAGTGTGCAACAAAATCATACACTTAATAACTTGTAGTTTCATCCAACCCATAAGTATTTGACATTAACGTTGTAGAAATTTGCCGAAAATCACACACAAATCGAGCGAATTAAAGATTTTCAGCAGACAACATATGTCAGTCGATCGTGATAAGGATACGTTCTATTTATAGCTGCGCAAAGCGCTGGGGTTTACAAAACAGAAAGTGGACTAAGTCGGCATATGGCAATCTGATTGGAACATAAAGCATCAATGACATGTATAATACTCTGGAAATTCTGGACCTTCACTTTCTTCGGTCTAAATAAAAAGAACCTTTCCAGAATCAATTCGTTAGTATTCGTACAAACTTTGCAATTGTATAACCATATCAAACATTAGAACGTATCTTTACATAAATCACAATGTGCAGTATTGCCGGTAATGTATTTTCAAGTAGTTAAAATATTATATTTTAAAGTACTATACTTAAAAACTTATATGTTTAACCATTTACCTGATTAATGTTAAGTAAGAAATGACTTAATGAATATTAATTAGCTGGCTTTTTATAATTTTATAATTGCATTATAAATTAATAAAAGAATATTTTGCAACGGCAGAAAACAATGCAACCATACCAATATCATTTCATGAGCAAACAGAGCAGACCCAGATCAGATGGCTCCTACAGTCTGAGCTGGGTCTGCTTTATTTGCTAAGGCACAGTTCTATGAGGTAACGGGTTAATGGTTTAAAAACATTACCTTCAATAGAAACTAATGAATGATTAAAGTTAGAGATTGAAACTATCTGTAACATTTTTTTCTTAACATTTTTGTCTGCAAAAAGAAATATATTTCGTCTGCAAAGCTTGTCGTCTCATTCAAATGTCTAAATGAACTTATTTTCCAAATTATTTAAAATCATCTACAAAAGTTTTAAGTATTTAGGATGTTGATGAGGCACGGGATGTTTCATTGAGATCCAAAAGGTTATAATGGACTTTCTTATATGTGTTCTGGGTCCATGCTTATAAAGCTTTTTAGTTGCGTCTGAATTCGTTCTCAAGCTTTTGATTGGCCAGATTTGAGCCTTTGGCTCAAATCTGACCAATCAAAAACTTGAGAACGAACTCAGACTCAACTAAAAAAAATTATAATCATGGATACAGAAATGAAAATCTGACAAAGCATTTGGAGGGTGTGAATTTTAAGTTTGATGTCAATTTTCAATTGTATATTTGTGTTTATACTTTGTCAATGTATTACAAGTTTATAGGGAATCGAAAACAATGATTTACTCTTGATAAAGATTTTAGACAAAGGAAATCTGCTTAACGTTATCCAATAGAGGAATGTTGACAGTGACATTGGGTGTTGAATTAGATCTTTATAATTCCATAAGCAAACAGAGCAGACCCTGATTAGACGGCTACTACATGAGTCGTCTGATCTGGGTCTACTCTGTTTGCAAATGTGTGAAAAAGGCGTTTGTTTATATGGAGGAAAGGGTTAAGACTTCATATATTTAACAAATTGTAAGTGTCAAAAATTGTTTTAATGTAGTATAATACAATGAAAACACTGATGAAACTTCTCTAATGAAGACATTTTTTTACTTAAAGATTGGAGGAAGTGTGTGTTTCTTGTCGTTTGCGCTGCCAGCATTACGTCAGTCGTCGGACATACGCGAACATACGAAGTAAAGCTCTCAAAGGACCTTTGCAGACAGTGTGCCGATTATCCCTCGCCTCTGACCGGAAAATGCCCGAACCTGACGCAGAGGAGCGAACATTATATACGAAAAATGAAGGAACAATTGATAATGCTCATTGAGGCTATAAATAGAACGAAGACCCAGCTGGTAAGTAGACCATTACATTTTATATACAGTAAATATACAGAGCGATAACTAGCCTTCAATTACATGAATATTCATGTAAGAACTAATGACATCATGAATATTAATTAGATTAGTTTTCTTTAAAAATGAAGTACGTGTATAAACTCTGGAATTTTTTTTTTGCCATGACATGAACTGTGGATATATATGTAGCAAAACCTCTCTATAACGGTCACTAAGTTACATCTAGAATTTTGTGTTAAAGGCATGTGGTTGCTTAAGGCAAGGTGAAAGTAAAACAGAACGCTCCTATAGGAGCGTTATCTGCTTTAAGCGACCACCTGCCCTAAATACCAAATAATTAACACAAATAAGCGGCCGTTATAGAGAGGTTTTACAGTACATGTATATTATACCACAAACAAACAGACCCGACCCTAATCGGACGGCCCCTACAGGAGTCGTCTGGTCCAGATATCCTCTGTTTGCAAAGGCGTTAAATTGCATTTAGGGTAAATGGTCAACTCTAAATACCTAATTAATATTCAGATAAGAAAACATAAGTGTATGACTATTGGTTAGCTGACTTTTTAAAAACAAAAACAAATGGCACAACAAACTTTACTATGACATAATTACATGTATTATCATTTCGTAATCAAACAGACCAAGCACTACTCAAACAGCTTCTTTGGGGACTGTCTGATCTAGGTCTACTTTATTGGCAAATGCCTTTAACCCTGGTTCCCTGTTCTGTATTTAGGCCAAATTTCAATACCTACTGAATACTAATTAACAAAATAGTTATAAAGAAATATAGACGGTGGAACATTGTAGACATATAAGAAAGCATGGAAACAGATTTATCAAATTATTTTAGCAAACAGAGCATACCCTGATCAGTCGGCTCCTCTAGGAGCCGTCTGATCTGGGTCTACTCTGTTTGCCAATGCGTGAAAACACGTTTATATGAGGGAAAGGGTTAAGCCATAAATACGCCTTTCTATGACTTTGCAAACAGAGTAGACCAAGATCTAGACGGTTCCTATAGATATGATTCTACAGTTTCTGAAATATTGAAGATGGAATGTTGCAGACGTTTTAGAAAAAGGGTCTATTAAATCCCATAAGCAAACAGAGTAGGCCCTGATTGGACGGCTTCGATAAGAGCCGTCTGATCTGGGTCTACTCTGATTGCAGGTGCGTGAAGGAAAATGTTAAAACAGATGGATGCTTAATGTAGGACGATACAGGCGTAACGCTCTTTTCATATATACACTTTTTACGCCTTTTCGAACAGAGTAGACCTAGATCAGGCGACTGTTCGATTAGGGTCTGCTCGGCTTGCTTATGATATAATATAGATATGACTTTACAGTTTCTGCCATGGCCAAACATTCCAGTGTCCATGTGCTATTATAGCAATTAATTTAATTAATATTCATGACGTCATTATTTCTTATATTATTAATCATTGATCTACGCTATTTGCAATAAGTAGAATCGGCTTGGTCATGAAAAACTGAAACATAGAACCGGAAAAGAAAATGACCGAAAGTCTTACTAATTGTGGATTTAAATTGTGGCACTGGATGTACCATTATTCTTACAGCGGCTCTAGTTTGTTAATAACAATTATGAAAGTATAGGAAAACATATGCCGCGAGTATATATATATATATATATATAGTAGAACCTGTCTTAAGCGGCCAGCAAAAATAGGTTTAATTATGAGTCTGTAAGGCAGGCGGTGGCTTAATGCAGGTCGAAAGTATGACAGAAAGCTCCTGATTGTATTAACCATTCGCTTGCTATTCACGTCAATATACCTACCTGTAAATAGTGAAGACCCAGATGAGACAGCTCCTGTAGGAGCTGTCTCATCATGGTCTGCACTATTTACAAGTTGATTGTGAAACCAGTGCACTCCACAGCAGTGATTACACAGCGAAATACTTGTACACAGTGCAGATATATGTAATTATAAAACAGGGCTTGGGTAAAGAAGGAGAAATGTATTTTAAAATTCAGCAAGCGAATGGTTAATACTGTCTCGACCATGAGGTACTGAGTAACAAGGAATCTCATTTGGATCCAAACTGTTTACGATTCATCCAAAATATGCGAAAGTCATTTATGATATAGGTCAATAAGCGGGATTTCCACTTACTCAGAGATCAATAGGTTTGGTCACTGAGGTCACTTACTGGCTTTTCCGATTTGTTTCCTAATCATGGTACTCGTGCGGATTATTCCGGAAACAGCCGATAGCTTCTCCGTTGAGCTTGGGATTAACCTGAAGAGAGATATTAACTTTTATTCTGCTTATCGTGACATACCAGGCAATTAAAACAGTTTTGATCCAGAATAAACAATGAACAGAGTACGATCAGGTTTAAAGCGATGTGTTTACTATGTCAATAATTTCAAAACAAACACCCACCAATCACAGCGTCAGTTTGAGATACATGTAGTAGCTAACCCCTTCTCTCAAATAAATGCTGTTTCATGCCTTTGCAAGCAGAGTAGACCCAGATCAGACGGCTCCCATAGGAGCCGTCTGATCAGGGTCTACTCTGTATGCTTATGACATTATAATTTATTTAACTTCACAGTTTATATTAATACCCAAAACTCCACGTGTAAACATGCCATTATAAAACCAGTTAACAAAGGAGCTTATAATGTACGTGTGTCATTCTAAAAATTCAATTAATATATATTCATGATGTCATTATTACTTACATGAATATTCAACAGGCAAAGGGTTAAGCTAAAACAGTGAGGGCTTGTACAGGCACTATTTGTTTTTATAGCAGGGCAGGACAGAAATGTTATATCTATTAATTTTAAAGTTAACCATTTGCCTGGCTGACATTTTTCAAGAAAACTGAATCCATCTGAGACCCCGGGTAACTAATCGCCTTATTTAGATCCCAGAGTCAATATTTACACACAAGCCTCAACAAAACCGAAAGTAAGGACATACAAGTATTGTAAAATATCAGAGTTTGAGCAGATTTCCCGCAGTCTAAACGAGCTTTGATATATAAATTGGCCACTCTTGTAACTGAAATATGTACGTACCTATCTAAATAGTATACCTATCTACGTAAATAGTGTATCTGGACATACGCCAGGCTGTGTTAACCCAGTACCTCATGAATATTTATAAAGATTCATCACATCATGAATATTATTTCACAGAATATTTATAACGGTTAGTGAACAGGTGAATTTTTGGCCATGACAGAAACTGTGGACTCAGATCTATATTATTTCCTAAGCAGACAGAGCAGATCCTGTTCAGACGGGTATTGCAGGAGACGTCAGATCTAGGTCTACTCTGTTTGCATAAGGCGTTATGTCTTTAAAACATTGTAGATCCAGACCGACGGAGGGTTTATACAGGCCTTTGATAAGAGGTCGCACAGTTTGTCATTCAAACCCTATATTGCAACTTTAACCCATTCCCTCATATTGACGCATTTTGACGCATCTGCAAAAGTCACCTGTTGAAACAATTGTGACAAATAGAGCATTTGCTCCTATAGGAGCAAATGCTCTATTTATCACAATTGTTTCAAATAACAAAATTCTAAAAGTTTCCTTTTCTCTAGTTAATGCTCCTTTTCGGTAGATTTATTCAAAGAGATTGGATCTAAAATAGTCTATGGGGGAATGGTTTAAGCCTATGATACTACGTAGACTCTACTCATAACACAAGTGGACTAGTCCACTGTATTGTAAGTCTTCAGCATTCAGACGGTTACTCTAACTAATCTCAGTATTTGGACACCCGGTATCCACCGGTTTGTAAAGCTGTATATCCCTATACTCCATAAATACGCCCTTTTCACGTATTTGCAAACAGAGTAGACACAAATCAGACGACTCCTGTAGGAGCCGTCTGATCTGCGTCTGCTCTGTTTGAGTATGGTATAATATTGATCTGGGCCCGAGGTTATAAAACTTAAAAAGAACTCTGCGCTCAAAACTCAGTTTCTACCACAGGCTATACTTTTTACATAACACGCTTTAACTGATTCTAGTAACCTCATTTGGACATGTTTTTACAGTAAATATTATGTATGCAAAAAACTGGCTAAATATAAAATGTTTGCTGAAGTGTTTTGAGCTGAGAAAAATTCTGAGTTTTGAGCACAGAGTTTGTAACCTCGGGGCCAGTTTCTGTCTCATCCAGACTTTCATATGTTCAATCTAATTAATATTTGTGACGTCATTATTCTTTATATGAATATTGAACAGTTAAAGCGATACTTCATTTTGATAATTTTCTATCTATCTTTATACATTGCACTTACTAAACAATGGTTTTGTGCAAAAGGTGTCAAAATGAGGGATTGGGTCAAACTGCTTCAATATGGGGATTGGGTTAATTACTGAATACCATGTGTAGTAGGCTGTCACGGTGATATGTGTAAATATTAATCATTCATTTTTCAGTATCATCTAGCGACAACTAATCATCAAATTCAGTGACTGTTTACTTTGGAAAGCAAAGTAAAACTTATAATAACACTCACCAACATTACAAATTCAATTGTTGAACACTTTGAATGATGGATACAAACAATAGACTGATATTGCATTGTTTATCAGACGAAGACATTCAAAAACGAATGACTAAATTACGTTGGCAAATATTCAGTGGCAAACAGTGTAGACCCTGATCAGAGTGCATCCTCAAATGCCCTGATCTGGGTCTACATATTTTGCAATTGCAAGTTTGCCTATTTCCTGTATTAACCCATTACCTCATAGACTATTTTTAGATACAACATCTTTGGAATAAATCTACCGAAAAGGAGCATTAACTAGAGAAAAGGAAACTTTTAGAATGTTGTAACTTGAAACCATTGTGATAAATAGAGCATTTGCTCCTATAAGAGCAAATGCTCTATTTGTCACAATGGTTTCAAAAAGTGGCTTCTACAGAGTCGTCAAAAGTCGTCAATATGAGGGAATGGGTTAAAGGAGTACCTATATAAAGCAATATTCAATACGATTCCACTATTTACCTACATTTGTCTGGCAGAATAATTAATGAAACTACGACTGCACGTCCAGCGACTAATATTGAAGCCTTTGACAGGTCCACACTTTCTTTGACACCGATATATTGTACATGTGATACTCGATAAACCCGGAAAATAATTGTATCATACTATATTGTTTAGATGAGATATCTTGGGACGGTAAGTCTTTATGTGTAACAACAACATTGCATGTATATACTGTCTAACTCATGTTCGTCTTTCTAACAATGTTCTCGGGGGGGGGGGGGGGGGGGGGGGACACCATTACTGATTAATTCGACTTAACGCAAATGATGGATGTGACATAATAATCCTTTGAATGCTGGAAATTATTGCACTGTCATTTGCAAACAATGTAGATACAGATCAGAGTCTGCACTGTTTGTCATTCCAAATCATCTATCAATCGGTTAACATTCTAAGTCGGTAAATAGCTCCCAGCTAATGTTAAATGTTATTCTGTAACACCCGACTATAAATAAAGTTTCTTGTATCTTGTAAGTGAGCTCTATAGTTAAATACTAACGGGCGATTCCACTTTGGAAAAAACCAGCGTTGAAAGGGTTAGAACTAAAGAGTCAGAGGGCAAGGGTTATGAGTAAACTACTAAAGAGTCAGAGGGCAAGGGTTATGAGTAAACTACTAAAGAGTCAGAGGGCAAGGGGTATGAGTAAACTACTAAAGAGTCAGAGGGCAAGGGTTATGAGTAAACTACTAAAGAGCCAGAGGGCAAGGGGTATGAGTAAACTACTAAAGAGTTAGAGGGCAAGGGTTATGAGTAAACTACTAAAGAGTCAGAGGGCAAGGGGTATGAGTAAACTACTAAAGAGTTAGAGGGCAAGGGTTATGAGTAAACTACTAAAGAGTCAGAGGGCAAGGGTTATGAGTAAACTACTAAGGGTCAGAGGGCAAGGGTTATGAGTAAACTAAATGTTTACTATGATGATTTGTGATGGGAAATTCAGCTAACTAACAAAGGCATATGAGTCGTGTTATGGCACAGGATACTCGAGTATTTGCAAACAATGAAGGCCGATATCATACGTTGTCTGACATGGGTCAACATTGGTTGCAAGTGCAGCTGGCAAAGCATTCTGTAAATTGTATTCGTTTAAAGCGAATGCTTATGAGATATTCTATAATAAATACGAATGGCACATAGTATAGACCCTGATCAGACGACTCTTTTCCAACACGGTAGTTGATATGTGTCTACACTGTTGGCAATTGTACAGTACTCCTGATCTCCACAGGCGGCCAATATATGCTTGATATATAAGATTAACACAAGAATAGGTTCGACGAATTCGGCGATAAAATGTTGATCAGGGAAAAATAAAAGATTCATTTGGTCATGTCACAATCAATTGTTTTAACTTGATATAAGATAATGCTCTTGCTATACTTACATGTTATATATAACATTGTCATTGTATAACCTTTAACATGCTGTTAACGAGATGAGCAATGCAAACAGTGTGGTTCCAGATAAGACGCCGATTTGCTCAGTACCTGATTAGGATCCAAACTGTTGGACGCTTTTCTTACGACCTTATACCTTTCCTTCATATTAAGTCCTTTTCGCGCACCTGTAAACAGAGTAGACCCAGATCAGACAGTTCCTATAGGAACCGTCTGATCAGGGTCTGCCCTGTTTGCTAATGAATGTTGATAGATCTGTTTCTTTATTTTCTAAATGGCTACAATGCTCAGCCTCCCATTTATTTACTATTTTGTTCATTAATATTCAGTAGGAATTGAAATTTGGAATAAATACAGAACAGGGAAAGGGTTAAAAGAAATGCAAGAAATCTGAAAAAGAAGACATCTTCTTCTGACATTAATTGAGTCAGCATATTAAAGGTAATACTACAAACATATTGCCAATTTATTGCAACATAGCATGTTAGTTGCAATATATGCTTAACCTGTACCTGATGTATACACCTTTAATGATTTTTCAAACAGGGTAGATCCAGATCAGACGGCTCCTATAGGAGCGGTCTGACCAGGATCTGCTCAGTTTGCTTATGGAATTATATACATGTAGATCTTATTCTACAGTTTCTGCCATAGCCAAACATATCCAGTGTTCGTACGGAATTATGATAATTCATTTAATAAATATTCATGATATCATTATTCCCATGAATATTCATCAGGTAAAGGGTAAATTAAACCAATCTAATTTATCTGAATAATGAGGTAAGTAGATAAGTGTAATATGCATGGAACTAAGACATATTTCTAACCTTGTCTTAAATTTTCGTCCAGTCATGCCAATGACGGAACATGTTCTATAGAATTAGATTAGTTTCAACGTCTGGAGACAAGACTTGTCCTGTTCGACGAATTTCATTTAAATAATTCCTTTTCGTGTTGTTTGTTTGAAATTCGATCATCATTAGCAAAGGTAACACTGTCTTACTTAACCATTTTCTCCATAAATACGCTTTTGCAAACAGAGGAGACCCAGACCAGATAGCTCCTATAGGAGCCGTCAGATCAGGGTCTGCTCTGTGTGCTTATGATATAACTTATATGTGATTCCACTGTTTCTGCCATGGTCAACAATTCTTGTGTCCATGTGCTATTATAACAAATTAATCCAATTAATATTGATGACGTCATTAATTCTTACATGAATACTCACGGAGGAAAGGGTTAACCACAGGTAACGCCAATTTATTGAAATTCTAAAGAACGACATCTTAGCTACCTAATGGCCAGCTAGGAGCTACTCTTCCTACGTTTTATCGCTTACTCCGTCTGTAAAAATAATGCTTGCCCAAATTTAGATCTGGTGCAGTTTTGTCTACATCCAGATACAAACCGCCTACATCAAAATACAGTAAAACCTCTCTATAACGGCCACTAAATTGTACCAATAAGTTGGTATTTAGGACAGGTGGCAGCTTAAAGCAAGGTGAAAGTAAAACAAAACGCTCCTATAGGAGCATTTTGTTTTACTTTCACCTTGCTTTAAGCAGTCACCTGCCTTTAACGCAAACTACTTGATGTAATTAAGTGGTCGTTATAGAGAGGTTTTGCTGTATATCAAGCATTTGAGAAACTATTGACCGAGTGTCAGACAGCTTGGATTCTGATGAGGTGTCGAGTTACTCGGCGTCTTATCTGGATCGAAGTTGTTTGATAGCTGATAGCTGGATAAGAATTAAGAGAGCACCCGAGATCTACATGTATTAGTAGAGGAGCATACATTATCAGAGAGGTTATGTAGTGAAGTATAAACTTACAGTAATCCTAGTCAAGCTTGCTTGAAGAACAGGTTCATTAGCGTTGTCTTATAATTCCTTGTCGTTTTCACAGGACCAGACGACGGGTGCCAATGATGATATCCATGTCAACATCAGTGATTTCTACGATGTGTACAACCCAAACAAACTTGGAGGGTTCATCCGCAAAAAGGCCAAACAACCTGTAAGTACGGTAACACAAAATAGCTATAGTAAATTCTCTCTAAACCGCAATTCTGCTAGTAGAGAAGAAATTAAATACTTTTAGGCAGGGAGCTGCTTAATGCAGGGTGAAAGTCATGCAGAAAGGTTTTCTAGGACCTCTGGATATGTTACGTTTGGTCGGTTTTAGCCATTCAAATTTTGAATATTCAAAATGGAATGATCTATCACGGCCCATTCGGCATGAGAAGCATAACTTGCTACAGGAGTTTGAACGAGGGCTCTTCTAATCTGAGTATGTACTGTTTCATATACAGTAGAACCGTAATTATCTTAACCGGAATTCTAATAGAGAAGAATTTAGATATTTTAGGCAGGTGACTGCTTAATGCAGGGTGAAAGTCATGCAGAAAGCTCCTCTAGGAGCTTTCTGCATGACTTCCACCCTGCATTAAGCTGTCACCTGTCTCCATTACCGATATTTATACTAAATTTAATGTCCGGTTAAGAGAGGTTTTACTGTAAATAAATTAGTTTCTAAAGGTTATATTTGAGTAATTATATTATATAGAACCACTTCTCAAAATTAAAATTAGATATTTCTTATTTATAATTTGACGACTTCAATAAGAAACAAATTAAAATAAGTAAAACCCCTCTTATGCGATCAACTAAAAGAGGTATAATTCTGGGTGGTAGAGGCAGGTGGTAGCTTAATGCTAGGAGTCATCTGATCTGAGTCTATCAAGTCTAAAATGCCAGTACATCCGTTTCCAGCATTCAAAGGGTTGCTCTGATCTGGTTCTACCCTTTACTCCATGAATAGTCATGTAAAAATTTATGACATCATGTATATTAATTTACTAAATTTGTATGATGGCAATATGAACAAATTCATTCTTTATAGTAATGGAAACTGCAGAATCACATCTACTGTATATTATATCAAAAAGTCAACAGAGCAGACCCTATAGAAGCCGTCTGATCACGGTCTACTCTGTTTGCAAAGGCGTGGAAATTAGTATTTATGGAGTAAAGGGTTAACATCAACATAAGAAAAAAATGTCATTGTGATGAATGGATCCAGAAAAATGGTTAATATTCCATATACCACGAGTACAGTATCCAATTAAGCAAACAACTAAGCAATTTTAAAATAAGGTTAGATTTCCCCCATTTAATATTTAATCGCAACTTAGAAGATAGGTATACTCTTAACCGATGTTCCAAATGAAATGTTAAAGTTTAACCAAATCTTTCCTTTTATCCTTCACCAAAGGAAATAAACAACTTTCCTTGCGTAATTTTGTAATGTCAGGTACAACTTCTTACATTTATCTTCCGTACAACGTATTTCTTCCTGTCAAGATAAAAGGTATTGGCGAATCAAGTGGACCCGGATTTTTACACCTGACCAATCGGACATCCTCGTTTATTTCCGACAAACCGAGTGACTTGTCCGACATCGCTGAAAGTTTCCGATTCACACCTAATCTGAGGCACATGTAACTTTAACAATTCAGTGCGGGGAACGAGTCACTATGTGCTTGTAGACTCAACTGATGGGAGCTCCTAGAGGAGCCCTCTCAGCAGGGTCTGCACTGTTTTGTTATGTTTCATTTACATAAATCGCTGAATATTCACGGTCAGCCTGAGACTTTTTTTAAATTGTTATTCGACATTAACCCATTACCTCATAGGCTATTTTTAGATCCAACCTCTTTTAATAAATCTACCGAAAAGGAGCATTAACTAGAGAAAAGGAAACTTTTAGAATTTTGTAGTTATGAAACCATTGTGATAAATAGAGCATTTGCTCCTAAGGAGCAAATGCTCTTTTTATCACAATGGTTTCAAAAAGTAACTTTTAGAGAGTCGTCAAAAGCCGTCAATATGAGGGAATGGGTTAAGGCATATTTCATGTGTTTTATGGAGGACAGGGCTGCTACTGCTACCTGTGAAATTAATTCTTTAGCATGTGAAACTAAACCATTAACACGCTACGATAAAATACATGTAAAAACTCGTAACTATGACCACTGAAATACGCACCATTATTAATCTTTAGCACAGGTGGCAGCTTTATACAGGGTGAAAGTCATGCAGAAAGTTTATCTAGTTTTCTGCATACTTTTCAGCTTGCATAAAGCAGCCACCTGCTCACACAGACATAAATTCTTCATTACTAAAATTTCGTAGTAGCGCGTTTTTACAGGTATGCTTATTATTCCGTTTGCAGTCTAATTTATTCTGTGAACCCCTTAGCCTCATATTTACGTCTATTAACGCCTTTGCAAACAGGGTAGACTCAGATCAGACGGTATTTGCGGTAGTCGCTGGTCAGGATATGTTCTATTTGCTTTTGTAAACAATATAGATCTGGTTCTAAAATCCATATTCTGTTATAAATCCATATAACTATTATTCATGACGGCATTATTTCCTACACGAATATTCGTTAAGTAATGGGTTACGTGAGAAACAGGTCGGGCCCCGGAGTAGGGGTGGGGTGAGGTTTTTGAAGGGGCGATTACTCAACACCCTGAAGGTGAACCCTTATCCTGCGACCACGCCCACATTTGCAAACATCTTGGATCCAGATGAGACGTTGAGTAACGTGACGTCTCCCTGGGGTCCATGCTGCCAGACATTCTGTCAATAGTTTCTATAAAGCTTGGTTGAATCGGAAGAACAGTAACAAACTTGACTACAGTAACCATTAAAAGTAGGTCTAATTCTGGGGGTTGAAAACAGGTGGTAGCTTAATGCAGGACAAAGGTTATGCAGAAAGCTCCTATAGGAGCTTTCTGCATTACTTTTGTCTTCATTAAGCCACCACCTGCTCTTATCGACCTCCAATATTTAATTAGTATATGGTCGCTGCAGGCTTGTTCTAATGTAGTTCTACCGGTGCTGCAGGTTTAGGCTTTGAAGGACCTCATTGTTTCAAATGTCATATTCCTCTTAAAACTTATCGCAAACCATCCATATATCAGATGCCGTTTAAATCACATCCTTCTGAGGTCGACTTTGTTCTTGGACCTTGTAAGAGTATGCTATTAGAAATGAGACCCTACAATGTATACTCTGCCGTTTCAGGAGAAAGTGTTCCACAGCTCTTCCATGGCCTTAGCGATGGTGCAATCCTATATGGCAATGGCCGAGGATATGCTCAATGTTACCAAGGCGCAGGACATGAGCGACATCAACAACAAGACACGTATTGCCAGATGTAACCTCATGACCTATACCACTCTGCTAGGTGTGAGAACACTGAATAAGAAGTTTTGCAAATATCGACCAGACCCGAAAGACTTTGACGACAATTCAAAAGTAATCGACTACAGTCGAGCGGTACTGGAGCATGGCAGGATTACCGTGGAACATGTTCTAAGTGACGTGGAGAGCTTAACAGAGGCACTCAAGAAATGTTCGTTCAAAAAATGTACCAAGAAACTGAAACTCAGCTGCAAAAAACTCAAGAAAACACCGAGGTTAATGAAGAGAAATAGAAAGGGGAAGGGAGGAAGAAAAGATAGAAAGTGCAAAAAAGACCAGAAAAGAGCAGAGAAAACTCGGAGACGGGGGTCAAAGAAATGCAAAGGACCCCGAAGCCGGAAAAACCGCTCGTAAGTTTAAATGACAACCCGAACGAACTTGGACCGATTGACTGAAACATAAACTCGCCTTCGAACAAATTCCAAATAAGGAAAGACGAATCTCAGCGACTTAACCGTTTTGCTGCCAACGATAAATCCGTGGTTACCTATACAAACAGTTTGGATCCCGGTGAGACGCCGAATAATCCGGTGTTCCATCTGAGTCCAAACTGTTTGATACTGTTATTATGTTTGTTAACCCATTCCCTCATAGGCTATTTTAGACCCAACCTCTTGGAATGAATCTACCGAAAAGGAGCATTTACTAGAGAAAAGGAAAATGTTAGAATTGTGTAGTATTGTAGTATTGAAACCATTTTGATAAATAGCACATTTGCTCCTATGGAGCAAATGCTCCATTTATCACAATGGTTTCAAGAAGTGAATATTACAAAGGCGTAAAAAGGCGTAATTATGGAGGAAAGGGTTAAAATAAAACTAAAAAAAAAACAGAAATGAAAAATATAGCAGACGACAAATTTTGCAGACGATATCGTGGCAGCTAGCGGCTTAATGTGTACATATTTAATAGTTTTGCTTTTACGGAACATTCCAAGAAAGATAACGAGGTAAGCATATCCCAGTGAATCATTTGCCACTGTGTTCATATTTCACACGTAAATACGATGGTTGAATGTATTATCCGTCCACGTGACCATGCAATCTAAAAGAAACCGTTTCTTTTAACCCTATACTTAACCCTATACTTTATAGTTGTGTAAAATAATACTTCCTGATTATTGATTAACTGAAGTTTAAAGTGGCATATAAAAAGGGGTTGTTGGCAATGGAAGACTCTGTAGTATCAGATTTATTTTAGTCCATAAGCCAGCAGAGCTTTAAACACATTTCCACGCTATTCCACTCTGAAAATCCAGGGCTGAAAGGTTTAAAATACCCCTTAACCACCATCAACAACAATTGTATTTTTGTCATATTTCGCTTTCGCTGTTACATATCGCCTTTCGGAACGGTCACTGCCAATCATTGTGCATGTGTCACGTGGGATGTAAGACTGAATAGAGTGCACTGAGAATGATCCAAAATAACGAAAGTCACAATGATTGCGGAAGATATACAGCAAGAACCCTCTTAACCAGCTTTTTAGTAAGGAAGAATTTAGATATTTAAAGATAAATTAGAGCTTTTTTATTAGAGACTGAGTTTTCTGCATTATTTCCAGCCGTAACCTCATTTAACCTTTAGTCTGCTGATCAAATCTTTGTTGCTCATCGACTTCAGTTGTCTTGCATTTCTTTACAACAACATTGCTAGAGAATCAACCAACATGGAACCGGATGAGACGGCAAGTTACTCGGTATCTCATCCGGATCCAAACTAGGTAATCTGCCAGGATCAGGATTCATGCTTATAAAGCTTTTTAGTTGAGTCTGGGTTTGTTCTCAAGCTTTTGATTGGTCGGGTTTGAGCCTTTGCTTAAATCTGACCAATCAAAAAACTTGAGAACGAACCCAGATTCAACTAAAACGTTTTATAAGCATGGATGCAGGTTAAAGGTGAAAGACTGGCATGCGTACTGATTTGATGGAAGGGTTTAGAGGGATGTTACTGTATATTACAATGTTATCCTTTACTCCATAGGCTATTTTTAGACCCAACCTCTTTGAATGAATATACCGAAAAGGAGCATTTACTAGAGAAAATGAAAATGTTAGACTTGTATAGTATGGAAACCATTGTGATAAATAGAGCATTTGCTCCTATGGAGCAAATGCTCTATTTATCAAAATGGTTCCAACAGATGATTTTACAGAGGCGTAGAAAGACGCATTTATGGAGGAAAGGGTAAAGTGTATGTGTGCGTGTAGCTCTTTGCATGAATGTCTTCCATTTCTCATAAAAATGCAAAAAGAATGTTAGAGCAATTCGGATCCTGATTAGACTAAGAGCTTCGTGACGTCTCATCTGGATCCAAACTGACTACATACACACTCATAATTTGGTCACTTGCGTGTAAATGTGTTCTACAATCATTTTTTTCATTCAGCACAATTTGCTCAAGCTATTAACCATTTACTCCATGAATACTTATGTAAGAAATAATGACATCATGAATATTGATTGGAATATTGTTTTTAATGACATTTGAACATACATATATTTGGTCATGGACGAAACTAAAGAATCATTTCTATATTATTTCATAAGAAAACAGAGCAGACCCTGGTCAGACGGCGCCTACATGAGCCGTCTGATCTGGGTCTACTATGTTTGCAAAGACATAGAAAAGCATATTTATGGAGTAAAGGGTTAACATATTTTCAGACACCTTGAGTCTGGCCAGATTGTCTGTACATGTCAACCAATTTGCGCTCAGCATGTTGGCGGTTTATCTTAACAAAATGTATGTTCGAAAGAATCGCGTGTATGAAGGGGTATTGAATATTCAATTATTTATTTTTATTTACCCTAATTGTCCTAAGTAATCGACATACATATGCACATAATGAAGACCCAGATCAAACGGCTTCTGAAAAGATCGGTTTGATCAGGGTCTATACTGTTTGCTACCATGTCAGTCTATTTATAGAGCTTTCGAATCGAAATACAAATGTAGTACAAAATCGAATTATTTTTCTTTTCAAACTGTGGGGAGGGGAGGGCAGAGATTGTGTGTTTGAATACTTGGGGTAATTAGCATAGTTTTGAACTGCATGTAATACTCAGGTAGATTGTACAATGCATTTTCTGATGGAATAAAAATACAGTGAAACTGTTCTAAACCGACCACTGACAGAAGATCTAATTGTCTGTGTGAGCCAATTTCTGCTTGTTTTCCCTAGAAAGGGATTAGGCAACAGCCGAGACCGAGATCAGAGGAAACCTAAGGGAACACTCTGATCGGACTCTACACTGTTTGTTTTACACTTCTTGAAACGGATAGTAGATTGGTTCATTATATATAATTGGACAAGTCCATTACAAAAGGCTCAAATCTGACCAATCAAAAACTTGAGAACGATCTCAGACTCAACTAAAAGTTTTATAAGCATGGACCCTGAAGTTTATATTAAACAGGAGTCTGCAGAATCAGGTGGATGCTTAATGCAGGGCAAGAGTAATACAGAAAGCTCCTGTAGAAGCTTTCTGTATTACGTTTGACATGCATTTAGCTACCACCTGTTTTAAAATACAGAACTATACTTCTTTTGAGTGGTCGTATTAGCGAGATTTTACTCTTCTTCTTGTTATCTACACCCAACGTCTTCAAAATGTATACATGTACATTGTTTATTATAAGTTCACTAATTTTGAAAACATTTTTCTTCAATTTGCACCAAAAAATAGTGAACTTACAAATGTGTGTTGTGTCTTAAGGTATATGTCTTTAAGATTTATGCATTTATCACTGCATACTTATCGCATTTATGTTTAGAATACCTACAGGAGGTATTGGCAAACATTGTAGACTCAGACCAGGGGGAACTTGATGATTCCTTTGATAATGGTCTGCACTGTGTGCATAACACATATCACAACGGCAAATTGATTCTGGTAGATAACACCACTGAAAAAGAATATTAGATTCATACCAAGTCTTATTCACAGGTATAATGTATATATCACACGATTTACATGTTTTCAAACAGATCTGTATGTAAAGTATATCATTCTAAACGGGATTTTCAGTATAGAAGAATTTAGATTTTTTGGGTACGTGGCTGCTTTATGCATGGTGGAAGTCATGGAGAAAACTCCTGAAGGAGCTTTCTGCATGACGTTCACCCTGCATTAAGCTGCCACCTGTCTTAAAGATCGGCAATGATACTCAATTGAAAGTCCGTATATGAGGTATTTTACTATAATTGTGAAAATTCAATGCAACATTCCGTTATTTATACAGACAGAATATCAAAAGGTTGTTTATACATGTACATATATTTATAGTTCAAAGGTTTACATGTTCAGAATATGAGACGTAACAAAAGAAAATGTGTCATGATCGCCAATGGTCCGATGAAAACGATGCAGCGCACCGAGCTCTCAAAATTGTCTAAATCTCGGGTACTTTTCAGATAGGTTGTAGCTGAATCATAACCACAGGTGTTCGAAGCATAGATCTATTCATTACTATCGCCAAATCCCAAAAATGAAAACCTATTTACATGAGTAAGATGTCCCAAAATAGCCAATGTGTTTAATTTTGGCGAGTTTCAACCTTTGGAATACATACATGTATATGTGTTATACATTAATACATATATAGTCGAAAAGCTAAAAATAGCTAACAAATTGACACAAATAACTTGATCTACACTTCGAACACCTGTGAGCAGGACGAACACCATGCAGATGCCTTATTAACCGTTCTCTTGCTGAATTTTAAAATACATTTCTCCTTCTTTACCCATACCCTGGTGTATAATTACATATCTCTTCACTGTGTACAAGTATTTCGCTGTGCAATCACTGCTGTGGAGTGCACTGGTTGCACAATCAACTTGTAAATAGTGCAGACCCTGATGAGACAGCTCCTGCAGGAGCTGTCTCATCTGGGTCTCCACTATTTACATGTAGGTATATTGGCGTGAATAGCAAGCGAATGGTTAACATCAGTAGTCACGTCTGGACGTAGTGTACGTCTTCTGGTATAGTAGAACCCCTCTTAATCGGACATTAAATTGAGTATAAATATCGGTCTCAGAGACGCGTGGCAGCTTAATGCAGGTTGAAAGTCATGCATAAAGCTCTTCAATGAGCTTTCTGCATGACTTTCAGCCTGCATTAAGCACCAATCTGCCTTAAAGTATCTAAATTCTTCTCTACTAGAATTCCGGTTCATAAGGGTTTTACTGTTATGGTCTGCACTGTTTGACACTGATAGATGTCAAACAGTGAAGGCACTGGTTACACACTACATTTCTCACGCTACGGATCACCAGGGTCTACACTGTTTATAAAATTGCGATGATGACATATTTTCTCGATGTGCGTTTCAAATGCATTTTCGCATGATTACTGTGCTATTTTGTAGCACTAGTGCTACTTTTATATATGTTAAACTTAAGATTGTCAGGATCAACACTTGTTGCTCCTATATAAGTATTGTTGTCAAAATACTGCTAAATTGACTTATTCCCCTCTAAATCGGAATTCTAGTTGAGAAGACTTAAGCTACTTATAGGTAGGTGGCTGATTAATGCAGGATGAAGTCTTTCATCCTGCATTAAGCTGTCACCTGTCTCCTACAGCTTTTAACCCTTAACTCAATAAATACGCATTTCAACGCCTTGCAAACAGAGTAGACCCAGATCAGACGGCTCTTATAGGATCTACTCTGTTTGCTGATAATATGACATCATTTTACAGCTTGGCTAACTCGTAATTCATGGAGTAAAGGGTTAAATACTCTTAAATTGATAAGGTATGTACATGTAGTCGTGTTCGTGAGACTGTACTTTAGTAAAACCTCTCTATAAAGGCCACTAAATTGCATCAAAATTTTGTGTTAAAGGTGACATCTTAAAGCAAGGTGAAAATAAAACAGAACGCTCCTATAGTGACTGAAGCTTAAAGCAAGGTAAACGTAAAACAGAACGCTCCTATAGGAGCGTTCTGTTTTACTTTCACCTTGCTTTCAGCAGCCACCTGCCCTAAATACCAACTAATTAACATAATTTATTGGCCGTTATAGAGAGGTTTTACTGTATATCGGGCATAACCTGCTAGATGGAAAACCTTTTACTAGATATTAAGGTATTTTATATGTTCATAGTATGCAGTTTACACAGTCGCTTTTTAATGCATTTTATTGGCTACACTAGAACCTGTCTTAAGGGGCATTCATCTATTGAACATATGTGCTTAAAACATGTGGTCGCTTAATGTAGGAGCTTTCTGCATTATTTTAAACCTGAATCAGGCTACACATACCAACATGCTCACACTTTTTGATGCCTCTTTTTGATGGCCCCTTAAGACAGGTTCTACTGTGGATATATATAGTGTTTTCGGACATTCAAACTTGACATTTTGATCACATACATGTTTGACGTTTTTTTGTCATTTATAGCTAAGAAAAATGTGTTCAAGCATGCACTGTCTACATAATTTGTGAAACCATTTTATTTGTTTTGTTATTTTGTATTTTTTTTGTTATTTCTAACAAATAAACTAGCAAGCATTATCTCGCCTCTGTTTGTATCAACGTGAAACCTGAAATAAAATTTCCCTTAACCCATTCCCTCATATTGACGACTTTTGACGACTCTTGACGACTCTGTCAAAGTCACTTTGTGAAACCATTGTGTAAATAGAGCATTTGCTCCTATAGGAGCAAATGCTCTATTTATTACAATGGATTCAAATTACAAAATTCTGAAAAAAATCCTTTTCTCTAGTTAATGCTCCTTTTCGGTAGATTTATTCAAAGAGGTTGTATCTAAAAATAGCCTATGAGATAATGGGTTAATCACCTCCACCCTGTGAAAAAAAATGCTCAAACTTGGATCTGGCGCAAGATTGACAACATCCTATTTGATCGGGTGTCAAAAAGCTCGAGAGTCAAACAGCTAGGATCCTTATGAGACGCCGAGCCACACGGGAATGTCAAGTCGTTGAAATACAAACCATTAGCCGTATTCGACTGGGCCTGTATCAATAAGCAACAAAAACAATTCCCAGTCGAATACAATATACGTTGAGCAACGAAAATAAATCATGCAACGCGGGTTGAAAACCGTTGAGATTGTTGAGTAACGCAAGTTAAATTTAATCCATAAACTATAATTTGATTGGATGAATTTAATAGGTGGGAGAAGTTTGTGTGAAGGAATAGCAAAAAAAAGCCTAGTCGACTATGGCTACTGATGACTGACCATAAGCCAAACAAATTACTGTACTGAAACTATGAACTCCAACTAAGCTTTAGTCGACCGAGTCGCTACCGACACGTACATTTACATTTTCACGACTGATGACTGATGACATCAATGGTTTGTATTTTAACGACTGGACATTTCCACGTTACTCGGCGTCTCATCTGGATCATAGCTGTTTGCAAATGCGAGTCAGGTCGACGATAGCAGGATAAAAGTAGCCGTATTCGACTGGCTCTGTATCGATAAGCAACGAAAATAATTCCCAGCCGAATACCTTTCGCGTTGAGTAACGAGAACCAATCATTCAACGCGGGCTGAAGACCGCTGAGATTGTTGAGTAACGCAAGGTAAAGCTAATCAATAAACTGTAATTTGATTGGTTGAATTTTAATAGGTGGGAGAAGTTTATGTGACGGAATAGCAAGAAAAAGTCCAGTCGAATACGGCTAGTGTGCGATGCCCCCGTGGTGGTGCTTTTCTAGCTGCACGTTAAATTTCTAAAGTTCTTTGACCTTGACATTGGGCTTGCGGGCAACATGGGCTGGGTGCGTAATGAAAGTATGGATGGATGTCGCTACCGAAACATGCACACATGTACATACGAGGGGTGATTGATAAGTCCGTGGCCTGAGGTAGGGAACAACAGTTTGACCTCAATAGTTTCATTTATTTTTCAACGTAGTCACCTTGCAAACTTACACACTTTGTCCAACGCTGTTGGAACATTTGGATCCTTCCCTGTAGAAGGTGGCATCTTGGACCTCAAGAAATGCTTCAACAGCTTGTTTGACGTCATCATCAGTGCGAAAATGGCGCCCGCTGAGTTCCTTTTTTTCATCTTGGGCAATAGGTAATAGTCAGAGGGTGCTATATCAGGTGAATATGGTGGATGCTCAACCAAATGGAAACCACATTCCTGAATGACAGCCATAGGAACAGTGGACTTGTGTGCTGGAGCATTGTCCTGATGGAAGAGCACACCTAATGACATCTTGCCACGCCTTGTCTCCTTGATTTTTCATGAAGCTGCCTCATGAGGTCAGCATAATACCTTCCGGTCACAGTGTGACCTCTTTCAAGATACTCCACTAGCAGCACACCTTTCGCATCCCAGAAAACTGTGGCCATCACCTTCCCAGCGGATGTTGTCGACCTGGCTTTTTTCAGGGGTGGTGATCCTGAGTGTTTCCACTGTTTTTACTGTTGTTTTGTCTCTGGTTCGAAGTGGTGAACCCATGTTTCATCAACAGTTACAAACTGCTTGAGAAACTTCTGATCCCGCTCAAACATGGCAAGGTTTTCCCTGGACATGTTGCACCGAACTCGTTTTTGGTCGAGACACAGAAGTTTTGGGACCCATCTGGCAGAAACCTTTGTCATTTGTAAATGATTATGGATACTTGCATGGACTCGTTCCTGTGATATACCCAGCTGTGTAGCAATGTACAGCTGTGTAATTCGCCGATCTGCCATAATCATATCATGGATTTTATTGATGGTGTCCTTTGAGGTTACAGTTGGTGGCCTGCCAGGACGAGGATCATCTTCAAGACTCTCTCTACCGCGTTTAAATTCAGCGGCCCAATCTTTCAACATGCTATAGCATGGGGCATGCTCCCCTGATGTAGCTACCATGTCCTCATGAATCACCTTAGATGATAAGCCTTTGAGGCCAAGGTATTGAATAATCGCGCGATGGCCAACGTTGTCCATTTGCTTAGAAGTACTCATAGTAAGTAGCTTTGAGAATAAAATTCTGGCAAACAACAGAGAGAGAAAAAATCCTTCTGTCTCTGCAGAGTGATTATAACACCTTTTCTACACGGACATCAAATAGTATGTTTATAAGTGGCCTGTTTCTACCCAAGTCCACGGGCTTATCAATTACCCCTCGTATGTTGACAGTCGCGAGTCACTCCGGAAACTTTCCAGTGTCATAAAAACGGAAGTAACTTTGTGATTGATATCGGCAGTAAGTTTAATTTGTATTTTAGTTTATCGAGTGAGAGTGGAAAAAGGACATATTAAGGGATTCAGTGTGACTTTCGATGCCATCAGTCATGAAAATGTACATGTATGTGCGGGTAGCGACTCGGTCGACTAAAGCTAAGTTGGAGTTTATCGTTTTAGGACAGTATTTTTTTAAGGCGTATGGTCGGCCATCAACGGTTTGTATTTCAACGACTGGACATTTCCACGTGTAATGAATCATATTTGATTGAAATTGAGCGGAAATTGACGTCGTAACAAGACGTGGAATGTAGTTGGTACAATGGTTTTTTCTGCCATTTTGGACCATTTAGTTACATACCTTTACATAGTATTATTCTATACGAAAAAAACTCACACTTTTTTCTGCTGCCAAAGTATGATGTCTATCAGATGTTTATCAGTGGTATTTATGAAATTGTCATGCGTCTGGCACCTGTGATTATATGCTAACAAGGAGTACATATTTATCTCAAGAAAGCTGATCGAATGAAATGTGGACAAGATAAAACTTCCAATTGTTTGATAACCAAGAACCCGATGTTTTTCGCCGATGCATTGGTATTTATTCGTATTGCGTTGTACATAGCTTCTTTCAAACCGTTCGAAAGAGGCCGATCATTTTTGTTGTACAACAAAATCTTAACTGTATCGACGAAAACGTTTTATTTGTATCACAGGGGCATTTTTCTATTTACGTTCAAACTGACAATCTTTATCAGAATAATTGAACGTTACCAATGCCATGTTTAATGATTTTATTGAAAATATGTGGTTTATGAAATTATCACTTTCAATGGTTACATCTATGAAACTAAAGAATGTCAGAACAGTTTTTTAACCCACCTGTATTCCCACGACCTCATGAAGCTCGTGTTTTCCATTCTCATGCATCATCCATAAAACATCATCGATCTTCCGGTGATGATCTTCCCGAAACTCTACAAACCAAGCCTGATAGTTTTCTGGAAATTATAATTTCCGAATGCCTATTAAATTACACAAACAATATTTTAGTTTAAGCCCCCGCCTTATTTTAGGGTAAGTTTATCCACCACGTAAGTTTGCGTTTTCAAGAATCATGCGACCTACGTGTAGTTTCAATTTACAGAAAACTCAGGTCATCAATAATCTGCCTCCTATACTATTACCTTCGGTTTACATTTTCCTTCACACAAACGCCTTTTAGACACAGATCAGACCTTTCCTATAAGAGTATAATGTGTAATAATAATATAATAAATACCGGTATAATGTGTAGATCTATATACTGTATGCCATTGTAAAACATCAAATGATAAATATCCATGAATATGTTTTACATGAACATTCTACAGGGAAAAATATAAAGGTGTTGTTCGTGTAAAAACTAGGGATTGAGTTTGCTTTAATGTGCATTCTTATCAGCCACCCAGTGTGTCAGTATCTGATCTGAGTCAAACCTGTTTACAGTAGAACCTGTCTTAAGCAGCCATCAAAAAGAGGTCTAAGTATAGATCTGTAAGGCAGGTGGTAGCTTAATGCAGGTCAAACATAATGCAGAAAGATCGTATCGGGGCTTTCTGCAAGCAACCGCCTGATATTTACGAGTCCTATATTCAATGAATGACCGCTTTATGGGAATTCTTATTTCAGGTTACACGTTGAAACAAACAGAAGCGAGATAATGCTTGCTAGTTTATTTGTTAGAAATAACAAAAAATACAAAATAACAAAACAAAAACCATTGTGATAAATAGAGCATTTGCTCCTATGGGAGCAAATGCTCTATTTATCACAATGGCTTAACAAAGTGACTTTTACAGAGTCGTCAATATAAGGGAATGGGTTAAAACAGGTTCTAGTGTACATATGAATAACGCATGCCAAATAGGACAGTGTTGGTTTGCAGAAATCAGGGAACGACCTTTTCATAAAATCAGTGCACTGTTCTAACATCATGTTACTTACTCCTTTACCTGTAGTTATTGAGAATAAATAGTTTAGATCCAGATCGCACACTCATCTCTGGTTGTTTTAAGAGCAATTTCGAATTCGGATATAATTTCTTCAACTGGAAGAATTAAAATTGTTCAGGGCAAATGATTTGTCTCCAGATCGAACCATATTTTAACCTTTTCAGTGTTGGGGTAAATGTACAAGTCGACTGAGCGTTCATTCGGACTCAAACTAGATTATAACTAGGTACTCAACTTTCAGTGCGGGTCACATGTCATCAGTATCATTTGCAAACAATGTAGACGGTTAACCCTTCGCTTGCTATTCACGTCAATATACCTACCTGTAAATAGTGAAGACCTCATCTCCCAGATGAGACAGCTCCTGCAGGAGCTGTTTCATCAGGGTCTGCACTATTTACAAGTTGATTGTGCAACCAGTGCACCCCACAGCAGTGATTGTACAGCGAAATACTTGTACACAGCGAAGATATATGTAATTATACAACATGGCATGGGTAAAGAAGGAGAAATGTATTTTAAAATTCAGCAAGAGAAAGATTATCTAGAAATTCTTTTTGAAAACGGTAAATCAAGAAGTACACCCGAGTCCCGCTGAAACGACGACATAAATTTATTAACATTGGATATTTTAAACGCAGGTAGTTGCTTAATGCAGGGCAAGGGTGATACAGAAAGCTCTTGTATCTTGCATGCAGTGCATTAAGCTACCATAATTAGACTTCTTTTGAGTTGTTGAATTAGCGAGATTTTACTGTAGTAATGTAATAATTCACGTACATAAAGGATATCTAACCAAGTCAACCCTTTACTCCATAATTACACCCTTTCCACGCATTTTCAGAGTAGACCCAGATCAGATGGTTGCTGTAGAAGACGTCTGATAAGGGTCTGCTCTGTTTGCCTATCACATACTATAGATATGGTTATACAGTCTCTACTATAGGCAAAACTTCATGTTTCTATATGCCATGATAGAAATTAATCTAATATTTATAATGTCACTATTTTTTACATGAATATTCATGGAGTAAAGGTTTAAAGGTTCCAAACGGATGTCCATAACCAGAACAAAAAATATTATGAAATATAATGTGCAGACCTTGGTCACTACAGTGCTCTCCTATTTAGGGAAACTAGACACAAATGAGCCTTTACTCCATAGGTATGTGTTTAACCTTTAGCCTGCTATGGGTGGATGAGTGAATACCTATGCAAACCGTTTGGATACAGATGAGACGCCGAGTAACTCGGCGTCTCATCAGGACCCAAACTGTTCGACACTCTGTTTACATTCTGGTAGACAAATTAATTACATTTTGAATTTTGAAAATGTAGTATGTGAACAATTCTGTTAGATAATTTGCTCAGCAGCACGCTAAAGGTTAATACCTTCGTAAACAGAGAAGACACAAATAACCCTTCTTCTGCTGTCCACGTCAATATACCTACCTGTAAATAGTGCATGCCCTGATGAGACAGCTCCTGTAGGAGCTGTCTCATCAGGATATGCACTATTTATAAGTTTATTGTGCAACCAGTGCATTCCACAGCAGTGATTGCATAGATAAATATTTGTAGACAGTGAAGTTATGTGTAATTATACAGCAGGACATGGGTAAAGACGAAGAAATGTATTTTAGAATTGAGCAGGAGAAGGGATAAGACTGTCGGAGTACATACGCCGAAATACACATCTGATTCTACAGTTTCTATCAATACCAAAATATCATGTGTGAATATGCCATCATACAATTTCAACTAATAACCATTTTGGTGATATTATGTCTTACAGTAGAACCTCTCTATAACGACCACTAAATTGTGCTAATTAGTTGGTATTTAGGGCAGGTGGTTGCTTAAAGCAAGGTGAAAGTAAAACAGAACGCTCCATATTAATATTTTCACATGTTTATTATCACCTTTTTAAATGTTCATAACTACTTTTCTCCTCAAGACTACCATTTCCCTTATATAGTAAAATCCTCTAAACCGGAATTCTAGTAGAAAATAATTTAGATATGTTTAGGCAGACCCCTTAATGCAGGATGACAGGAGCTTTCTGCATGACTTTCATCCTACATTAAGCTGTCATCTGTCTCCAAGACATATAGTTATACTAAATCCAACGTCCTTGTTTAGGGGACTTTTTACTGTACGTAGTTACCTTTCTCCCATTCTCAATGGACATGACCCCCAGTGTTTGTGAGTAAGTTTTCCATATCGAGGGCTTGGTGCAAAACTATTCTAACTCCTTCACTAAAGTGAAGGAGTTAGAATAGTTTTGCACCAAGCCCTCGATATGTTTCGATGATTACCTACATGTATCTCAAGTTTCATGACTACAATTTCTCGACGTGCATGATTTCCATTCAACATGTTCATAGCTAACTGTTATTTTTATGATTATGTTTCTCCATATTAATGGCAACTATATATCAGTGTTCATGGCTACCACCTCTTCATATTCGCGACTAACATTTCTAAATGTTCATGGCCACCATTTGTAATCATTTTTCAATGTTTACGACTACCATTTCTTAATGGTCATGGTTACCATTCAGTAATATTCATGGCTACCATATCTCAATGTTTATTAGTAACCATTTTTCATTTGTATGACTGTCATATGTCTATGTTCATGGCACAAAGCTGTCAATGTTCATGGCTATGATTTCTGCGTGGTCATGTCTACCATTTCTCATTGTTTATTGTTACCACATTTCCATGCTCATGACTGCCATTTATCGATGTTTATGGGTATCAGTTCTCAATTCCCATGGCCATAATTTCTTCATAGTCATGTCTATTATTTCTAACTGTTCGTGGTTACCATATTATCATGTTTATGACAACCATTTCTCGATGTTTATGGCTACAATTTCCCCATATTCACATCTACCATTTCACATTGTTCATAGATTTTTCAAGTTCATACAATATAAATACAATAGGACCTTTCTACTATATACAGAAGAACGTCTGTAATAAATACAGTAGAACACACCTTATACAATAGAACAACACATCTAGTATTAAATACAGTAAAACCCCGCTAATGCGACCACCTAAAACAGGTATAAATCTGGGTGCTAGATGCAGGTGGTAGCTTAATGCAGGACAAAAGTAATGCAGAAAGCTCCTAGAGGAGCTTTCTGCATTACTATTGCCCTGCATTAAGCAACCACCTGATTATAAAGACAGATATGTTTATTCATTAAGTGGTCGCATTAGAGGGGTTTTACTGTATACAGAAAAACCTATCTAATGTATGCAATAGGACTTTTCTAATATATGCAATAGAACCTCTATGATAAATACAGTAGAACATAACTTATACAATAGAACATATCTAGTATAATATATACAGAAGAACTTATGTAATAAATACAGTAGAACATAACTTATACAATAGAACATATCTAGTATAATATATACAGAAGAGCCTATATAATGTATGCAATAGGACCTTTCTAATATATGCAATAGGACCTCTATAATAAATACAGTAGAACATAACTTATATATACAGTAGAACATATCTAATATATACAGAAGAACATATCTAAAATATACAATAGGACATATCTAATGTATACAGTATAAACTGTCTTAATGTATACAATAGAACCTTTCTAGTATATACAATAGAACCTCTATAATAAATACAATATAACATATCTAATATTTACAGTAGATCTATCTAATATACAGTATAGTTTCTCCTAATAAAGTTTATAATCAGGTGGTTGCTTAATGCAGCACGAAGGTGATGCAGAACTCTCCTATGGGACTTTCTGCACGATTTACGCCCACCATTAACCGTTTCGCTACCAAACTCTGTCGTCTGCTAACTTTGTCGTCTGCTACAAATTTTCATTATTTTGATTTTCTTCATTTTTGTTTCAAAAACATAGTAACAGTACCAAACAGTTTGGATCCTGATGAGACGCCGAGTTACTCTGCGTCTCATCTGGATCCAAACTGTTTGCATAGGTAATCACAGATCCGGCATTGGCAGCGAAAGGGTTAAGGTACCACATGACAGGCCACATCATACATTGTTAATCCTTTAACTGTCATGAACGACTTGACAGTCTTTTGCAAATAGTTATTTTCCAGCAGGCTCATTGACAGAGCAACATATAAATGTGCGAAGAGGCGATTCTAAAGAGTGGTTACAACACAGAGTTTGGTGGAAAAATAAAGGAGTTATTCTTGAAAATGTTTTAACCCTTCGCTTGCTATTCACGTCAATATACATACCTGTAAATAGTGAGGACCCATATCCTGCAGGAGCTGTCTCATCAGAGTCTGCACTATTTACAAGTTGATTGTGCAACCAATGCACTCCACAGCAGTGATTGCACAGCGATATACTTGTACACAGTGAAGATATATTAAATTATACAACAGGACATGGGTAAAGAAGGAGAAATGTATTTTAAAATTCAGCAAGCGAAGGATTAATTGATGCACCTTATCGGGACCTCTGGGCTCAATATAACGAAGGTCGTGACTCTCGTCGTCATCGTGTATCCTTGAAGTTTTTTTTCCAAATTATATGATTGGTTTAAACTAAATATTTTGATTTAGCCCTTCTCATGCTCAGCGTGAGGTGGCTGGCTCTTGCGAACAGTTTGGACCCAGATGAGACGTCCAGTAACGCGGCGTCTGACCAGGATACACGCTCTTTAACACACGGTGGACAGTTTCAGAGAAATTGAACGAATCGGATGCCACTAAAAGTTGTAAAAGGTCAGGCTTTTTAGCAGGCCTTATTTTTTTTAGCGTGAGAATAATTAAGTGTGTTGTAATTGTCATCCGCCTTCTTAGTAATTCACTTGATGTTAAACATCGTATATAATTGGCTATAGTGTTTGAATGCATACTACTTATCTGAGTATCCTACTGAAATATTGCAATTACCGACCAAATCAAAATAACAACAAATCAAAATAACAATAACAAGACAGTCAGACCCTTGAAGGACTCACGACTTTTCCCGGAAAACTTACTCATCATAATAGTTTCCAATCGCAACCAGTCTGAATCTAGATCAAACAAGTATGTTCAGTATCAGTACAAAATAGTTTAACCCTTTGTCTGCATTTTGTTTGTCACACTTTAACTCACCGCCTGCTTTTATCCATTTACTAAATGAATATTCATGAAAGAAATGATGACATCCTGAACATCAAGTGGAGATTTTTTTTAAAATACCGGTAGTATATTTTGCACATAAATTGTTTGCCAAATTAGAAACTATAAAACCAGATTTATATTACTCCATAATGAAACAGAGCAGACCCAAATCAGACGGCTCCTACAGGAGCCGTCTGATCTGGGTCTGCTCTGTTTACAAATGCGTTAAAAGGCGTATTTATGGAGGAAAGGAGTTAAAATATGAACGTGTATTTATTAAGTTGTCGTATTAGAGGAGTTTTACTGTACATGTAAACATATTATAACTTTAACCTTATACTCAATTAATATTTCATGTAATAAATAACCATATCATGAATAACTGAAATTATATATCACTATGAACAGGGGATTTTTTTTTATCATGACAGAAAGTGTTGAATCATACCGAACATACAGAGCAAACCCTCATCAGACGGCCCCTACGAGAGACCCTCATCAGACGGCCCCTACGAGAGCCCTCTGGTGTGGGTCTACTATGTTTGCAACGGTGTATCTATGGAGTAAAACGCCATTTAGATAAAGGTTATCAATAGTGGTAAAACAGACATGCATGCCAGGTATCTCTTGACCCTTTCCTCGATAAATACGCCTTTCTACGCCTCTGTAAAAGTCACTTTTTGAAACCATTGTGATAAATAGAGCATTTGCTCCTATAGGAGCAAATGCTCTATTTATCACAATGGTTTCAAACTACACAATTCTAAAAGAAAATCCTTTTCTCTAGTTAATGCTCCTTTTCGGTAGATTTATTTAAAGAGGTTGGATCTAAAAATAGCCTATGAGGTAATGGGTTAAAAGAGACATCGGTAAACAATGTAGCCCCGGATAGAATGATTCCTGAAACAGGGTCTGTACTGTGTGTATTATTATTCAACGGTCACATGAGGTTAAGCTATGTAGACCCTTTACTCCATATATACGTTTTTTTAAAGTCCTTGCAACTGGGGAAGACCCAGATCAGTCGGCCCTGTTTGCTTATATAGACGAAATTCTACAGCTTGTGTCATGGTCAAATCCCTTGTTCATGATGCCACTATATAAATGTCAGCTCTTTTCCAATACATGCAGTATATTTTTTAACCCTTCTCTTGCTGAATTTTAAAACACATTTCTCCTTCTTTACCCATGTCCTGTTGTATAGTTACATATATCTTCACTGTATACAAGTATAGCGCTGTGCAATCACTGATGTGGAGTGCAGTGGTTGCACAATCCACTTGTAAATAGTACAGACCCTGATGAGACAGCTCCTGCAAATACAGAAGCCCCAGCTTAGAAGGACCCCATAGAAGCCTTCGGAGTTGGGTTTGTTCTGTTTGCTTATGTAATTACATGTATATAGATCTGATTCATCCTTGATTAAAACAGCCCGTGTTCCTTAAACCTTATAAAAAATATGATATACATGCATGGTGTCGTGGAGTTTTGTATATGCATTGTATTAAAAGTGAAACACGAGAGGCAAACAAAATTAAACATTTACATGTACTCCGTGAATATTCATGTAAGAAATAATGATATCATGGATTTTAATAGAGGGTTAATACACGTTTTTTCGGGCAATAACATCTGCAGTGTCCCGAAGGACTGTTGTTGGCCCGAGCCCGAAGGGTGAGGGCAACAACATTCCCGAGGGACACTGCAGATGTTATTGCCCGAAAACAAACGTGTATTAACGCTATTCTTGCATAAAAAATTAAAAATCCATTTTCTGCTTTCCTGCATCAATTTAATTCTTCCAAATACAAGCAAAACTACCGCAGCAAAACTGTACACATCTTTGACACTTCGTTCGATCTATGCTGTTTCGGGGCCATTGTTTTCTTTCTGACGTCAATTCATGATTGTATCAAATACAGTTTACACAGAATTTCATTCAATATGTATATCACTAAAAACAGTTTATTGTCGGTGCCCCTGAAATAGTCGCACCTTTCACGTAGCCTTTAAAAGTCAAGGTGCTATAGCATTCGCATCCATTGTTTACCTTATGCCCTGAATAGGTATAATTAAAACCGGTCAACAACAGCGCGTGAGCACGAGAATTGCCTTGTTAATACATGGTCTAGCGGGACTACAACAGCACGTTTTGTGCAAGAATTATAGTTTTAAAAT
Source organism: Azorinus chamasolen (assembly GCA_963576725.1). NCBI lineage: Eukaryota > Metazoa > Mollusca > Bivalvia > Cardiida > Solecurtidae > Azorinus > Azorinus chamasolen. The sequence goes on from OY755245.1 coordinate 45,460,921, forward strand.
GGCTCCTGAACACAGGAATATACAGGTCCTACAGACGCCGTCTGATCTGGTGTACTCTGTTTGCAAAGACGTAGAAAGGCGTATTTACGAAGTAAATAGTTAAATGGGTTTATTTTATTCTGAGTCAGTTGACATGATATCATCACCATAGGTAACCCATGTTTGTCTTTTAAAGCTGTAAATGTTATAAAACAGAACAAAGCGAAGAATAGTCTGAATTAATTAGAAAAGTAAAAACCGAAGAGCAAATAATAGCATACTGAGAGGGAGATAGAGAGAAGGAGAGATTGAGAATGAGAGCAGGGTGACAGAAGGGGATAATGAATGAGAGTGTGCATGGAGGAGTTGTCAACTGACAAATACATGACGTATATGGGGTGTATGCAAAAAGTTCGACCTAGTCATAATGGAATGACCCATTAGTGGTTAACGATAAAGTTTATTCAGTATAAATATCAACTCAAAACTTGTTACAGGATCTGATTGGTGGGAAACAGTGTTTACAAATGACAGTATACTCGTTTCCCGCGTTCAAAGGTTAAAATTGTCTTCTTCTTCTTAAAGTATCGTCTGTTTTATTAAATATTCATGTGTTTATACTTGTTGACCCTTTGTTATATGCAAACAGTGTAGACGCATTGTAGCTCATAGAGGATCTCCTGACCAGGGTCTGCACTGTTTGTCATTCATACTCCTCTAGCAAGTGTAAGCCTTATTATACTGAGTGGACAATATAATCAAATACTAATGGGCTATTCCATTCTGAAAATTAAGTGTTATTCAAGTAGTAAGCAAATTAAAATCTAGGTTGATTTCATATCATGACTATAGTGGGCTGTTGGCTGTTGGTATTGCACGTGACTACAGAATGTAAATATAGCCTGGTGATACACGGCTGGTTTTCTTTTCCCCGAGACCAGACTTCTGTGACTAGCATTTGTAAACAGTTGGGATCCAGATGAAACGTCTAATCAGGATCGGATCCACGCTGTTTGACCTCGGGCCAATGGCTACTTAATCTTTTCCCTCATTTAAACGCCTTTTCACGCCTTTGCAAACAGCCCAGGGTCCATGCTTATAAAGCTTTTAGTTGAGTCTGAGTTTCGTTCTCAAGCTTTTGATTGGTCAGATTTGAGTTCTCAAGCTTTTGATTGGTCAGATTTGAGCCAAAGTCTGACCAATCAAAACCTTGAGAACGATCTCAGACTCAACTAAACGTTTTATAAGCATGGACCCAGATCCAGACCAGACAGCTCCTGTAGGTCTGCTCTGTTTGCTTTTGGAATTATTAAGATATGATCCTACAGTTTCTGTCTGAGCTAAAACAATCCTTGAATTTTTTTTACAGTTAATGAATAGTCAGGAAGTGATCAATTGATGCAAATATATTTGTCAGGGAAATAGTTAAAAGCTTGAACTAAATCTTGTCACGCGCCAGGGATTCAAAATGCTTTATTATTTCATTACGAGAAACCTACTTTCAGTTTTATTTTGACTTCCGCAGAAATAAGTTACATGAACTTTCGGTTTGGTTTTCCAATCAGAGACGGAGGCGGCCTAGCTTTAACCAATCACAAGCTGCCGTCATACCATAGAGCCGATATGATTCGTATATGGTTGTGTTGTAGTTTTCTGTCACAGTGAATTGATAAATTTGATTTACATTTTGAAAACCAAAAAATGTCGATACGGTAAAACCCCTCTAAACCGAAATTCTAGTAGAGAAGAATTCGTTTAGGCAGGTGGCTGCTAAATGCATGGTGAAAGTCATGCAGAAAGCTCCCGGGGAGCTTTCTGCATGAATCTCACCCTGCATTAAGCGGCCACCAGTCTCCATGACCAATATTTATACTAGCTTTAAAGTCCGGTTTAGAGGGGTTTTACTATAACTCAAACTGTGAGCGTGTGACTGCAAGTTCAAACACTTACACTCAAACTGTGAGCGTGTGACTGCAAGTTCAAACACTATGAGCTCAGAATGAACACACAAACAAAAATGAAAAGCATCCAGGTTCTAGTTTAGATGTTGAATATCTCAATATGTCCAGTGACATAATTGTTGGACACACATTAAGTACTCCAATTTAAGCGTATAGAACACATGATAAGAACAAACTAGGACAAAATGTAACCCTTTGCTTCATAAATACGTATTTTAACGCTTTGCAAACAGTGTAGACCCAGATCAGATGGTTCCTATATGCGCCGTCTGAACAGAGTCTGTTCTGTTTGCTTGTGGAATTATATAACTTTGATTTTACAGTTTCTGCCATGGTCAAACATTGTGGTAAAATATATTCATGATGACATCCTATCTTATATGAATATTCATGAGGTAAGAGGGTCCTCTCCAAATTCTGAGTTACCTTTCGCATGATTAAAAGTGGTGTAAATAAGGGCATACTGGAAACATGCAACTATGAGTACCATTATATTGGGTACACTTGTCCAACACAAATAATGCGACAAGCTAGTGTGTCTAATGTAAAAATGCATACAATAAATCTCTCTAATGCGACCACCAAACCGGTCTAATTATGGGTCTTAGGCAGGTAGTAGCTTAATACAGGACGAAAGATATGCATAAAACTCCTATATGAGCTTTATGCATTACTTTCGCCCTGCATTAAGCTACCATCCGCTTTTAAAGACATCTGTACTTTATTTATTATATGATCGCTTCAGAGGAATTTTACTACAGTACTGTACATGTTAATTTGTTTCTGAAGTTTTTTTACCCCACCTTTAGACTGCCGTGCATATGCATTGTCATCATGAAATTGTCCACGTTCAATAATGACCGGTGCAGGTACCATGGTTGCATTATACAGTAACACTCCATTATATGAACACTCAAAACACATATCATTATTGATCTTCAGGACAGGAGGCAGCTTAACCCTTTTCCTCCATAGGCTATTTTTAGATCCAGCCTCTCTGAGTGAATCTAACGAAAAGGAGCATTTTCTAAAGAAAAGGAAAATATTAGAATTTTGTAGTTCTGAAACCATTGTGATAAATAGGGCATTTGCTCCTTAGAAGCAAATGTTCTATCTATCACGATGGTTTCAAAGAGACGTAGAAAGGCGTATTTATGGAGGAAATGGTTAATGCAGGGTGAAAGTCATACAGAAAATTCGTCTTGCCTAAAAGATTCTACATTCTTCTATACTAGTATTTCGAACTGTCGAGATTTTATTGTATTACAAAAATAACTGACACTTTTGCCTCCAAAATAGTTCGTCGGCTAAAATGAACGTCTGCGCCATGCTTCATATTGGATGTACCCTCAATTTCTTTACATAAACACAAACAGGGTGTCAACTATCAAACAGTGTAGATCCTGATGAGACGCCGTCGTCTCTGTGAGATTTGACTGCTAACCCATACCCTCACATTGATGCTGTTGACGCCTCTGTAAAATTCACTTTTTGAAACCATTGTGATAAATAGAGCATTTGCTTCATAGGAGCAAAATTAATGCTCTATTTATCACAATGGTTTCTAAACTACACATTTCTAAACTTTCCCTTTTTGTTTAGTAAATACTCCTTTTCGGTAGGTCTGTTTAAAGCGGTTGGGTCTAAAAATAGCCTATGGGGTTATGGGTTAAGAAAGGTGATCATAGTACATACTGTATATCCGTAGTGTATGATTATGATACCATCTGTCAATATTTATAGATTTGAGTGTCACAATATCAATTATTTTCCAAAATACCGAGTAACTTAACCCTTCGCTTGCTATTCACGTCAATATACCTACCTGTAAATAGTGAAGACCCAGATGATATAGTTCCTGCAGGAGCTATCTCATCAGGGTCTGCACTATTTACAAGTTGATTGTGCAACCAGTGCACTCCACAGCAGTGATTGCACAGCGAAATACTGTACACAGTGAAGATATATGTAATTATATACAACAGGGCATGGGTAAAGAAGGAGAATGTATTTTAAAATTCAGCAAGAGAAGGGTTAACTCCAAATAAAAAAAATTGGTCTGCCAACATTGTCGTCTGCTTTAAGTTTCAGAGTGGTGTTTCCTTTACTTTCTTCTCTAAAACGAGAGTAGGTGAGTCAAAACAGCTTGGACCCAGATAGGACGTCGAGTAACTTGTCGTCTCATCCGGATCAACACTGTTTACATCTGTAATCATAAACTCGCTCATTATAGCATAGCCCCGTGAGTCGCTTTCTGACGACTTCAGTGGTGAATATAAGTTATACAAAATAGTGCATTTTGTATACAGTAAAACCTCTCTATAACGACCACTAAATTGCATCAAATATTTTGTGTTAAAGGCATGTGTCTGCTTAAAGCAAGGTGACAATATAACAGAACGCTCCTACAGACACCTGCCCTGCATACCAACTAATTAACACAATTTAGTGGCCGTTATAGAGAGGTTTTACTGTACTTTATAGTTTTACAGTAAAACCTGTCTTAAGCGGCCATCAAAAAAGAGGTCTAGCTGAGGGTCTATAGATTGTAGCTTCATGCAGATCAAAAGTAATGCAGAAATGTCCTATAGGAGCTTTCTGCAATACGTTGGGTCTGCTATCACCTGCCTTGGAGAGGTTAGTTAGACACCATTTTGATGTAAAACTAGCAACGGAATGGAGTTTAATCCTTTATCTGTTCACTATAAATGCAAGAAAAAAATGACGGATCCTAGAGGAGCCATCTTAACTGGGTCTACTCTGTTTGCAAATGCGTGAAAAAGCGTTTATATGAAGGAAATGGTTAAACAATACAGCCTCTTACTCCATAAATACGCCTTTTTATCCCTTTGCAAACAGAGCAGACCCGGATAAAACGGCTCATGAAGGAGCCGTCTGATCAAGGTCTGCTCTATTTGCGATTGAAAATTGGAGCTGATTCGGCGGTACAACCTGGGTCTAAACTGCTTTTGTTTCGTTATATACATATTAGACTAGTTAATATCCATACGTACATTATTTTTATATGAATATTTTGGAGTGAAGGGTTAGAATATATATATATTACCATTCTTGTAACGTCCGTATGTATGCTAGCACTGTATTTAGTCGACGGTCTATTCATGTACCTTGGGCAGACATCCATTAGATGACACAGACTTGAACAAAAATCCTTTGTTATAAATTCAGTTGATCCTATGGAATATAACTTATGAATGAACTAGAATACAAAAGAACAACGAAACATTTTACTTTTGTCGAAAATTGAGCTTTTTATAGCCAGCTTGTGTGATAAGACCTCTCTATTAATTGGGTCATTAAATTTTTGAGAAATCTCCATTGTCTTTATCTAAAACTATGTGTCATTGACTCTTAAACAGAGATACGGTAATGTATTCAATATTCTGACAGAGTTGATCTGAGCTTAGTTCCAGCGAAATTAACATGGTTTGGATGTGGGGGATAAAGTTTTGCACAATATAAGAAACTGCAATGAAAAAATGCTTCCCAAAGCAGGTGATGTTTAAGCTGGAAAGACAATGTTTAACTACATGAAGCTTGACAAGTCATTGTTTCAAAATTGTTTTCGTCCAATCAATGACAATGTACTAAATATTGATCTGATTTGTCTGAGATTAGTAGTCATGTTTCAGCACAGTGGGAGGGGTAGGGGAGGGGGTGGGGGAGGGCGTCAATAATTTTGTGGTTTTGTTGTCAGGCTACAAGATACAATATATAAGAAACATTATTTTTGAGTCTGGTTTACAACAATTAACCCATTCCCTCATAGGCTATTTTAAGATCCAACCACTTTGAATAAATCTACCGAAAAGGGGCATTAACTAGAGAAAAGGAAAAGTTTAGAATTTTGTTGTTTGAAACCATTGTGATAAATAGAGCATTTGCTCCTATATGAGCAAATGCTCTATTTATTACAATGGTTTCAGTAGGTGCTTTTACAGAGGCGTAAAAGGTGTATTTATGGAGGAGAGGGTTATCATTAGCAACATACAGCTATTTACTGACTAAGTTACAATAATAGGAATAAACAAGGTGTGTTTGTGAACACTATGTCCCGATATGAACTTTGAAAAGCAATGCTATGCTTGAAGTACGAGTAGTTGCTATGGATAACATTTATTCTTAATAAGTATAAAATACCTACTCACCTACCTGATAATGACAGAGAAAATAAGTTGTTTTACTTGTATACGAGTTTTTATGTGATTTCAGCAAGAAATAAATTCTTGAGAGTAGAATTCCGCGAATTTACCAATCAGCTCTCGTATGTATGTTGAATGACGACAAAATGATTGCCAATCTAAATTTGACCCGTAATTGACCTTTGATCATGATGTATGACCTTGACCTTAATAAACCACCAGTAAAATGTTCGCCTCTATATAAGTTGCACATGCATTCCAAGTTTGAAGTACATGTATGTATGTGCAATGGCTACAAAATTACCGGCAACGTTAAAGTTGGGAACAAAACTAACCAACCAACCGACATATAGAGTACAGAAAAGGATGGTTTTGATTTTATTTTTGTTCTATGATGATTCTTAAATTAATTCCATTTTTAATATTTTTATCGATATCTCTATCTTAAATTTCATGTGTTTTAAATATTCTGTAAGCATTATATATACTCAGTTTTGTACATGCAAATTATTTATGTGAAGCGCTTTTGAACGCACATATCCTGTGTGAAAAGAGCGCTATATAAATGTGGTATAATAATAATAATAATAATAATAGAGCAAAAACCAATATGCACCTTGGGGCATAAAAAGAACATAAACAAATTACCTGTAACACCAAGCAATACAGTGGAACCATGGTGTTTATTGACCCTTTCCCTGTTCTGCATTTAGGCCACATTTCAATATCTATTGAATATTCATTAACAAAATAGTTATAAAGAAATATGGGAGGTGACCCATTGTATACATTTTAGAAAGTAAAGAAACAGATCTATTAAATTTTATTAGCAAACAGAGCAGACCCTGATCAGACGGCTCCTCTAGGAGCCGTCTGATCTGGGTCTACTATGTTTGCAAATGCGTGAAAACACGTTTATATGAGGGAAAGGGTTAATACAAAAGTTCGTAAACGCAGTTTGTTGTTTGATTCAGGGAAAATGTAATGCTAGAAGCTTTCGCATAAATTTTGTCCTGCATTAAGCTACCGCCTGTTTTAAGTATCTCGAATTGTTTTTTAATTATTTAGCAAGACTAATTTTTATTATGTAAAATCAGAAAAAATGTAGATTAATTGCAGTTACCTTACATGGCATTACAATGTAGGATTTTCAATACTTGTATTTGATCACAGGATATTTTAACTATGGCAGAAACAGTATAGGAGCTGTCTGATCTGGGTCTACTCTGTTTGCAGATGCGTGAACATGCGTTATATGAGGGGAAGGGTTAAAGAATAAAACATGCAAGCTTACAATCCAGCATGTAACAATATGCAAAGTAATATGCAATGTAACTAGATGCAGGTGGTAGCTTAATGCAGGGCAAAAGTAATGCAGAAAGCTCCTACAGGAGCTTTCTGCATTACTTTTGTCCTGCATTAAGCAACCACCTGCTTATAAAGACGTCGGTGTTATTCATTTGGTGGTCGTATTAGAGAGGTTCTACTGTATTTTTGAAAGTTTCTGTAGGAGCTTTCAGCATTACTTGTGATCTGCATCAAGCTGTCGCATGTCTTTATAGATATGTGTGCAGTTGTGAATTTTACAACAAAATTCTGTATTACAATTTTAGAGTGGACCGAATTTTTAACTCGAGTTACATCGACGTTCGAGTTATCCGAGTTCGAGATAGCGAGTTTCCGCTGTGTATGCATACCTCGACTGCTTATTGAGTTAAATCAGTAATACTTGTTAAAGCTTAATACACTTCAGTGATTTTTCTCGATTATTTGGGGAGGTAATACCTGTAAACTGTAATACTATCTCAAATGCATCCTGTATGGATGTTTCATTCAGCATGGACAAGTATTACTTTCCACAGGTATACACATCACAAACTCAGTTCGAAACTGGCTGCCTGTGAACTTCATGGGCTTTCCATAGTTACAGAACGAACCTCTCTAAACCAGACGTTCAAATTAAAAATAAATGACAGTATGTTAAGACAGGTGGCAGCTTAATGCAGGGTGAAAGTCACGCAGACAGTTCCAAAGCAGCTTTATGTGCGAATTTAATCCTGCATTAAGCAGTCACTTATCTGAAAAGACGTAACGTGCTATTTATTAAAAAACCGGTTTAGACGCGTATCCAAAGAGGAAGCTAATCGACACTTTCACAACCAAATGAGCGTGAGCAATCGTTTCCCTTAACATGCTGTACAAATGATTTATGCGTGAACTCTCATCTGGTGCATGTTTACCACTTCCGATTCGATGAAAGATAATTTTGACAGAGTCAAACAGCCTGGATCTTGCTAAGACACATGGAGCTTTCTGTACAACATTTACCCTGCTATAACCCATTCCCTCATATTGAAGACTTTTGACAACTCTGTAAAAGTCACTTTGTGAAACCATTGTGATAAATAGAGCATTTGCATTAGGAGCAAATGCTCTATTTATCACAATGGTCTCAAAACTACAAAATTCTAAAAGTTTCCTTTTCTCCAGTTAATGCTCCTTTTCGGTAGATTTATTCAAAGAGATTGTATCTAAAAATAGCCTATGAGGTAATTTTGTAAAATATTATTAATGCGCAAACTGCTGCATATTTACTTCGTCAGATTCGAAGAAAGTTTTTAAGATATTTTTTGGCAGAGTGTCCAACAGCTTGGAGCATGCTAAGACACATGGAGCTTTCTGTACAACGTTTACCCTGCATTAAGCTGCCACCTGTCTTTAAAAAGCTATAATGATACATATTTGATTTTTCGTATAGTCTAGGTTTTACTGTATTCAAAGATAATTATTAGTTTCATTTTAATTCGTTACTCATGGAGTATCCATGTCAGAAATATATAACGGTATCGGTATGAATTAGATGAACCTATTCGCTTACAGGCTAATTTTAGACCCAACCTCTATAAATAAATCTACCGAAAAGGAGTATTAACTAGAGAAAATGAAAAATTTAGAATTTTGTAGTTTTGAACCATTGTGATAAATAGAGCATTTGCTCCTATAGGAGCAAATGCTCTATTTATCACAATGGTTTCACAAAGTGACTTCTACAGAGTCGTAAAAAGTCGTCAATAAGAGGGAATGGGTAAATATATATAATTGCACATGAACACAGAATCGTTAGCCATAGCAGAAACTGTAGAATCAGATCAATATTAGTCCATAAGTTACTAGAGCAGATCCTGATCAGACGGCTCCTACAGTAACGATTGGCGCAGGTCTACTCCGTTTGCTATGGTGTTAAAAGGCGTATACATGTATATGGAGTAAAGGGTTAAAAGATAACATCTCTTAAGGTTTCGGAAATTTCTCAGCATAGACACTATGTAGAAGATCAATCAAACATCTTATTATAAGTAAAACCTCTAAAACGCATGAAGTATTTTGTGTTAAGGGCAGGTGGTTGCTTAAAGCAAGATGAAAGTAAAACAGAACGCTCCTACAGGAGTGTTCTGTTTTACTTTCACCTTGCTTTAAGCACCCACCTGCCCTAACATACCAACTAATTAGCACAATTTAGTGGCCGTTATAGAGAGGTTTTACTGTATATACACACGTAGTTAACCTTTTCAACCATAGAGACGCATTTTTAAGCTTTCCGGCTAGTTTGCAGTAGGTCGGTGAAACTACCCTGGTATGCTGCGCACGAAGCAATGCAATTGACTGGGCGTCGTGATATGATTGAAATGCTGTATTTAATGACATCATGATTAATAATTAGCTGATTTTTCTTTATATTGGCATATGAACACATGATTTTGTTTTACAACTGCACACATTCTACAGTCATATCTGTATTTATCCGTTAGCAAATAGAACAGACTCTGATAAGAAGACTCCTACAGGAGCTTAAGATCTAGGTCTACTCTATCTACATAGGTGTTAATTTAACCTTTTGCCTGCTGAGCAAATTATTTTTGCAGACTTTTTCACCTAATTCATTTTCAAATTCAAGCTATAATCAATGTGTCTACCAAAATGCAATTAGGATGTCAAACAGTTTGGATCCTGATGAGACGCGTCTCATCTGGATCCAAACTGTTTGCAAAAGCATTCGCACATCCACCGATGGCAGGCATATCATGAAGCAGTGAAAACCCTGATAGAAAGCTAAATCATTCGACGTCTCATCTAGATCTATACTGCTTGCAAACTTTCGGACGGGTTCGCTGATGGCAGCAACACAATTTGGATTTTGACATCATGGGGTGACCAGTCAGGTTTCGCTTATGCTATACAGAGCAATCAATGAAATTATGAATGATATCGAAAACTGGGAAATATGATTAACCATTTCCATCGTATCGACGACTTTTGGCACCGTTGCAAACAGAGTAGACCCAGATCAGACAGCTCCTGTAGGAACTGCCTGATTAGGATCTGCTCTGTTTGCCTGTGGAACAATATAGATCTCATTTTGATATTCGTTTTTACTGCGTAATTATAACAAACCAGTCCATGAATATTCACGCAGTAATAAATATGCCTTTATATACAAAATTACAAACAGAGTAGACGCAGATCAGACAGTTCCTGTAGGAACTGTGTGATCAGGGACTGTTCTGTTGGCATATGAGATGATACAGATATGACTCTACAGTTTCTGCCATGGCCAAAGATTCTCTTGTCCATGTGCTATCGTAATTATCAATCTAATTAATATTCATGATGTCATTATCTCTTTCATGGATATTCATGGAGTAAATGGCAAAGAAACTCTTCATATAATTGGCTAAGAGGCTTGAACCGTTATCCAATAATAATGTCCGTCAAAAAATGATTTATACAAATTAGTCATCCTGTAAAGTACTTGTATCTTCTGAAAATTTCAGCAGAATATTGTCAAAAAAATTGGAAACATTTTAAATCCGTGTTAAACTACGAGTAAACCAGCATTCAAGCGTGATAATTATTAAACTGCATGCCAGGAAATAATGGTTCGTTTCATTAAGCAAGTTTTTATAGCTCATATTTGATAAGTTGAGCAGACAATTAATTAAGCATCATTTAATTAGCACACCATGTTAAGGGTTAAGATAAGCCCATGAGAAATACCTATCACGTCACACTTTCGAGTCAGATTGGATTTTCACAATTCGTCACCGCCGTTTGTTATTGGCCTTAATCTATTGACATTAAACCAGCACGTGGCAGACATTTGAATTGTCGTCAGCTCTAAAAATTGTCTACGGACAGAGATGATATTCAATGAGTGTATACATATATATTTCTGTATTGTTAATTAGAATTAAAATTTTGGTTTAAATTAAATAGCTTTAGGTCATGATTATAAGATCGAAACGTTTTAATTATTTGCACGTTAGTTTTATATTTTCTTGAATATTATCTTTGCTGCATTGTTTGCCGTTCTTTTCAAATATAATGAAACGCCAAGCAGATTGGATCCTAGTGATATGCCGAGTCACTCGGCACCTCGGCATTAAACATGTTGCAAAAGTAAACATGATTTCGCTATAAGCGTGTAAAGGGTAAACCAAACAAGATACATTAGAATCTCTCTTAAGCAACCGCTTTATGAATAAACATAAATGCCTATAGATACAAACAGCTGGGTCCTTAACCGTTTCCCTGTACTATGTTTCAATACTTCTTGTACAGTCGGCTGAGCGGTCATTCGGACTGAAAGTAGACTATGCATAGGTACTTTATTGTTTTACTTACTGAATATTCCTGGACAAAATTGTTCTAATGAAATACGAAGGTGGAACCCTGTGGCTATTTTAGAAAGTAAAGAAACAGATATTTCAAGTTCTATTAGCAAACAGTGCAGACCCTGATCAGACGGCTCCTATAGGAGCCGTCTGATCTGGGTCTACTCTGTTTGCAAATAAGTGACCAATGCATTACTTCCTTCCTGCATTAAGCTGTCACCTGCCACTATGACTCAGTATTAAACCTCGTTTGGTTCTCACGTTACATATGTTTTTTTACTGTACATGAAATCGTATATACAAAGACGTTACTTAATGTGTCAAGGGTAAAGCCCGGACGATTGACTAAAACGGATTTTCCTCAAGTTTGCAACCTTACGTATATGAATGAAATATTTGAAATATGTCTGTTTATCTACCCGTGTCACTCCCCCGCCTAACATCGTCTGCTCCGAAATATGTCGTCTGCACTTTCTCAAAATGAAAACATGTCGACATCCATATATAGATCTATGTTTATATGTAAAAGCAATGTCATAAAACTCAGATAATGACCAAATCTACACTTATACGGTGCATGGCATGTTTTGGTCGAGATGTTTTGTTAACAAGGAGTTTAACAACTACATACTGAAGATAACTAAGCGTTGCGGCCATCAGATAAACTGGCTCATTCTTATTCACTACCGTGAGAAAAAACTGTCCCATTTCCGAAAATAGTCGCGCCGCTTCGTAGAAAATGGGATAAAAATAGCAACAATGTTATTTATATAGCCATGCATAAAACACGAAGAAATCTGAATTATGAATTTTGAAAGAACCTGATGCAGCGTTTGAAGAAAAAATAAATAAGATACTGCACTGTATATCTTGGTTTTATATACATCTAATATACGAATAGAAAAAACAACAACATCTGTTTCGGTTGTTTGTTGAGTAGTCCATTCCGTCTTTTGAAGTCAGGGGTTGCAGGTTCGATTCCCGGCCAGTTAATGCTAGTTATACTTTAACTCTTTCGCTGCCAATGGCGCATCTGCGAATACCTATGCAAACAGTTTGGACCCAGATGAGACGCCGAGTCAGTCAGCGTCTCATCAGGATCCAAACTGATTTTGACCATGACTGTTTTCCAAACAAAATGAAGAAGAAAAAAAAAGTTAAAATTGTGGCAGACGACAAAGTTTGCAGACGGCAAAATTTGGTAGCGATCACAATCCTCTATTACCTTATGTAAGAAATAATGACATCAAGTATCATGAATATTAATCACAATGTTTTTATAACGGCATATTAACCCTTTCGCTGCCAAACTCTGTCGTCTGCTAATTTTGTCGTCTGCTACAAATTTTCATTCTTTTGATTTTCTTCATTTTTGTTTCAAAAACATAGTAACTGTAACAAACAGTTTGGATCCTGATGAGACGCCGAGTTACTCGGCGTCTCATCTGGATCCAAACTGTTTGCATTCGTAATCACAGATCCTGCATTGACAGCGAAAGGGTTAAAGCGTTAAATTTTGGCTCTGACAGAAACTGTAGAAAATTGTATACATGTACAGAGTCCTGCTGCTTCCCTGTAGTAACCATCTGATCTGATCTGGGTCTACCGAGTTTAGGCATCCGTATCAGATACAGGATTAAATAAGCAACAGCAGCAACGTCGATACATGCTAGTAAAGTAAAACCTCTCTATAACGGCCACTAAATTGTGTTAATCAGTTGGTATTTAGGACCTTCAACACAAACTATTTTATGTAATTTAGTGGCCGTTATAGAGAGGTTTTACTGTAGTTCTTTGGAGTGACTGGTTCGGTGTTTCAGAACTTTGTCCTTGACCTAATGGTTTGAGAAGCATGTTAAAGCCCTGAACATACCCTGATCAAACGCCTCCTATTCAGGGGCCGTCTGATCTGGGTCTACTCTTTGTTCAAAGTTGTCAAACGGCGCTTCAATCATGTCAAATGTTAATCAATAACGTTTAATCCCCGATGTGCCATTCCACTTTGAATATATTCATCATTGAAAGGGCTAAGGGAGATAACCACAAGTACCATTTTGATATGATACGGAAGAGAACACTAAAATGGGAGTCGCGCATTGTGAAAATGTCCCTACGATACGAAAACTTTTTTCTTTAAGAAGAAGACTAACTCTGATCCTTTAACCCTTATCTCCATCGATCCGACTTTTCACACATTTGCAAACAGAGTAGACCCAGATTAGACGGCTCCTATAGGAACCGTCTGATCATGATATGCTTTGTTTGCTTTCGGAAATAATACAGAAATGAATGGCTAAAAATTCCTGTGTCCATGTGCCTTTATAAAAATAATCTACAGTGAAACCTCTCTATAACGGCCACTGAATTGTGTTAATTATTTGGTTCTTAGAGCATGTGGCTGTTTAAAGCAAGGTGAAAGTAAAACAGAACGCTCCTATAGGAGCGTTCTGTTTTACATTCACCTTGCTTTAAGCAGCCACCTGCCTTTAACACAAAATATTTGATGTAATTTAGTGGCCGTTATAGAGAGGTTATACTATAATATATATTCATACGTCATTATTTTTCACATGAATAATCATGGAGTAAACGGTTATTAAGACAGATGGTCAAATGGAGGGTGTTAGTTTGGTTTTAATACGGTTTTACGCCGTTTTAACAGTGTGTTAAGTTGTTAACAGCGTTTCAGTCATTTCACGACGTCCAGCTAATTAAAAAACAGACTCCAGAAGTTATTCGTGCACAGAAGAACATCCCACCTACCTACCGCAAGCCAGCTGAAAGGCTTCCTCGGCTGATCAAATGGAGGGAGCTTCCTTTATTACTTTTACTCTGCATTTGACAGCCGTCAGATGTCAAGGCTCAAATGTTTATTCAATAAGTAGTCGCTCAGTCCTTTGTCTCGTAGATATGTTATTTTACGCCTTTACTAACAGTATCTATAGACCCAGATCAGCTGAATTTACATAATGGTATATATGAACTATATGACTATAGCAGAAACTGTTGAATCAGCATTATATAATTCTGTAAACTAAAAGAGTATATCCTGATCAGTTGGTTCCACCTTATCTGGTTCTACAAAGACGGCAAGAAAGGTCCATCAAGTAAAGGGATAAATAGTGCAAGTTCAATTTGACTGGTGCATTCAAACGTACAGTGAGACCAGTGTTGGCTTATGTCTACTGGTGCGTTCAAACGGACGGCGAAGCCAGGTTTGACTTATGTCCACTGGTGCGTTCAAGCGTATGATGAGACCAATGCTGACTTATGTCTACTGGTACGTCCACACGCACCGTAAGACCAGTGTTGACGTGTCAGCTGGTACGTTCAACCGCACGGTGGGACCAGTGTTGACGTGTCAGCTGGTACGTTCAACCGCACGGTGAGACCAGTGTTGACGTATGTCAGCTGGTACGTTCAACCGCACGGTGAGACCAGTGTTGACGTATGTCAACTGGTACGTTCAACCGCACGGTGAGACCAGTGTTGACGTGTCAGCTGGTACGTTCAACCGCACGGTGAGACCAGTGTTGACGTATGTCAGCTGGTACGTTCAACCGCACGGTGAGACCAGTGTTGACGTATGTCAACTGGTACGTTCAACCGCACGGTGAGACCAGTGTTGACGTGTCAGCTGGTACGTTCAACCGCACGGTGAGACCAGTGTTGACGTGTCAGCTGGTACGTTCAACCGCACGGTGAGACCAGTGTTGACGTGTCAGCTGGTACGTTCAACCGCACGGTGAGACCAGTGTTGACGTGTCAGCTGGTACGTTCAACCGCACGGTGAGACCAGTGTTGACGTGTCAGCTGGTACGTTCAACCGCACGGTGAGACCAGTGTTGACGTGTCAGCTGGTACGTTCAACCGCACGGTGAGACCAGTGTTGACGTGTCAGCTGGTACGTTCAACCGCACGGTGAGACCAGTGTTGACGTGTCAGCTGGTACGTTCAACCGCACGGTGAGACCAGTGTTGACGTGTCAGCTGGTACGTTCAACCGCACGGTGAGACCAGTGTTGACGTGTCAGCTGGTACGTTCAACCGCACGGTGAGACCAGTGTTGACGTGTCAGCTGGTACGTTCAACCGCACGGTGAGACCAGTGTTGACGTGTCAGCTGGTACGTTCAAACGCACGGTGAGACCAGTGTTGACGTGTCAGCTGGTACGTTCAACCGCACGGTGAGACCAGTGTTGACGTGTCAGCTGGTACGTTCAACCGCACGGTGAGACCAGTGTTGACGTGTCAGCTGGTACGTTCAACCGCACGGTGAAACCGGTGTTGGCTTATGTCCACTGGGACATTCAAATGTACGGTGAAACCAGTGTTGATTTATGTCAAATGTACGATGAGGCCAGTGCTGACCCATGTCGACTAATGCGTTCAAACCATTGGCGAGAGCAGTGTTGATTCATATTGACTGATGCGTTCAAACCAACGTTGAGAACAGTGTTGACTCATGTCGATTGATGAGTCCATACGTTACTCGACACACTGCTTGCACTTAGATAGACAAAATTATTATAACTTGAATTTAGAAAATTGTATAAGTAAGCTTAACCCTTCTCTTGTTGAATTTTAAAATGCATTTCTCCTGCTTTACCCATGCCCTGTTGTATAATTACATATATCTTCACTGTGTACAAGTATTTCGCTGTACAATCACTGCTGCGGAGTGCACTGGTTGCACAATCAATTTGTAAATAGTGCAGACCCTGATGAAACAGCTCCGTCAGGAGCTGTCTCATCTGGGTCTTCACTATTTACAGGTAGGTATATTGACGTGAACAGCAAGCGAAGGGTTAAGGTTGATTTTCCCCATGCATTAACCTTTAGCCTGCTGAGTCAATTATTTTTACAGAATTTTTCACCTACTACATTTTCAAAATTCAAGCTATAATAAATGTGTCTACCAAAATGTAATCAGGGTGTCAAACTGAACAGTTTGGATCCTGATGACTCATCTGGATCAAAAAAGTTTGCATAGGTATATACTTATCCGCCCATAGCAGGCTAAAGGTTAAATTGATTTGACTCATGCAGTTAGATCTGTATTATCAGAACAGAACAGAACAATATTTTATTTAGACTTGTACATAATACATCGTCTTTACATACATATATACAACCATTACAACTGTTCACGTGATATTTTGGTCAATAACACCTTTCGTTTCGATTCAAAATATTCAGGTTGACAAGTGTTATAGGTTATGGCTATTTTAAATACTTCTTATAACATGCTTGAAATTATCGGAGAGCAGAAGACATTTGATATTAGGATTTATAAACCATGTACACAGCATGCGCAAGGCAGTCACACAGTGCAGCTATATACTCAAATCAGTGGGTTCGTAAGACCCACGGTTTTGATCTACACTGTTTGCAACGCTATTCGAACGGTAATCATCGACTCAGTTACACGTATTGTGATACATGCATACACCACTATATTGTGACGACAATTATCCGGGTGTATTATTATAATCTTGTCCGGTATCGTACATTACGCATAGAACAGTATTTTACTGTTGCATGCACGCGTGCACGCGTGCGCGTGTGTGTGGAGGTGGATAGGGGTGTAATCTTACCCGGGCATACGGTGTAACAGTGCAACATTGGAACTTATATTTCATTACACCATAGATATCAAAGCCAAGTTTAACTTTCAGATGTAACATGACATGTTACTATTGGTATAAAAAAGTAGATAAACAAACTAGGTCTGGCAGTTACGTCAAAACAATAACAAAACTTAAAATAGACAGGGTTTTCTCAATATATGATTTGAATGGGGTAATTAATAAATAAGACAAACATTACACTATGGGATATCCGAAACCTTGGTCTAAAGGATGCGTATGCGGCTTTGCATCCGCACTACCCGAGTTCGAAACTCACCGGCGTTTATACTTGTATTTATTTGTTGTTTTATTTAAATACTTTTGCCAGTATATTTTTTCTATATGATCTGTTGTCGCTATATCCTTTTTCCTGTTCTTGTTAAATCCTGCTTGGTCTTTCTTTTCTGTTTTTGACATATGTGTTGTTGAGGCAAAAAAAAAGACAAAAAAAAAAAGGTTTGACTTATGTCGGTTTCGAACCAGGTACATTTTGATTCGGAGGAGAGCGCCTTTATCCACTCGGCTACGGACTCCACAAGCATGTCATCATAATCAAATAGTCACAGTCTTCTCTTTTAAGAAATATCATGTCATATAAATATTCAAGTAAACAAATTATGACGTAACTGTCAGGAATTCCCTGTCGGACTTTTTTTTTATATATATATGGAGGCATATTTCCTTATCAACAACCAACATGTCGTCACACGGATAATAGTTTGCACAAGTATTTTGAGGAAGTTTTGAGCGAGCGTCAAACAGCTTGGAACCTAAGACGCCGATCTCATCTGGATCCAAGCTGCCTGGTCGCGACTAGCAGAAGTACAGTTAACCCTTTACCTAAGGAATAGTGTGTAAAAATAATCACACTATGAATATTAATTAGCTCAATTTAGCTGCATGTTAATAATGGCATAATACACAGGGGAATGTTTAACATGACAAAAGCCATAGTATCAGTTTCATATAATTCTGAACAGGGGCTGTTTGATCTGGATCTACTCTCTTTACTTGCAAAGATTAAAAAGGCGAGACTATCATATTTAGCCCATGCATTCCGACCTACTGACGCCTTTTGATGCCTCTGTAAAAGTCATATTTTGAAACCATTGTGATAAACAGAGCATTTGCTCCATAGGAGCAAATTCTCTATTTATATTTATCACAATGGTTTTAAATTTACAGAATTCTACTTTTTTTTCCTTTTCTCTAGTAATCGCTCCTTTTCGGTAGATCTATTTGGACAAAAAGCTTTGGTCTAAAAATAGTCCAGAAGGGGATGAATTGAGGATTAACCGTCATTGTAAAATAGCTAGATAACTGCCTTCAAGTTCCTACTGTCTTCTTGCATTGCAGGTGACACTACGCAGACAATTTCTATTGGCCAATGATAAGCACCACTACGACAGGATTCCATAGTTACGCTATTGTCTTAACCATTTCTTTGCTAATCGCGACCTGAAAAGCATTTGCAAACAGTTTGGATACAGATGAGGCACCGAGTAACTCGGCGTCTCATCAGGATCCAAGCTGTTTGACACTTTGTCAAACGTTTCTCAAAGTTTTAACGAATCAATAGTATAAGTAAAAACTTTAACAGATCAGAGTTTAAGCAGATTTTTTTCGGCACATTAAGAGTGAAGGTAATCTCAGAATTACAGAAACGAAACATCTTATCAGTATTCATCAATGGAAATTCTTAATCCTTGGTATAAATATCAATTGATGGCTAGAGCACGAATAAAACACTTCAACACAACACCTTTGAATTGAACAAAAGTAGAATGGAGGTGTTGTTAGGTATGTATAGTACGAATATTATTCCTTAAAAACAACAACAGTTGGACTGCGATATTTCGAATTTCAAGGGACCATACAAAAAGTTCGAGGTAACCGAGGTTCGACTCATTCGACTTCAAATCTGAACACTTTTTATTAAGCTTACATCTTAAACTCAGGTATAAAGCAATGCTGGACGCTCTTGTGGGAGCTTTCAGCATTACTTTCGACCTGAGTTAGGCTCTCACATGTTTTTCTAGATTTGCGTTGTAATACACTTTAGAACAATTATGTATTGTGTAATTTTGGAATGACCAAACTTTAAGCTCGAGCATCCCGAAGGTCTAGTTTTCCGAGTTTGAGATATCAACTGTATTACAAGTCCAGATATTGCGTTACATTAAATTTTGCTCCATGGAAAGCAATGTGAAACGTTCTCATTACGAATATAGCTGCTGTTTTTATATAATATCATTATGAGCATGTACCCGTGGCAGAAACAATTAACCCTTTCGCTGCCAAACTCTGTCGTCTGCTAACTTTGTCATCTGCTAACTTTGTCGTCTGCTACAAATTTTCATTCTTTTGATTTTCTTCATTTTTGTTTCAAAAACATAGTAACAGTAACAAACAGTTTGGATCCTGATGAGACGCCGAGTTACTCGGCGTCTCATCTGGATTCAAACTGTTTGCATAGGTAACCACAGATCCGGCATTGACAGCGAAAGGGTTAAATAATGTCTATATTGTTTCTTAACCCTTATCCTGCTGAAAAAACCCCAATAACTACTCGAACTCTGCTCGCTACGGTTGTTGCTGACTTTCGGATCGATCAAGAATTTGACAAACAGTTGACCGAGTCTCAAACAGCTTGGATCCTGATGAGACGCCGAGTTACTAGGCGTCTCATCTGGATCCAAGCTGTTTGCTAATGCGAGGCAGATCGTGCTTAACAGTCAAATGGTTAAGCAAACAGAGAAGACCCTGATTCAACGGATCTTACAAGAGCCGCATTAAATCCCCACTCACATTTGCAAACAGCTTGGATCGGTATGGGATGCTGAATAACTCGGCATCTCATCAGGATCCAAACTGTTTACAAATGCAAGTCGGACCGTGGATAGCGGGATATTAAAACTAACACAGCTCCTTTCATTAGTACACCACGATACAGCCCTGAATACTTTTGCAAACAGTGTAGATCTAGATCAAATGATTCTGTAGGGGCTCCTTTGATCATGATCTGCACTGTATGCCATATCAATCATGCTCTTCAGTGATACATATATATATTCATATTCCGATTAAACTTTTTGTTTAATTGATATTTAGAAAGGATGAGTCGGTTTAATAATTCAGCGGATTAACCCATTACCTCATAGGCTATTTTTAGATACAACCTCCTTGAATAAATCTACCGAAAAGGAGCATTAACTAGAGAAAAGGAAAACTTTAGAATTCTTTAGCTTGAAACCATTGTGATAAATAGGAGCAAATGCAATGGTTTCAACAGGGGACTTTTACAGAGTCCTCAAAAGTAAAAAAAAATATGAGATATGAAATATGGGTAAATGGGTTAATGTTATAGTGTGGTACAAGCCCCTGCAGACTAATGGCGTTTAGTATTGTAACTAAGAGCAACAGATAAAGGTGTGGCCTGAAAACTGAAATCGTCATTTCTACACGAGATTCTAAAAAAGTGGCCACAACATAAAAGTGGTCACAACATAGGGCTCTGTGGAGAAACAAAGAAGTTATTCTTGAAAAGGTTTTAATTTACACATCTTATCTGGGACTCTTACATCTTATTCCTAGTCCATGAACTAAGAAAATCTGAATAAAGTCGGTCTATCAATTACAATACAAATATCAACCTAACAACTCGTTTGTCAGATAGAGGCATCAGTATACACGTTATACACGAAGCGAGTTCGTGGGATATTTTGCAATTCAAAACACATCATGCATGTCTTTGTTTCGTTGCTACTATTTCTTTATTTCAGTATTGTATTCTTCTTCGTTAACCATTATTTCACGATGAATATATGAATTTCAAGTAATGACAACATGAACAACGTAATTTTTGAACATGACACAAAAAGAGGAGAGAGAGAGAGAGAGAGAGAGAGAGAGAGAGAGAGAGAGAGAGAGATTCTAATGAGTACTGTAGGACCTCATTTTTCAATTATCATATTATCAGGTGTAAGAAGTTTCTGATCACGTTCACATGGTTATAATGTTCAGTCACATGAAGATATTTCAGAGCAACATATAAATGTGCGTACGCAAATACTAAAATCGTCATTTCTCCACCAAACCCTATACTGTGACCACTCTTTAGAAACGTCTCGAAAAGACTATTCTGACGAGTGGTTACAGTATAGGGTATGGCGGAGTGATAAATGAGCTATAATTAACCCTTCGCTTGCTATTCACGTCAATATACCTACCTGTAAACAGTGAAGACCCAGATGAGACAGCTCCTGCAGGAGCTGTCTCATCAGGGTCTGCAATATTTACAAGTTGATTGTGCAACCAGTGCACTCCACAGCAGTGATTGCATAGCGAAATATGTGTACACAGTGAAGATATATGTAATTATACAACAGGGCATGGGTAAAGAAGGAGAAGTGTATTTTAAAATTCAGCAAGCGAAGGGTTAATATTGTCTAAATTTACGCATCTTATCTGGATCTCAGTATCCTCAGACTCTGAGAAAACCGTGATCTCATAGATATCTCAGGTAAGAAGAATGTGATTTGGGAAAAAAGTGAGTTCCGACAAAATAAGGTTTGGCGGAGCATCATAAAAACAGTTCGTCATATCATTCCTATGTACCATCGCAATCGTCTTAATTACACCACATACAATGCGGTCGTCACTGGTCCATTACAATCAAGTGACACGTATCCTTTGTACAAGAGTTAACCAATAACTCTGTGTGGAGAATAAAATGATACAGTAAAATATCGCTAATATACGATCCCATAATTTATTAATGTGAGAGTCTTAAAACAGGTGCTTGCTTAAACCTTTCCCTGTTCTATGTTTATTTCAAATTTCAATACCTACTGAATATTCATGGACAAAATAGTTATAATGAAATATGGAATGTGGACATTGTAGCCATTTTAAAGCTAAAGAAATAAGTCGAATTTTATTAGCAAACAGAGCAGACTCTGATCAGACAGCTGCTATAGGGGCCGTCTGATCCGGGTCTACTCTGTTTGCAAATGCATGAAAAAGTGTTTTTATTGATAATACAGGGCAAAAGTAATGCAATCCTGCATTAAACTACCGCCTGTTTTAAAAATCCAGATTTATACTTCTTTTGAGCAGTCCAATTAGCTAGACTTTACTGTATCTGTTCAACTTTGAATCCGGTGCAATTGACTTCTTCCGAGTCCATTAAGTTTTTGAGAAAAGGTTGGCCAAGCATCAAACGGTTTAGATCCTAATGAGCCGCCGAGTTGCTCGGCATCTCGACTGGATTTAAACTGTTTGCAAATGTGAGACTGGTCGCAAATAGCGGAATAAGAATTAGATTTATTGTTATACAGTAAAACCTCTCTATAACGACCACTAAATTGTGTTAATTAGTTGGTATTGAGGGCAGATGGATGCTTAAAGCAAGGTGAAAGTAAAACAGAACGCTCCTATAGGAGCGTTCTGTTTTACTTTCACCTTGCTTTAAGCAGCCACCTGCCTTTAGCACAAAATATTTGATGTAATTTAGTGGTCGTTATAGAGAGGTTTTACTGTATTTATTTAATTAATTCTCTGAAAATCCATGCAGCAGAACCTGTCCTTGGTGGCCATTCATTTATGGATCATAGGAGTCTTAAAAAGCAAGTGGTTGCTTAATGTAGGGTAATTTTTTATATAATGCAGAAAGCTCCTATAGGACCAATTGTGTTTTTCTTATTTTGACTTTTCTTTCAGTAAGAGCGAGGGTGCTTTAAACGCGTTTTAATAATTCAAAGGGTATTTATGTTACATTTGATCACAGTGTTTTTATATATAAATTTTCCATTAGCTTCTAGCTACTGAATACCTTTGTGGTTGACCCTAAATCTGCTGAATAATAAAACTGGTCCCTCTTTCTGAATAGTGTAGTTTGTAAAAGCGAGGAATCCTTTAAATTGGGTCTACACAGTTTGCAAAGGTATTATATATTCGGTTCTTAATTTAACTATGAAACTGGAATTTGATACAAAATTTAACTCACCGAGGATGAAGCGGTCTCATCACTTTCAAACGCCACTAGTTGGAATGTGAATTACGGGTGATCGGATTACAGTGTCACCTACATCACTATGTAATATGGATGGGCTTCGACCAAGTAGCATCAGTTTCCAATAAAATATTAACTCAACAGGATATTTCCTGCAATTTTACAGAAAGTAGCAAACATAGAAATTTCCCTTTTCTCTCCATCCCACTCGGTTTTTGATATTTTCTGTATAAATTCAGCCATTTCGACATTTTACGCCAGTTTTGTTGTAACGTTTCATAGTGTAATATATTGGAAGAAAATAAAAAAAAAGTGCTGATATGGGGTGCCAGAGAATAACAATAGGTAAATACATTTTGACTTTAGTCTTTATCAGTTAATTGCAATGTAAGAAATACAAGATACAAGCAGCTTTATTTAGAGTCGGTTATGTAGAACATATTAATAACATTAGCTTTATAGTTATTTTCCGACAAACAGAGCAAATGAAAATAACAATTAATCAATGAATAGAAGAACAACACGTATACCACATACTTTAAAACAGTTGAAGAACATTGATGGTATAGTCTCAAGAATTGAAGTAGATAATTTTGTTTAGTGAAAAAAATTGTATTATTGGAAAAAGATAAACATCATTTTCATCTGTAAATAAGAGTTCACAATCTTTTCCAAAATTTCCAAAAAATAAAAGTAGCGAAACACTTTACGAACAGTGGCCTCACAGCATCCAGTAATAACGACAGAGATACAGGTAAGATGCGTAAGTAAAAACAATTTCAATAACAATTCCTTTATTTCCCCACCAAACTCTATGTTATGACCACATCACAACATAGGGTTTGGTGGAGAAAGGAAGCTTTAAGTATTTGAGTACGCACTTAAAATTATCCGTAGCTCTTAATAACATCATGTATTTTGTTTGGGTCATGGGCGAAGCTGAAGAATTAGAGCAATGTGATTTCATAATCAATATCAGATCTGGACTGAGTCTACTCTGTTCTCAAAGACAGTAGAACCTGTCATAAACGGACATTGATTATTCAACATAGAAGTCTTAAAAACATGTGGTTGCTAAATGCAGGATGAAATTAATGTAGAATGCTTCTATAGTCGCTTTCTGCTTTCCTTTTGGTCTGCATTAAGCTTCCGCCTGTCTTACAGATCCATAATTAGACCTATTTTTGTTGACCGTTTAAGACAAGTGCTTTTTGTATACCTAAAGGGCGCCTTTATGGTGCAAATGGTTAACCCTTTCCCTCATAAAAACGTGTTTTCACACATTTGCAAACAGAGTAGACCCAGATCAGACGGCTCCTAGAGGAGCCGTCTGATCAGGGTCTACTCTTGTTTGCTAGTGGAGTTTGAAAGATTTCTTTCTAAAATGGCTACAATGTTCCACCTTCCATATTACATTTAAACTATTTTCTCCATGAATATTCAGTAGGTATTGAAATTTGGAATAAACATAGAACAGGGAAAATGTTAACCAATTCTCTACTACTGATGCCTTTAGGTGTCTCTGCAAAAGTCTTTTTTTTTTTAAATCATTGTGATAAATAGAGTATTTGCCCTATAGGAGCAAATGCTCTAGTTATTACAATGGTTTTCAAAACTACAGAATGGGCGTCTTTTGTCGGTTATCTGTCCCTGTCCAACTAGGTGGCGCTGTCACCGGGTAGGTCCTTTGTTACACTTTTGCTTACCATTACTGATTGATTTCGTACAGATCACACACATATTCTTCAACATCGAGAATAACGAAGGATGTAAAATATTATTGTATGCATTTTCAAGTTTTATTTTTTTTATTTTGCACGTTGTTTTTTAAAATGCAGATAAATTATCAGTTTTACTCTAAACCTAAGAGACCGACAGAAATACATGACTGAACAGTAACCACATTTCAGACTGCTACTTAAATGTTAGGATGTCTTTGACCAATCATTTAACCCATAATATGCCGTTTAATGCCTCTGCAAACAGAATAGACCCAGATCAGACAGATCCTCTGGGAGCATATGGTCCGGATCTGCTCTGTTTGCTTATGACATGATACAGATCTGAGTCCACAGTATCTGTCCCAAATTTCCTGTGTTAATATATCCAGAGACATATACATGTATATGTCTCTGATGTATCATTATAAAATTCATTTAATTAATATTTAGGATGACATTATTTCTTACGTGTATTTTAACCCTTTCGCTGCCAAACTCTGTCCTCTGCTGACTTTGTCGTTTGTTACAAATTTTTATTCTTTTGATTTTCTTTATCTTTGTTTCAAAAACATAGTAACAGTAACAAACAGTTTGGATCCTGATGAGACGCCGAGTAAGCATCTCGGCGTCTCATCTGGATCCACTGTTTGTATAGGAAATCACAGATCCGGCATTGGCAGCGAAAGGGTTAAAGTAAAGGGTTAACAAAACAAATCAACCAATTCCCTAAAAGTCTCCTTTTCTGTAGTTAATGTTCCGTTTTGGTAGATTTATTCAAAGAAGTCTTGTCTAAAATAGCATTTGCAAAATAACCCTTCGCCTATACATGGTACAGATGCATACTTACACATTTCCAAATAATATACACTCAGATCGATTAGAGGGCTCCCGTAGGAGCTGTTTGATCACGGTCTGCTCAGTGTTCGTACGGTTTCTGCATTGTACGGGTACAGTTAACCCTTGAAATAAAATATATTTGATCTACGGTGTCTGCCACGGAGCTGTCTGATCAAGGTCTACTCTATTTGCAAAGGCGTTATAGAAATTAGCTAATTAATATTTATTAGCTTATTATTTCTTTGATGAATACGTGTTGGTAAAGGCAGTTATAAACCGGAAAACATAGAATAGTACATGTATATTGCCAGGGTTTTCTTCATGACTTTTGTCCTGCATTAAGCTAGCACCTGTCTTTTCGTAGCTAAACAGGAATTCTAGTAGAGAAAAATGATATTGCTAGGCAGGTGGCTGCTTAGTGCAGGGTGAAAGACGTGCATTAAGTTCATAGAAGAGTTTTCTGCTTGACTTTCACCCTCAACTAAGCTGCCACCTGTCTCCAAGACCGATGGTTATGCCAAATTTATCGTTGGGCTTCGAGATGCTTTACTGTACATATAAATTGTAAATCCAGAATTGGTCTCATTCTGTATAGTATGTTTTATCTTTTCAGAGATTGTGGTCTTCATGGTGGTGACCGTTTTAACTTTAAGTACGTGTCGTCCACACCACCGGCGGCGATGTTTAGAGCGTGCGTGGCCACAACAACAACAACAACAATACTTGTGTTCCCACGTGACCAGGTCACGTGCATCAGATCACTTACTTACATCCACTCAGCTTGATCTAATCAAATGGGACATAGAAAGGCTAACGAAAGAACTGGTAAGTTAATAAGAGAAAACATCGAACGCTTGTTGCAAAAATAAGTGGAACTTTGCTATAGTGACCATAAACCATTTCCTTCATGTACGTAAACGTGTTATACGCATATGCAAACAGAGTAGACCCGGATCAGACAGCTCCGTAAGG
The DNA here is from genome assembly GCA_963576725.1 of Azorinus chamasolen. Classification (NCBI taxonomy): domain Eukaryota; kingdom Metazoa; phylum Mollusca; class Bivalvia; order Cardiida; family Solecurtidae; genus Azorinus; species Azorinus chamasolen. Next base: position 45,487,867 of record OY755245.1, read on the forward strand.
AGTCATCTGATCAGGTGCCGTCCGTAAGGAGTCGTCTGCTCTGTTTGCTAATTTACTTTGATATAACAGCTTCATTAGTTTCTAAAATGGCTACAATGTTCTACCTTCCATATTTTTCACTGTAACTTTTTTTCCATGAATATTAAAACATATTTATTGAAATTTGGAATAAACGTAGAACGAGGAAAGAGTAGAGTTAAAATCAACACGCATGATTAAACAAGAGGCTTCTTAACCCATTCCCTCATGGACTGTTTTTAGATCCAACCTCTTTGAATAAATCTACCGAAAAGGAGCATTAACTAGAGAAAATATATTTTTTTAATTTTGTAGTTTGAAATCATTGTGATAAATAGAGCATTTCCTCCTATAGGAGCAGATGCTCTATTTATCACTGGTTTCAACAGGGGACTTTTGCAGAGGCGTCAACAGGTGTCAATATGAGGGATTGGCTTAATGCAAAACGAAGTTTAAATTTCGTTCTGCATTAAGCTACCAACTATCTTATTCCTTTGTCCATAAACATTCACTGAAGAATTAATTACTTTACGAATATTAATTAGTTTATTTTTTAAATGAGCACAGGATTTTCGGCCTTGACGGACTATATTAAATGATAAGCTAAGCAAACAGGACAAACAACAGCCGTCTGATCTGGATATACACTGTTTGTAAATACTTTAACCCATTTCCTCATATTGACGACTTTTGACGACTCTGTAAAAATCACTGTGTGAAACCATTGCTCTATTTATCACAATGGTTTCAAACTACAAAATTCTAAAAGTTTCTTTTTCTCTAGTTAATGCTCCTTTTCGGTAGATTTATTCAAAGAGGTTGGGTCTAAAAATAACCTATGCGGTAATGGGTTAAAAAGTCTAGTTATTCGGTGTCTCAACTGGATTCAAACTGTTTGTAGATTCGAGTCAGGATAAGGCTTAAAACCCGTGTTATATATGATCAATTTCCGACAACCTCGATAAAATGTTACCACAAACGTAGAGCTGCTCAAAAGAGTTATCCCCCTTTGATAAACTCACGACTATATTAACCACAATGTAGATTGGATACATGTACGTGTAAGGACTGACAGATGATTCTTCCCTTCACTGAATAGAGATGCCATTTGTTGTTGTTGCCTTTTCAAACAAAACAAAGCCCAGTTCACACGGCTCCTGTAAGAGGGTCTGCTCTGATTGCTTATGGAATTATAGGCCTACATATATAAAAAGATATCCACTTATATAAGATTCTATAGTTGTTTGCCATTGCTAAAAAACAATTGTTCGTATATCATTAAACAATTCAGTTAATCAATATTCACGAAGACATTAGTTTGTACATGAGAAGTCATCAGGTAGACGGTTATTAACCCTTTCCTCCATAAATACGCATTTCTATGCCTATGTAAAAGTCACTTTATGAGACCACTGTGATAAATAGAGCAAATGCTCTATTTATCACAATGGTTTCAAACCTACGAAATTCTAAAATTTTCCTTTTCTCTAGTTGATGCTCCTTTTGGATAGATTTATTCAAAACGGTTTGATCTTAAAAACAGTTATTAACCATTCTCTTGCTGAATTTTAAAATACATTTCCCCTTCTTCACCCATGCCCTGTTGTATAATTACATATATCTTTACTGTGTACAAGTACTTCGCTTTGCAATCACTGCTGTGGAGTGCACTGGTTGCACAATCCACTTGTAAATAGTGCAGACCCTGATGAGACAGTTCCTGCAGGAGCTGTCTCATCTGGTTCGTCACTATTTACAGGTAGGTATATTGACGTGAATAGCAAGCGAACGGTTAATATATCGACTGCATAATTAATCACGTAAGAAGTAACGACGTCTTGGATGTTGATTAGATTCAGTTTTTAATGGACCATGAGCACAGGGAATTTTAGCCATGGCAGATGGCAGTCATATCACTATTAACTCATAAGCAAAGAGAGCAGACCCTGGCCAGACAACTTTTGAGGGAACTATCTTATATGGGTTTACTCTGTTTGCAAAGGCGTAGAAAGGCGTATTTAAGGAGTACATAATTAACCCATACTCCATAAATAGCTTCTATAGGATCCCTCTGATTAGGGTCTGCTCTGTTTGTTAATCGAATTTTATATCTTATATTTTTTCTTTACTTTATAAAATGGCTACAATGTTTCACCTTCCATATTTCATGATAACTATTTACTTTGAATATTCAATAGGTATTGAAATTTGTAATAAATATAGGGCAGGGAAAGGGTCTACTGTGTGTAACATTTAGTTTCATTCTACAGGCATGTAAGATTGATAAAACAGACTGTAACCGTATGTACCTGGACATTATCGCTGGAACTACTAGAATGCCACACAGTCTGTCTGTAAGTATCTTGACTGCCATTGAACGACTTCGGTGTAGCCTGCGTTTTATTTATACATGTATTTACCTTTTTAACCCTTACACTCCCAGAGACGCCTTTGCAAATAGAGTAGACCCTGATCAGACAGTTCCCGTAGGAGCTGTCTGATCAGAGTCTGCTATGTTTGCTTATGGAACTTTATATAACTGCCACATTCCGCTGTAAGTCAGATTTGTCCAGTTGTAACTACTTACGGTTCTGTTAACCATTAGCCTGGTGAATATACATGTAGGAAATAATGACGTCATGAACATTAGTAAGATTATTTTTTATTTTGGCATATGAACACAGGACATTTTGGCTCAGGCAGGATCTGTATTACACCATAAGCAAACAGAGCAGACCCTGATCAGACGGCTCCTATAGGAGCCGTCTGATCTGGGTCTACATTTTTTTGCAAATGCGTCAAAATGCGCTTACATAAGGGAAAGTGTTAAACCATTTAGAAACTTGTGATCGAGTTTCAAAGGTTTGCATCATGAGTTTACTAAGCGTGCCTTCTAGATCCCAGCTGTTTAAAGATGCTAGCCAGGTGACGCTTAGCATGCAGGCGAAGGGGTTGATGCGGTCCCTAGTAATATCTGCAAAACTACTCGTCAGTTTTATAAGTCATACATTTCCTAATATTCGTTACTTCGTGAAAACTAGTCCAATAAATAATGACTATATGATTATTTCATAAGCAAACAAAGATACCCTGATCAGACAGCTCCTACAGGATCTGTCTCGTCTGGGTCTGCTCTGTAATGCGTCAAAAAGCGTCTGTAATTATTACGTAGTGACAATGCAAGAGTATGAAATAGCTGGATCCACGTAAAAACCGAATTACTCGGCATCTCATCTAGAATTACTCGGCATTTCATCTAGAATTACTCGGCATCATTACTCGGCATCTCATCTTGAATTACTCGGCATCTCATCTGGAATTACTCGGTATCTCAAGCTACCCATAAATTATTGTCACAAATCCTGTAGGATCCGTCTATCTGGATCTGCTCTGTTAGCTTATGATATTCTACAAATTCTGCTATGTCCAATGATTTATTTACCAATGTTCTATTATACATGTAACATTTTATCTTATTGATATTCATGGTGTCATCATTTCTTACATGAATATCTATGGAGTAAGCTAGTGTAAATCTCGATAGCTCGAACTAAAATATCAAGTATTATTGCTGGTCATTACAACAGGTGATAGCTTAATGCAGAGTGAAAGTAATGCAGAAAACTCCTGTATGAGCTCTTTCTGCATGACTTTTACCCATCGCATTAAGCAGCCAGATGCCTAAGCAGTCCTCAACCCTTCGTTATTAAAACAAATTAGGTTAAAGAGAGTTTACTGTATTTATTAATCCCTTACTTCATAAATACGCCTTTCTGCGTCTTTGCAAACAGAGTAGACCCAGCTCAGACGGCTCCAATAGGAGCTGGGTCTGTTCAGTTTGCTTATGGAACTATGATAGGTCTGACTCTATAGTTACCGCCATGGTCAAACATTTCTGTGTGTATGTGCTATTGTAACCATAAATGTAATAGATATTCTCAATTGCGCTACAGTAAAACATCTCTATAACGACCACTAAATTACTCCAAATCGTTTGTGTTAAAGGCAGGTGGCTGCTTAAAGCAAGGTGAAAGTAAAACAGAACGCTCCTATAGGAGCGTTCTGTTTTACTTTCACCTTGCTTTAAGCAAACACCTGCCCTAAATACAAACCAATTAACACAATTTAGTGGCCGTTATAGAGAGGTTTTACTGTATTTCTTATATGAATATTCTTGGAATAAAGGGTAGCCGCTTTAGGGAGAGTCTATTGTATAAACCGAACTTATGTGACAGCCAGTGATACTAATTAGCAACAGTGATAAACCATTAAACGGGTATTCATTTGTTAAACATAAGAGCTCTGAAAAGCAAGTGATTGCTTAATGCAGGGAATAAGTAATGCAGGAAGCTCCTAATTAACATTCGTTCTGCATAAAGCTAACATCTGTTTTAAAAGTAAAGAAGAAAACATCTTTCAGGTGGCTGCTATAGACAGTTTTTATTGTACATATAATATGTTCATCTTTCAGCATTTGAGCTACTCTAGTTTCATCGACCAAATGACGAGACAGTTGCGAAGTTTCTACGGAGATTTTTCCAACATTGCGTCACAACTCTCAAGACTGCAATCTAGCTGTGTACTGGATACCAGAGACAAGTTATCTGAAGTCAGTCAAATCTTTGTGAATGACATCAGGGGGCTGATTTGTTTTATTCAAAAGTCAACTCATGTCAAGGATCAGGCCGTCCATATACCAAACCATCACATGGATGAAAGCAGCCTGTATTTGAAATTCATTCCATTGCTTAAGGAATTTACAAGTTTTATTGCTCAGTGTGATTTGGTGCTTAACCGCCAAGGTTAGCAATAATTGTTTTTGTCTTTGACATATTTATTTCCAGTCGTTTTCGACATTTCTTATCAGTTTATTTTTATCACGTTATTTATTTTTTCAGATATAATTTTATCATGTGTTTATTTTTTTGCTATTGTCTCTTTCAATAAACATTGACGTTTTATCAAATGCTGTTATATATATATACCTTCCTTGTCCCGACTTTGTTCATAAAATGATTAGAATATTAATAATTTCACTCATGCATATTCATGAAAGAAATAACGTTAAAATTAATATTAATGGGCAAATTCTTTTTATAACGGCATTGTGGGCAGCGGAATATTTTACCATGGCAGAAACTGTAGATTCAGATCTGTATTATTTCTTAACCCATTCCCCGTTAGTGAAGCCTTTTAACGTCTCAGTAAAAATCACTTTTTAGAAACCATTGTGATAAATAGAGCATTTGCTCCACAGGAGCAAACGCTCTATATTTCAAAATGGTTTCATAACTAAACGATTTTAAAGCTTCCCCTTTTCTATTAAATATTCCTTGTCGGTAGATTTATTAAAAATAGGTCTAAAAATAGCCTAGTTGCTTCAAACAAACATCACAAACTCTGACCATATGACCCGGGTCTGCTCTTGCTCTATAAAATTATTAGAATTTTCATGTTTATTATTTAATGTTTATTAAAGAATTTTTTTAAGGGTTGATATTCTGCCAGGCTGTGTAGGTCTCAAGATGCGTGTGTGTGTTTTGTTTTAGGTTTTCGTCGACTAAACCATACGTTTCAATAGACACTACGAATAAATAATGTTGCCTTTACAGGATGAATCTACCTATAGTAACTTTTCTCAAACAAAACATTACATCACTAATATTAATCACTATCTAGCAATTTCCTCCATAGGCTATTTTAGACACAACCTCATTGAATAAAACTGCCCAAAAGGAGCATTTACTAGAGAAAATGAACATTCTAGAATTGTGTAGTTTAGAAACCATTGCGATAAATAGAGCATTTGCTTCCATGGAGCAAATGCTCTATTAATCACAATGGTTTAAAAAAGAGCTGCTTGATTAGGGTCTACTTAGTACATAAATCTGATTTTACTTCTAGTGTTCACGTGCTTCTTAAAATTCAGATACAGTAAAATCCCTCTAAACCGAAATTCCAGTAGGAGGCATTTAGATAATTTTAGGCAGGTGGTTGCTTAATGCAGTTTGAAAGTCATGCTGAAAGCTCCTAGAGGAGCTTTCTTTATTACTCTCACCCTGCATTAAACTGACCCTTGTCTTCAAGACCGATATTTACACTGAATTGGATGCCCGGTTTAGAAGCATTTTACTGTGCATGTAACTAGTATTCATTGATCATTATTTCTTTCATTAACCCTTCGCTTGCTATTCACGTCAATATACCTACCTGTAAATAGTGAAGACCCAGATGAGACAGCTCCTGCAGGAGCTGTCTCATCAGGGTCTGCACTATTTACAAGTTGATTTTGCAACCAGTGCACTCCACAGCAGTGATTGCACAGCGAAATACTTGTACACAGTGAAGATATATGTAATTATACAACAGGGCATGGGTAAAGAAGGAGAAATGTATTTTAGAATTCAGCAAGAGAAGGATTAATGCTGATTAGGTTACAGTTTTAGCTACCATCTGTCTAATAACCGAGAACTACAGAAAAAACCCCTCTAAAACAGCCACTTTGAATAAAGTTACCAAAAAGGAGCATTTTTACTAGAGAAAACGAACATTTTAGAATTGTATAGTTTAGAAACCAGTGTGATAAATAGAGCATTTGCTCCCATGGAGAAAATGCTCTATTTATCACAATGGTTTTGTCATCTTTTGTTTGAGAAAAACACAGTTGTCTATAAAAGCAGACATTCCCTTAATGGAGGACGAAAGTATTGAAGAAAGCCCCCGCTGGAGCTTTCTGTATAACGTTCGTTCTGCATTAAGCTATCAACTGCACTAAACCCTAACAGGCCGGAAACGAGTCACGTATGTCCTTTGCAAGCAATGGGGACCCAGATATGAGGGCTCCTAAAGGAACCTTTCCATCTTGATCTGCACTGTTTGCCATTTTACACATTTCTTTAGACACATCCCCCAAATTTTCATCTTAAGCTTTGAACTTTGGAATAGTCCATTTGAAAATTCAGCATTGTAAGGGTAAAGACACAGAATTAGACACCTGTTTGGTGGTTACTTTAGTGGGGAGGGGGTACTGTAGACTTGTTTTTCGTGAAGTCTGTTGAGAAGTTTACGGTTTTCACATTTTCAATCACCCAGGCCGATGACTTGGAGCAAATATATTGCTACGATATACAGAGGTCCAGATAAGATGCGTAAATTTAAACATTTTCAAGTATATCTCCTTTATTTCTCCACCAAATCCCATACTGTGACCATTCTTTAGAATCGTCTCGAAGAGACGATTCTAAAGAGTGGTCACAGTATAGAGTTTGGTAGAGAAATGACGGTTTTAGCATTTGGGTACGCAATTTTTTCTGTAGCAAATGTATGGATTTTGAATGAGTTAACCATTTCCCAAGTTAAAAACATAAACTCAACCCAAACTGCCCAATCTCCTGGTTGTTGTACTGGCCTTACATTCGTTTAAGATTGTGAGATGCTAAGACGTTTGGACCCTAATGAGGCGTCTCATCTGGATCCAGTCAAGTCGGCTTAATACGAGAAGGGTTCATTTCCATAATTTTATGAAAGAGTGCTCTGTTATAATTGTTATGCTGATGTGATCTTTGGAACTTGTTTGTGAAACAAACGATGCTCAGCTATTTCAGATATCATTTAGTGTTTGTCTATATATTCTTTTAACCCTTTCCTTTCATATTAACGTGTTTTCACGCATCTGCCAACAGAGCAGACCCTGATCAGACGGCTCCTATAGGAGCCGTCTGATCAGGACCTGCTCTGTTTGCTTATGGCTTTTGATAGATCTCTGTGTTTTTACTTTCTAAAGTAACTACAATTTTCCAACTTCCATTATTTCATTATAACTATTTTAAATATTCAGTAGGTATTGCAATTTGGAATAAACATAGAACATGGAAAGGGTTAACCCGTTACTTAATAGTTATGTAAAAAATAATGACATCATGTTATAAATTAGATGGAAATGTGTTAATGCATTAGATGCAATATTCGAACACTATCTTACCCCCTCTCAATCATTTTATGCAAACTGAATAATTAAATTTGGAACTACATGTACATGTATTTTGATAGTTTTAAGCTAGATTAACGTTAAAGTAAATATTATAGACTCTTATCAGGCTGTTCTTTCAGGAATAGCCTGATCTGGGTCTACACTATTTGAATAAGCTCATCTGTCCAAATACCTAGGGTAATCGCAACTTACATACTACCCATAGATAGTAAAGAGAATGTTTGAAAAGATAAAATAATTTATTTGTTGATGAAATAGATCAGCATTTCTACGGGAAACAAGGTTTAATACACCCTTTATCTGTTCAATATTCAAGAAAGAAATAATGGCACAATGACTATTTACTAACTGGTTTTTTATAATGTCATATATACATAGGAAAAATTGGCATTGGTAGAAATTCTCAAGTCCATTATAATTCCATAAGCAAACAGAGCATATCCTGGTCAGACGTCTCCTATTGGAGCCGTCTGATCTGGGTCTACTTTGTTTGCAAAAAGTGTGAAAAAACGTTTAATGAATTGTAAACAATATAGACCCAAACCAGTAATCACGACTCAGGCACTGCGTTTGGTCAGGGTCTGCACTGTTTGAAACTTATCAGGATCTGTAGTAATACAGTAAAACCTCTCTATAACAGCCATTAAATGACTTCAAATATTTTGTGTTGAAGGCAGGTGGCTGCTTTAAGCAAATTGAAAGTAAAACAACACTCCTATAGGAGCGTTCTGTTTTACCTTCACCTTGCTTTAAGCAGCCACCTGTCCTAAATATCAACTAATTAACGCAAATTTAGTGGCCGTCATAGAGAGGTTTTAGTGTATGTTCTCTATTTTTGTATACTTCTTCATAATAAAATAGATATCTGAAATAGTTCTACACTGTCTATAAGACAATAAGACCCATTTTCTCAGAGAATGACTCAAATATGGACGACAAACATTTCGGATCTTGATTAGCTTCTTCTTTTATAAATATAAATATTCAACCTAGTATTAACCCTTCTCTTGCTGAATTTTAAAATACATTTCTCCTTCTTTACCCATGCCCTGTTGTATTATTACATACACATCTTCACTGTGTACAAGTATTTCGCTGTGCAATCACTGCTGTGGATTGCACTGGTTGCACAATCAATTTGTAAATAGTGCAGACCCTGATGAGACAGCTCCTGCAGGAGCTGTCTCATCTAGGTCTTCACTATTAACAGGTAGGTATAGTGACGTGAATAGCAAGCGAAGAGTTAATAAATACACAGGAACGCCTCGTTAAAGCGGCCTCATGAAAGCGGTATATAATTATAGGTTTTAAATTCAGGTAGTAGCTTAATGCAGGACGATAATTATGCAGAGAGATTGCAGGATGTTTCTGCATTACATCCGTCCTGCATTAACATTTACTCCAAATATATTAATTGTTATAATGTTAATTTTATTCAATATTGTATGAAAGGAATAATAACGTCATGAATATTCAATTACTAATTAACATATTTTAACTTGATAACGGTACAGTGAACGAATTATTTTTTATTGTGATAGAAACTGTAGAATCAGATCTGGGTCCATGCTTATAAAGCTTTTTAGTTGAGTCTGAGTTCGTTCTCAAGCTTTTGATTGGTCAGATTTGAGTTCTCAAGCTTGTTAAGAAACAACCTGCTTTTAACACGTGGCTTTGTTGAACCGCAAATTTCACGCCACCCATGAAATTTTCAAATTTTTGAAATGGGTTGACGCATTTTTCACACGCGTGAAATTTGCGGCCCCATTTTACACCCTGCTGTGAAAAATGCGGTAGCACTTTAACCCCATATTTTGAAGACCTACTAATACCAACGCATTTTTCACATATATGTCAATAGATGGTTTTGCTATTGTTGATACGAGAGATCTTAAACAGACATCAGGACATTGAATTAGTATCGGATAGGGTAGTTTTGTCCCTGAATTATATTTATGACAGTAATATCCCCTGAGTCGACCCTCGTTATCTCGAACTTGGGTCAGTCGAACTTCTGCTTATGCCGAAATCCACGAAAGTCACTGCAAATTGAGCTGTTATTTGAATTGCAAGCAATTCTGATCCAGACCAGATACAGAGCTACTCGGCGTCTTGTCTGTATATAAACTGCTTGGGATTCTGTTTTCATTTTCAACAATGCAAATGAAGCATGTGTATTTGACCAAAAAGAAATTTTAAAAAGTAATGCGGTACCCGTGTATTGTGTGAAGAAAGATCATTTATCTCTGAGTTCTTTAAAGTCGAACTAATATTGATGTTCGCAAATAGTTCAAGCTAATGAGTGTCGACTGTACTTTAGTATATGGTAAATATACATATATAAAATATGACAGGGCACTGAGAATAAACTGAGAGTATACTGAAATGAAAACAAGGTTAAATTAGAGTAAACTGACAGTCTATATATATGTATACGGTAGAATAGCTTTTAGTAATATGTCTTACTAATGAATTAATGAAGATGGTATTTTTAGCTCACCAGAGCACAAAGTGCTCAGTGTTAGCTTTTGTGATTGCCTGATGTCCGTCGTCCGTCGGCGTGCGTCGTGCTTCGTCCGTTGTTCGTCGTCCGTCGTCAACAATTTGAACCTTTAAAATTCTTCTCCTCTGAATCTACAGGGGTCTCAGCTTTCATCTTTGGCACATAGCATCATCTGTAGGTCCTCTACAAAAGTTATATAAATTATGTCCCTGGGGTCAAAATTGGTCCCGCCCCTGGGGTGCATTGTTTTCTATAGTAACATATAGTGAAAACTTTGAATATCATCTCCTCTGAAACAGGAAGGTTCTCAGATTTCATATTTGGGACCTAGCATCATGTGCAGGTCCTCTACAAAAGTTATATAAATTATGCTCCTGTGGTCAAAATTGGCTACACCCCAGGGTGGACAGTTTTCTAGCAAACTTATAGCTGACTGCGTTTTAAGCATCTTCTCATTACTCATAAATAGGTCATCCAGTCAAGCAGTAGAGAGAGATGACCAGTGGCTATTTTTAGTGCACCTGTATCTGGTGCAGGAGCTCTGTCTTGACCATTTGCCTGTTCTATGTTTATTATTAATTTGAATGCCTACTGCATATTCATGAACAAAATAGTAAAAATGAAGTATGAAAGATGAAACATTGTAGCCATTTTTTTTCAAATTTCACAACCTACTGAATATTCATCTACAAAATAATTATAATGAAATATAGTAGGTGGAACATTGTAGCCAGTTTAGAATCTTAAGGAACAGATGTATCAAATTCCATTAACAAACAGAGCAGGGCCTGATCAGATGGCTCCTATAGGAGGCATCTGATCTGGGTCTACTCTGTTTTCTAATGTGTGTAAACACGTTTATATGAGGGAAGGGTTAATTAATAATAGTGATTGGCATTATGATATTATTATAACCTGTCCTGCAGTTCAGAAGAAGGGTAAATCATTTAAAGACTCCAGAATGCCAAATTAAAGGTTTTAAATAAATTATGAAATATTTTTTAACATGAAATTGTATTACTTGAAACTATTAAGTTAATTTGTGAAATGAAATTATGTAATCATTTATAATAATATTCAAATGCAAAAAATCAGTTTGGAATGCTAGGGTACACATATCCGTTCAGAAGAACAGTTGATCGCCTTTAGTCAGAACTTTGTATGGTCTTGTTTAAAATTATGCCCCTGTGGTTAAAATTGGCCCCACCTGAGGGGTGGTCAGTTTTCAATAGAAATATATAGTAAAAACATTGAAAATCTTCTCTGAAACTGGAAGGTTCATACCTTTCATATTTGGCACATAGCTTCATGTTCAGGTCCTCTAAAAATGTTATATAAATTATGCCCCTGTGGTCAAAATTGGCCCTGCCCAAGGAGTAGCCAGCTTTCAATAGAAACATATAGTGAAAATTTTGAAAATCTTCTCCTCTGATTGTCTGGTGAGCGCTTCAGGGCCATTCCGGCCCTCTTGTTTTGAAATGCTGTGATGTGGCGAAATAAATTCTTCTTCTTCTTATTATTATTATTATTATTGTTATCATTATTATTATCATTATTATCATTATTATAAAATATGATAATAAAACAAAACAATGTAATAAGCATGATATTTTCCATCATTGGATTGTCAGGTTACTGTCTGTTCACTCTCAGTAATGTGTCAAATTACTGTCAGACTAAAGCCAATTAACTGGCAGTATAGGTAAACCACGCTATATTGAGACTTGTTGTTATTTTGTTGTTTACATAACAGCACAAAAGTACAGGGCCAGACAACACACTTTAGTAACTCGCCACATATTATGTACTGGGATTTGGTCTAATGGATATGTACCTAGTCTTGCAAACAGGGGGTCGTGGGTTCGAATCTCAAGCTATGCAGTTTACTTTTTTTCAAAAACTGACTTGCTATTTGTAATTTTCTTTTTTAATTTTTATCCTTTTTCAGTTATATATTAATATTTTGTTAATAATTATTATATGTTATTATTAATATCTATTGCTGTTTTGTACGGACAGTATTTTAATGAAAAAAAATATTAGTCACTGGTACGAATCGAACTCAAGACCGCCACATGCAAGTCCAGATACATATCCATTACACCAAGACAACTATGTTGAAAACGTTGCGGATTGCTAAGGCTTTTAAAATTAAAGAAGCGCTGTAGTCGCTTCGTTTTGTTGACATTAGAGTAGGTCATGTTTTGTTCCAAAATAAGTTGGTCTATCTGTACGTGAGGGTGACAACTTTAAACAACGTTGCTTGTGTTATTGATTCGGTGCCAGATACATGTAAGCACAACCGGATAGGCAGTACGCGTATATTTATAGAATGTCATAAAAGGTCATGACTCACTGTTCGAAAAAAAACGAAGCCAATTTTGGCCCATTAATAAACATTTTGGTGTCATGTTTTTGCGCGTCGTGTCTATTGCCATTAGATCTAATGAATGATGCGATTGGTTTGATGCTGCAAATGTATGGTGCACCATAACAGTCATCACACGTGAGGTAGCGGAGGTAGCGTGCGTTATTTTTGGGCCGAAAAAACCCGTGTCTGAGCCGATTTTGGCAGCTGATAAAACGCCCATTTATATACCTACGACCATCATACTGGCCCACTTCACAGACTGGCATAGAGTCATTATAACCCTAACTATTCAAATAATTTGCTTTATATAGATCCAAGTTATGGAACGCCAACATCGCCAATACGTTTTATTACGCTACATGAGTCGAAATGATATAAGGATTTTCAGAACAATCAATGCGGGCATTTTTCTTCAATGGTTTTCCTAAATTGCTGAACATTCTAAAATAAACTTCTACTTTCGGTTTACATGTCTGCGTTGATCTCTTTTAAAACAAAGTTGTGATCTGGAAACATAGTGCAGAGTCGGAGAAAGAATTTTTCCCTCTCTCTCAAATTATTGCCGAAAGATGGCGTGTCAAGTCCGATACAACATATGTGAGCATATTTGTTGTCGCAATATACGATATTATCACGTATGATATACTATTTACGTACTATACATATACGTACACTATACGATACGATAGGAACGATTCCTTGCATTATCATAACCTTAAGTAAAGAACAACTCTTTCTTTCATCAGATACATGTAATACATATAATTACATAAAGTATTAATCAAATATCCCATAAAATGGAAATAGTACCCATTATATTAACCGTGAGATATATAACATATTCGCATGAAAGATATACACATGATATAAGATTTGACATATTGTCGCCAAAAATACCCTCAAAAGCACCATAACCTTCGTCACATATTGTCGCCGGCGACAATTTGTGCAGTTCAGCAGTAATATGTGCCGAAAACTTCGGGACATATTAACGCCGGCGACAATATGTTCCATCTGTTTCAGCAGAGATGGTCGCCGGCGAAAATATGTACAGCGGCGACAATATGTGCCGCAACACGGGGACATCAAATGCATATCAAATATGTGGACACTAAAGGATTAACAAGGAACTCCAATATACGTTTTACCCACGTGACCCATAATTATATTTTAATCAAATAAGTATGTTGAGCAAGCACCCAAATCAACTTCTGAGTTGTACTACAAATCTGGCATTTCGATTCCTGCGACCTTGATCTATAACCGAAATGACCAAAGAAATTGGTCAAATTCAATATATTTTCACGTATGTGAAAAATGCGTCGCGTGTTTTGAAGTGAATATTTGAGCACATCTTCTCGACGCATTTTTCACATACGTGAAAAATGCGTCAGGCTTTGAAGGGGGGTATAGGAGCATAACGCAATTTTCACAAATTATGTGAAAAATGGGGCCGCAAATTTCACACGTGTGAAAAATGGGTGGCGTGAAATTTGCGGTTCAACATGGCTTCCTGCAATACGGGAACCTGTCATTAAGCCTTTCCTTCATATGGACTCATTTTCAAGCATTTAAAAACAGAGTAGACCTAGGTCAGACAGCCCTATAGGGGCAGTCTGATTAGGGTCTGCTCAGTTTGCTTATGAAATTATATTAGATCTGACGCTGCAGTTTCTACTAATACCAAACAATGTTATGCACAAGTATTATAGAAATACAGCTACTAAATATGTATGATGTATGTATGATGTCACCATTTCTTACATGAATATACAACAGGGAAAGCTTTAAACGGTTTTCGTCCAGATCTGATGTCGAGAAACTCGGCGTCCCATTAGAATCCAAATAGTATGGCCAACCAATCTGAAACTTAAAGCAGACGACATTCTTTGCAAACGAAAACTATTTGGAGCCAAATGAATTGCAGACACCATAGTTCTATTCATTAAGTGGTTTTGTAGTGGTTGTTACTGTATATGCAATAATGCAACCGATATTTATGATGCATGCTATCATTTTCACCAATATCGCCCAGTGAATTATACCACCTAATTTGATTAGGATTTTCTTGAAACTAATATGCATTAATCACTCAAAGATATAGTAAAACTTATCCCTACCTCACATTTATAGTGACTCAATCCATGTCTCAAATGGACAGCCAGTAGGCCCGTTTGTTTCTGCATTAGTATTCAGTTTTGTGTTCTGTAAGTCTGTACGTAGGAGTTTTAATATTTCAACCAATTAAAATCATTCAATATGCATTCGAGTAGACTGTGGTATTCTCAATTTACCCTTTCCCCGCTAACATAGGCCTGAAACGTATTTGCAAACAGCTTGGATCCAGATGAGACGCCGAGTTACTCGGCGTCTCATCTGGATCCAAGTTGTTTGACACTCAATCAATGAATTGTAAAAGTTCTGAACTTTTCGGAAGAATGCAATGATTACATCAACTCAGAAGTTGAGCATACATTACTTTATAACAGAGAGATGGAGGTTAATGCCTTTCCGACGACGGAAAACATCGACTGTGCTATATTGTTAAAGTAATACCATTGTTCTATCTTAACAACTACCGAAGTCACTGGCAGGCATTATAGATAGTTTGGATCCTACCCATGAATCTCTGAATAAGTCTGATCTGGCTCGAAACAATCACTCAAGCAAATTTAGAGGCTTCAGACAATGTTGGGTTATATGTATTAAGTAAGCGCTTTGTGTTCTTGGTTTCCCACCACATGGTCTACTTAAGTTTGTTTTTTTAATTCTGAGAGAAGAGGATTCTTCATTCATAGTTTTCTATAAACTCACATTCAGTCGATAACGGTATATTTGAAGATGTTCATGAACAGTGCTACAGATGAACAGTAGCGCAAACGCGAAGTTTTGCAATGGTCTACATCGCTTGCAAACCTGTTTTCAGTATTTAAAAGGATAAACAAAAGACACGGTCTTTATCAGAGCATCGGGTCACTTAGATATAAACAAATGATCTTCTTCGGTAATTAAATATTGTGTATACTTTGAATGCTGTAGCCCGCTTTTGCTAACATTTATGACAAAAAAATGAGTTCGGGGCAAATTAAAACAAATAAAATTAATGTTGCAGTGAAATTACCATTTAAGCACTGATACCTCTGTGCAGAACCTGAACCCGTTTAATGGAAACCATTTGCACAGCTGATAGAACTGATTATTATTCGAACATTCAAAGGACAGTAGGGGATATAATACAATACAATGTCCCGTGTCAGATGTCTCACAGATATACACGCAAACTACTCATTAGGTTTAATCATTAACCCATCATACCCAATTACAAACTATGGCTAGTTGGGTTTCTGTGACTTTCTGGTCTTCCGAATCCTGGATAAACCGCTTTGGAAACAGTGAGTACCGGTCCCGAAGATGAGAAAAGAAACGCAAGCGCTTGACCACCGGATAATACTAATTTTAGGATCGGGAAGTTCCTTTCCGAGCATTGAGCCTATAAAATACAACGAAATGTAAGTTGAATTCAATTTACTGTCGTAAAAACATACACATTAATTGATAAGTAATTATAACAAACTGGACGAAAATGTATCATCTGACTTTATTAGGTGTTTATTTATTTTTTATAATTTGATCTCTTTTACATTAGCTATTTTACTGATTCTTGCAGTGTCTATTCTTCACAAACTTGATTCGATCTTCCTTTACATGTTCATTTGTTACACAGTGTTCTAAAACTATCATGGGTACCGCAAGGTACCAGTGTTTTGGTTATCATCTGGTTAAGAAATATCAATGTATATTTTAATTTATTAATGTTTAGCCTACTTCAAAAAATCTACCGTTTGAATCTCTGATTTACTGCAGTTCTTATTTTCTTCCGGTTCATTCAATCTTTTGAAAAACTGTTGGACTGTGTGTCAAACAGTTTCAATCCTGGTGAGACGCCGAGTTATTCGGCGTCTCATTCTGGATCCAATTTGTTTACAAATGTAAGTCAGATCGATCTTAGCATACTAAGTATTAACCTTTCTACAAATGAACAAGTAACTTTCATAGAATTTACCGCAAAACGTAGTTTAGTCATGTAGAATGTTAATTGTGAATTGTAGGACTGGTTTCCTCGGTGCTTGCTCTACAGATGGTGTGGTTACCTATTGTCAATGGATATATGCTGGAAGAGACTGTCGGATTCTGGTCGGTGAACACATGTAACTGTAGCTTTGTTCGTCGTCAGCACAGCTTCAAGGCCTGTAAACTCATCTCCCTGAGAGAAACTTTAGTAGACGCCCTCGAAGTAGTTAAGGACCTAAATCGAGCGCTGGTAAGTACAATATGGTACGATTAACTCTTTACCTGATTAATATTCATGTAACAGCTACTGACATTATGAATATTTATTAGTTGCATTTGTATTACGGTATATGAACAAGAGCAGTGCTGGTCTTGGCAGAAGCTCTATAGTTTAGTTTAGTTTAAACATAGTTTATTTCCATATTAGAGGAAATTGGGTTGGGTCCCTTTTGGTTGTAAGTTCTTTTCACATATTAGAATCGATCCTTTCCTTACAAAAAGTATATATACAGGTAATGGCAAACAAAATATGAACTCAGCATCGTTTCTAGAGAAAAAAGGTAAAAGAGGGAAAGATTAGCTTCAAAGTGCACGAACATGATTGTTTCAATTTTGAAATATCCAAATTTACTGTCACTAGCCTGGTAATTGGCATTTTCAGCACAAAAACGATGATTTTATGTAATGCTTCGGCATTTTGATAATCCGTTGCTAATGGTGATCTACACTCATTTACAGGCAGATAGTCACAGAAGGGATATCGAGGGAACGGAAGAAATAGTCGGCACCAATTCACAGGTTAGTTTATATTGATATGCTTTAACCCTTCGCTTGCTATTCACGTCAATACACCTACGTGTAAATAGTGAAGACCAAGATGAGACAGCTCCTGCTGTCTCATCAGGGTCTGCACTATTTACAAGTTGATTGTGCAACCAGTGCACTCTACAGCAGTGATTGCATAGCGAAATACTTGTACGCAGTGAAGATATATGTAATTATACAACATGGCACGGGTAAAGAAGGAGAAATGTGTTTTAAAATTCAGCAAGAGAAGGGTTAATCATTAAAGTGCGGGAATCGGATATATGAGACATTTGGAAACAGTGTAGTCCCATATCGGAATATTTTTAAGCGGACCCCTGATCACAGTCTGCTCTGTTTGTCATTAAAAACGTTTTCATCAATGATAAACTTTGATACAATGTTTTGTTTAATTATTATTCAGAAAAGATGAGTCAGCTTTAATTATTCAGTAGGTTAAAGGTTAAATAATTTTTACACTTCACACGTTACTCCGTGACTTTACGAAATAATGACGTCATGATTATTAGTTAACCCTTTACTCTATGAAAAATTATTTCAGAAATAATGTCATCATGAATATTAATTAGATTAGATTAAATTAGATTTATTGAAAATAGGATTTTGCCGTTGGCAGAAACTATATAATCAGATCTATATTACAGTAAAACCTCTCTATAACGGCCACTAAATAGCGTTAATTAGTTGGTATTTAGGACAGGTGGCTGCTTAAAGCAAGGTGAAAGTAAAACAGAACGCTCCTATAGGAGCGTTCTGTTTTACTTTCACATTGCTTTAAGCAGCCACATGCCTTTAACAAAAAAACTTGATGTAATTTAGTGGCCGTTATAGAGAGGTTTTACTGTTGTTCATAAGCAGACCTTGATAGGACAGCTCCTACAGGAGCCGTCTTTTTAAGATAAAATAAACCCTGTTTGCAATGGCGTATTTATGGAGCTAGGGCTAAACGAATTTTTATAATGTTTCTATGAACAAGTTAATTTGCCATCATGACAGAAACTATAGATTCTGTATAACTCTGATTGCAAAAGCGTTCAAAATAGCCCATGAGGGAATTTGTCAAATATTTCATACTTAGTGGACTCTATAGTTAAGCTTTTCCTCCATGAATATGCATGTAAGAAATAATGACGTCATGCATATTAATTCGAGTAATGTGTTAAAATTTCACATGGACACACGACATTTTGTCAATGGCTGAAACTGTTGAATCAGATCTATATTATATCAAAACAAACAGAGCAGACCCTGATCAGACGGCTCCTACAGGAGCCGTCTGATCTGGGTCTGCTCTGTTTGCAAAAGCGTAGAATTTAAGGAGTAAAGGGTTATACACTGATGGACTATTCCATTTTGATAATATATGGCTGAAAGGGTTAACATTAGTCCGGGTCAGATGGGTATTACTTTACATTCTAACACACCTCGCGCTCAAATCTACATAAACAAAGAAGGGACGTATCTATGTTTGAATTCTCCATAAAACACCGCACGCGCTGTAGCGGCGTAACGTGACGTAATATGGCTTCGAAAATTCGTACGACAAGAAACGTAGTGCCGTTGTGGTGGTGCAAATTATAGTTAAATTGAAGTGTTAGAATCGAAATAATAAATTAATACCAGTGTTTTATCGTGCAATCGAACACGGGCTGTCGTTGAGATGCTTATAATTAAATCACTCGGCCTATCGGCCTCGTAATTTAATTACTACGCATCTCAACTCCTACCAGTGTTCGATTGCACGATAAAACACTGGTATGAATTTATTAGTTCTTAATTTATATCATTTATAGTTTGAGCTTCTCCATGATGGATACAACGAAATTCAACGTTTGGCGCTGGACTATCTGATACTCGAACAATCAACACCAGGAAGCGAAAGCATGGCCGACATATTGTTTCCGGGTACTGTCGACTTTGCACACAGTGCTTGCAGGCTGAGGCACTACTTCAAAAGACTCATGTGTCAGATAAAACCAGTACTGAATGCCGGTATCTTCGATGGAAGAGAAATGAACATTGGTTGTGAAGCAAGACGGCGTATTCACAGCAGACCTACGAGATCCCAGGCTCTATATTTCGCCGAAAATTTGATGTCGAATTCCACGGTTGGCATTCAATGGATGATAACAAGCATAAATGGGATTCTAACGGACATATGAACAACCTGATAGTTTATTTAAGTGGACAATGAACCTATAACATTTTACTCCATAGAGACAGCTTTTTATTCACAATTACAAACAGAGTAGACTCCGATCAGACGGCTCCTGTTCAGTGTCTGCTCATGAAATAATCAAATACTATAGATCTGTTTCTACAGTTTTTTCGCCATGGTACAAATTCTCTCGCTCATGCTGACAATGTAACGCGTCCACGCAGTCACTATGTCTGACATACATATTAGGGTGCATGTTTATAAAGCTTTTTAGTTCAGTCTGAGTTTGTTCTCAAGCTTTTGATTGGTCAGATTTGAGTTCTCAAGCTTTTGATTGGTCAAATTTGAGCCAAAGGCTCAAATCTGACCAATCAAAAACTTGAGAACGATCTCAGACTCAACTAAAAAGTTTTATAAGCATGGATACAGGTGTTTTCTTAGAAATTGTCGAGTACAGTATTTTTCCTTTGCAAACAGTGTAGACCAATATGAGAGGGCGTTGACAGGTTAAAAAGACTGTATCATAGGACATATTCGTACATCATGAATATTAAGTAGCATAATTTGTACCCTTTTTACCATGACACAAACTGTAGAATCACCTCTATATTGGCTAGCAAACAGGACATACCCTGATCAGACGGCTCCCGTAGGATCTGGATCTACTCTGTTTACGTAGACGTATAGATCTGTGGAAGAAAGGATGATACTGCATACCTTTAATACAATGATAATGTGTTCTAAATGTAATCTATTTCAAAATGTCGCTTTCTTTATTCATCACGAAAACATGTTCCCTGGTTAGATTTTATAGATGACTTTTGAACAACTCCCTGATAGATTTTCAACCCTGTGATATACAGTAAAACCTCTCTACAACGGCATCAAGTAGTTTGTGTTAAAAGCTTAAAGCAAGATGAAAATAAAATAGAACGCTCCTGTAGGAGCGTTCTGTTTTACTTTCACTTTGCTTTAAGCAGCCACCTGCCCTAATATACCAGCTAATTTACACCATTTAACCGCCGTTATAGAGAGGTTTTACTGTAGATGTGCAGTTAACCCATTCCCTCATATTGACGACTTTTGACGACTCTGTGAAAGTCGCTTTGTGAAACCATTGTGATAAATACAGCAATGGCAATAAATCACAATGGTTTCAAACTACAAAATTCTAAAATTTTCCTTTTCTCTAGTTAATGCGCCTTTTCGTTAGATTTATTCAAAGAGGTTGTATCTAAAAATAGCCTATGAGATAATTGGTTAATCGAGCTAGTACGACCGCTCGAAAGAAGTCTAATTCTTGAAGTTTTTAAAATCCGCTGTAAGCTTAATGCAAGACAAAAGTCATGCAAAAAGGTCCTATCGGACACCATTATTACATTTTGGTATATAAACTGGTTATAACTAGAAATTTGAAAATGTAGTGGGTGAAACATTCTGTGGAAATTATTTGATCAGCAGGCTAAAGAATAAAAAGGGTTGTGTTTACATTATATATACAGTGAAACCCCGCTAATGCGACCACTTAATAAACAGCCACTGATGTCGTGTAAAGCAGGTGGTTGCTTAATGCATGACGAAAGTTATGCAGAAAGCTCCTATAGGAGCTTTCTGCATAACTTTCGTCCTGCATTAAGCTACTACCTGTCTCTGCCACCCAAAATTATGCCCCTTTTTGGTGGTCGCATTAGCGGGGTTTTACTGTACATGCAGTTTCTCAGTAAATTGCCTTCTTCTGTATACATGTTTTAGATGTTTTATGAATATCTATGTTTACACCAATGATCTCACCAATAAACAATCATTTTATACAGTGTCAACGTTTTTGTTGTTTCCAAAATAATCAAAAGTCGCGTTAGATATGTTGTGGGGATAAGAGAATGACAGAAAATTAGAAATAGACAAAATTGAGACGAGCATACTAGCAGATAGACAAATAATCATACATGTACCAGCAGACCCGAATATTTCGGTAAGGAAAAATGGATGGTGGGCGAGTGAACGAATGGATCGAGTTTTACGACACTGGAACAGATAATAAATAAATAAAATAGAAGAGAGAGAGAAGGGGGGGAGCGAGAGAGAGAGAGAGAGACAGACAGACAGACAGACAGACAGACAGAGACAGAGACAGGAAGACAGAGATAGAGAGACAGAGGGGACCACTCATAGCCATTGTATTCTTTCTCTGTCTGCAGTATATTAATTTTCATTAACCCTTTGTCTCCTACATGAGCCGTCTGGTCTGGATTTTCTGATTTTTCTCTGTCTGCAAAGGCGTGAAACTGCATTTCTATGAGGTAGTAGGTTAATTCATGAATAAGATTAACCCTTCTCTTGCTGAATTTTAAAATACATTTCTCCTTCTTTACGAAAATCAAGAAGAACACCAGCATTTTACTATTTATAGTTCAATGACAGTTATCAACCAGACCTCCTCGCTTACCGTATTTGTACGTATGTTTATACATTTCTGCAGTATAAAAATACGAACTGATATTAATCCTTTCCCTGTTTATTTATATCACTGGCACTTGATTGAAAAAGACTCATATATATATTACACAACTATAGTCTGTTTCGATCAAGTGCCAGTGATTTATATCTATTCCAAATTTCATTATCTACTGAATATTTATGGACAAAAAAGTTATAATGAAATATGGAAGGTAGAACATTATGGTCATTTTAGAAAGTAAAGACACAGATTTTTCAAATTCCATTAGCAAACGTACCCTGATCAGACTGCTCATAAAGTGGCGTCTCATCTAGGTCTACTCTGTTTGCAAATGCGCGAAAACACATTTCTATGAAGGAAATGGTTACCTTGGATACAATCAGTGCCATGTGACAAATACAACATACAATCTAACGGGTAAACGAAAGCCATGGCATTAAACCTTTTAATCTTTCCTTTATAAATATTCATGTAAAATATAATGACGTCATGAAAATTGATAAGATTAATTTGCTATAATAGCACATGGACACAGACATTTTTTGCCAGGGCAAAAACTGTACAGTTGTATCTATATCATATCTTAAGCAAACAGAGCAGACCCTGATCAGACGGCTTCTATAGGAACCGTCTGATCTGGGTCTACACTGTTTGCAAAGGCGTAGAAGGGCGTATTTATTAGGGTTAAATCTTATCAACAAAGGATGACACATACAAGAGACTTGCGTTCTTTTATTTCCGTGTGATATATAGTTACAAATGTATAGTTGAACTATAGTTGACAAATAAATAGTCTGCAAGACAAGGTATGCTACTACTGTCTGAAAGTCTATTTCCTTCAATGTCTCGTTTGAAAGAAATACAATAATATCCGAGTATCAAACCGTGTGAACCCTTTCTTCCATGAATATTAATTCTATGTAAGAAATAATGACATTATGATTATTGATTTTTTGTTATAATAAGAAATGGACACAGTCATGAAGTTTTGGGCATGACAGGCGCTGTAGAATTATACCCATATTGTATCACAAGCAAACCGAGCAAACCCTGATCAGAGGGCTCCTATAGGAACTGTCTGATATGGGTCTACTCTGTTTGCAAAGGCGTAGAAAGGCGAATTTCTAGTGTAAAGGGTTTAAGGATATTGTAAAGTGGTTAACCTTTACCGCCTGTGAAACAATGTATGTATGTTCGATTTTGGATCAGTTCAATATTGATTTAGTCCGATTCGATTAACCCTTTCCCTGTTCTATGTTTATTCCAAATTTAAATACCTACTGAATATTTATTAACAAAATAGGTGTAAAGAAATATGGAAGATTGAACACTGTAGACATTTTAGAAAGCAAAGAAATTTTAGAAAGCAAAGAAACAGATCTATCAAATTCTACTAGCAAACAGAGCAGACCCTGATCAGACAGCTCCTCTAGGAGCTGTCTGATCTGGGTCTACTCTGTTTGTAAATGCGTGAAAACACGTTTATATGAGGGAAAGGGTAAAGCTCTTGAGAAGCTATAAGCCGAATGTCCAACAGCTTGGATCCCGATGAGACGCCAAATTAGTCGTCATCTTATCTGGATCTAAACTGTTTCGCAAATGTGAATCGCGAATACCACGGTCAGGGTTAAGTTTAACTCTTTTTTCCCAAGGACACGCGTGCACTGTCAATTGCAAACAGTGTAGACCCATACCAGATGGCTCCTATAGGAGTAATCTGATTAGAGTCTGCACTGTTTGTCATCTAAACCTCTATAAGAAGATTAAGCCTTTCATGTCCGTGAAGTTGGCTACTAATTCCCAGTTTCCAGTTCGACATTCAGGGGATTGTGAATGCTCAATAGCAAATAAGTAACTAACTTCACATCCAGTTACTTATTCAATCATTTTCGTTATTTTGAATAAGGAACCGGGAATAAGCAACTAACTTTTTAACGAAAATAATTAAATAAGTAACTAGATGTGAAGTTAGTTACTTATTCCCTGTTCCCAATTCACAATAACGAAAATAATTGAATAAGTAACTGGGTGTGAAGTTAGTTACTTATTCCCGGTTCCTTATTCACATGAACGAAAATAATTGAATAAGTAACTGGATGTGCAGCTAGTTATTAATTCCGGTTCCTTGTTCAAAATGCCTAATATAATGGAATCAGTAACTGGATGTGAAGTTAGCTACTTATTCCCGGTTCCTTATTCAAGATAACGAAAATAATTGAATAAGTAACTCGATGTGAAGTTAGTTACTTTTTCCCGGTTCCTTATTCAGAATAACGGAAAAATGAATAAGTAACTGGATGTGAAGTTAGTTACTTATTCCCGGTTCCTTATTCAAAATGCCAAAAATAATTGAATCAGTAACTGTATATGAAGTTAGTTACTTATTCGCTATTGAGCATTCACAATCCCCTGAATGTCGAACTGGGAACTAGGATAAATAATTTTTTGCTTTAACCCTTTCCTCCATAAATACGCCTTTCTACACCTCTGTAAAAGCTACTTCTTGAAACCATTGTGATAAATAGAGCATTTGCTCCTATGGAGCAAATGCTCTTTTTATCACAATGGTTTCGAAACTACACAATTCTAACATTTTCCTTTTCTCTAGTAAATGCTCCTTTTGGTTAGATTTATTCAAAGAGGTTGCGTCTAAAAATAGCCTATGAGGGAATGGGTTAAAAGAATTAGATAGCAAGCAATGCAGGTCCTAATAGCAAGCAGTGCAGGTCCTAAGACTAATCAGAACCGTCTGAATTTGCACTGTTTGCAAATACAAGTTACCGATATGTCATAGGTTGCATTTAAGATTTTTCCAGATTCTTTGCAAACAACTTCACGGATATGCCTCTCATACTGATTATCTGCACAGCTGAGAAAAAGTTGCAGATGATGGTGTTTCATTTGAGTAGTCATATTACTGATATTTTCTGACTAGTAGTATACAAGGGTTTAACAATGGTGAGGGTCATGATTTCCGTTATATTTGTTCTCAATCAGCTAAATTCTGATGCACTATTCCACTACATGTGTATGATAATTCAGGGTTGAAAGGGTTAAATCAAATCACTTTCCGTTTCATAAGAGAAACAGATAAATGTGCGTATTTAAATACAAAAATCGCCATTTCTACACCAAACCCTATGGTGTCACCACTCTTTAGATTCGTCTCGAAGAGACGAATCTAAAGAGTGGTGACGCCATAGGGTTCAGTGGAGAAATAAAGGAGCTATTCTTGAACATGTTTTATTTAGGCATCTTAGCGGGGCCTCCGGTTTCACTCGTGTTCCGGTAAGGATGGTGGTTGCTTTAACTTCTGCACCACTGGCAATCTTTGAAGACACGGGAATTTTGTTAGAATTGGGTTTAGAAACTGAATATCATATATCCTTGCAGACAGTTCTCGTTTTGATTGGAACAAGTGGTCAGAAGTACTGTCGGGCATAGACCGTGTATGAAGACCCCTCTCTTCAATCGTCCCTTCCAAAAGAAAAAACAAACATGATTTATTGTTTGCACAGAAAAGTCCAGATTATACATATGACCCATCCGCACCAATGTACAGTAGAACCTGTCTTAAGCGTCCATTCATTTATTGAACACAATAACTTTAAAACGCAGGTGGTTGCTTAATGCATGACAAAAGTAATGCAGAAAACCTATATGGGAGCTTTATGTATTACTTTTGACCTGCATTAAGCAACCACCTGCCTTGTAGGCCCATACTGATGCCTCTTTTTGACGGTCGCTTAAGGCAGATTCTACTGTAGTTGGTTCATTTGGGAGCATTCTCCTAGTTTATAAACCTTTGAGTTTGTTTGAGTCTGAGTTCGCACTCAAGCGTCTGATTAGTCAGATTTTGAGCTGAGCTCAAAATCTGACCAATCAAATGCTTGAAAATGAACTCATACTCAAACAAAATGGTTCATAACTTTGAGCTCAGTTGCGTTTTAAAGATATAGTAAAACCTCTCTATAACGGGCACGAAATTACATCAAGTATTTTATGTTAAAGGCAGGTGGCAGCTTAAAGCAAGGTGAAAGTAAAACAGAACGCTCCTATAGGAGCGTTCTGGTTTACTTTCACCTTGCTTTAAGCAGCCACCTGCCCTATTATACCAACTAATTAACACAATTTAGTGGTCGTTATAGAGATGTTGTACTGTATATGTAAACTTTACTGGAAATGGTCTATGTAATTCACAAAAAGTTCGAGTCCAGTAAAACATCGATGTAACTGGTGATGATCCTGATCAGGCGCCGCGTAAGAACTAGGTGACTAATTACTGATCAGAACAGATCCTGGTTAGCCAATGTTAGCCAGCCCCATTATGTGAGTACTGTGCATAATTATTTTGATTTTTTAATGTGAAATGCCTTTCAGCTGGCTTGCGTGTCGGTCGGTGGTTCTTTTGTGATTCGAAAACATACGTCTGTATTAAGGTGGACGTCATGATATGACTGAAACAATGTAAATGTGGCGTTAAGTCCCCATTACAAACATGCGTACTGTGACTCAAATGAAAATGACTGTTACGAAGATTTACAATCGATATGTATAGTGGAATTATTTGTGATCAATCCTTCACCCCTTTGTCTGATAGAAAAGTATTTGATGTCTGATGCAAACATACATGTAGTATATCCAGATAGGACATACATTATTTCTTTCATGAATATTAATAGAGTAAATGATTAATGCATGTAACTCATATCCATGAAAACAGAATTATTGCTAAATACATAAAGTTGTGACCCTGTTCACTCAATTATAAGGTTGTAGTCCTGTTCATTCAATACATAAACTTGTGACCCTTCTCAATATCTAACCTTTGACCGTATTGTCCAATATGGCTGCCACTAGACCTCCAAGAAACATCGGGGTACCAATTATACCTTTCAGTATATCTACAGATGTACCTGTTTCTGGAAATATAAGACAATTAACCCTTATCCTCATATTAACGTGTTTTCACGCATTTGCAAACAGAGCCGACCAAAATCAGACGGCTCCTAGAGGAGCCGTCTGATCAGGTTCTGCTCTGTTTGCTAATCTAATTTGATAGATCAGTTTCTTTGCTTTCTAAAATGTCTATACAGTAACACCTTCCATATTTCTTTATAACTATTATGTTAATGAATATTCAGTAGGTATTGAAATTTGGCCTAAATACAGAACAGGGAAAGGGTTAAAACATTACTCTATAGATGTTCATGTCAGAGACAATGTCATCATAAATATTATAAGATGAATATTTATATGATCACAGGGAGTTTTGTACATGGCAGACACTGTAGAATCCGGCCTGTTTTATTTCATAAGGAAACACACAGTACCCTGATCAGACGGCTCCTGCATGGGTCTACTATGTTTGCGAAGCATTAAACGGTACATCTATGGAGTAAATAATTAAATATGAATACTTTGCAGGCTGCCTGTCTCAGTCAACTCATGTTACTTTAATACTATTTATGTATTTAAATGATGATGAATTTGGAGGTTTACCATTTCAGTTAATGAGGTTAAATCTTTTAAGTTCGGGACACTTTTAAGTCCTTTGCAAACAGTGTAGACCAAGATGAAAGGGCTACTAGAGGAGTCCTCTTTTCCAAAGACCTATGATAACACATAGGTCTTTGTCTTTTCAGATTCTGCACGGTTTGTCATGTTACACATTTTTCTTAAGATCCATCATAAGCTTGACCTATTTGAATGTTGGTATATCATATTTGAAAATTCAGCGTTGTATATTATAAGACTTAATAATAAAACTGCAGTATTTATAAATAAAGTGAGATGTGACCAGTATATCCACTATAAGTATTTTAGTACTGTGTATATGATCACTGCAAACCTTGTCCGGCGCCGAGTTCGTAAGCAACGGATACGTTTTGTCGACACCGTTTACTATTTGACTGTTACATGTATGGTTGTTTTATGAAAAAATGAACTGTTTTGTTTGTGTTATGAAGGAGGTCACAGTTCTTTTGCGTTTTGAAGGAGTCCGCTGTTTTGTTTGCGTAATGAAGGAGGTCACAGTTCTTTTGCGTTTTGAAGGAGTCCACTGTTTTGTTTGCGTTATGAAGGAGGTCACAGTTCTTTTGCGTTTTGAAGGAGTCCACTGTATTGTTTGCGTTATGAAGTAGGTCGCGGTTCCTTTGCGTTCTGAAGGAGTCCACTGTATTGTTTGCGTTATGAAGTAGGTCGCGGTTCCTTTGCGTTCTGAAGGAGTCCACTGTTTTATTTGCGTTATGAAGGAGGGCTTCGTTATTTTATGTTATGTAGGAGGACATTGTTCTTTTATTGCACTACAAGGGACGCACTATTCTTTTTACGTTAAAAAAGAGGGCATTGCTATTTCTGAATTATGAAGGAATGCACTGTTATTTTTGGTTTTGAATAGTAAACTGCCGTTTTGAGTTGTGATAAACAACAATGTTCTTTTTGCGTTGTGAAGGAGTTCGGTGTTTCTTTTGTGTTATGAGGGAGCGCATTGTTCATTTGTGTAAAGAAGTAGCGCATGTTCCTTTTTGCATTGTGAAGAAGCGCACTGTGTCATTTTGCGTGATGGAGAAGTGGGTGGGTGAGTTGGGTTTACGGCACTGCGACACTGAATAGGTCATATAGCGACGATGAATGATGAGATGACATGATGATGAAGGATGATTTAAGGAAGATGATTTTCGTGATGAAGAAGCGTTTATCTCTTTTTGCGCTTAGTCTCACCTGGACCCAGACTGTTATGATAGGTAATCGCTCATCAACTCACAGCAGACAAAAAGTTAATAGTTTTACCTGCACCCAAGGAGTCTGGGTATCTATCCAGCCATTCAGGTATAACAATTCCAGTGTATAGAGATATTCCGAATATAGCCAGATTGCGAGATGACTTCATGTCCACCGTTCTAAGCGTAAATATACCAAGAGATGCAAGTATTCCGAATACGACAAACATGGTCCCCCCTATGCAAGGATCTGGCAGGCTTGACAGTACTGCTCCAAGTTTACCGATCAGCGAGAGAGCAATTGAAATGATACCCGCGACTGTCAGACAGGATCTGCTCGCTACCTGAAATTTTGTATAACCCATTCCCTCACATTGACGACTTTTGACGACTCTGTTAAAGTCACTTTGTGAAACTATTGTGATAAAAAGAGCATTTGCTCCTACAAAAGCAAATGCTCTATTTATTACAATGGTTTCAAACTACAAAATTCTAAAAAAAATCCTTTTCTCTAGTAAATGTTCCTTTTCGGTAGATTTATTTAAAGAGGTTGTATCTAAACTTAACCTATGAGATAATGGGATAAGAACGACAACAATGTCTGTACAGCAGAATCTGTCTTAAGCTGAAGAAAAGGAACCGTGGGCTTACAGCACAACTAAATTGTAAAATTTATACAATCTCTGAGTTAGCCGAATAATTCGATGTCTCATCAGGATCAAAACTATTTGACACTCTGCTCGTGAATTTGGAAATACTCATATTTGGAAGAACAAATTGTTTTCACAATTAATTTCTTTAAAGCTTATAGATATTAAACAATATACATGTACATGTACATAGGAGTTTGGTTCTCGATCATTACAGTTGAATTCCTCTAATGTGACCACTTAATGAATAAACACGATTGTCGTTATAAGCAGGTGGTTGCTTAATGCCGGACAAAAGTAATGCAGAAAGCTTTCTGCATTACTCTTGTCCTGCATTAAGCTACTACCCGCCTCTGTCACCCAGAAGTATACCTCTTTAAAGTGGGCGCATTAGAGGGGGATTGCTGTATGTAAAATAATTATCTTAACAACTTAAGAAATAATGTCATCATGCATATTAATGTTAGCTGAATTTTGCATTATTAATATGAGAAATTTGAACAAGGCAGAAACTAAAGAATCAGAGCTATATCATTTATGAGCAAACAAACAATGACAAGGGTAACCCTTTATTTCAATGAATGGATGAATGAAATACTTTATTTAACGAGGGTAGCTCGATTAGTCATAATGACTGATCTACCTTGAGGCTCTCAAACAAGCATTTCATACAAAACAGCAAAACACATATCTATATATACATTAACAACCATAGATACGATTTTCGATACCTTTACAAACAAAGCAGACCCCGATCAAGTGGTTCTTACAGGAGCCATTTCATCCGAGCATACTCTGTTTACAAAGACCTTAAAAGGCTATGGAGTAAAGGGTTAAATTGGTATAAAAAAGTCTGCTAACCCTACTGATACCAATAAGGGCCACGTTTACGGTGTATGACGTAGTAGCATGTCCAGCCCCGACAGCTCCCGACAAGACACTCCCTATTCCC
This sequence comes from Azorinus chamasolen, assembly GCA_963576725.1. Lineage (NCBI taxonomy): Eukaryota > Metazoa > Mollusca > Bivalvia > Cardiida > Solecurtidae > Azorinus > Azorinus chamasolen. The sequence goes on from OY755245.1 coordinate 45,518,585, forward strand.
TCCATCATGATGCCCCTGTTCACGGCGTGGGTTGGAGGTGGAGGGACATCTGATATGGAGGCAGCAGCGTAGTAATCACCGATTGTCTCCAAAATTGAAGAAATGACAGCTGATATAAAACCAACAAAAACAGTGGTGTTGAAGAGAGGGGCTCCAAACTGTCCTGTTCAAACAGAAGTACCATTCAATCATTCCTTATTAACTCATTTGCTCCCAGTGGATTCTTCCATGTTTATACATTGGATTAGTCCATTTTTTATCTAAGGGATGTCTGGCCTAAATTTTTAATTTCGTTTTGTTTTATATTGAAATTCCTATCGGCAAACAGTGTAGACTGATCAGACGCCGCATTATGCGGCGTCTGATCATAGTCTACACTGTTTGCCTACGTCCCATATATAGGATCGTGGGAGCAAATGGGTTAATAAATCCTTGTAAGACCTCTTTTTCCAAGAACATCTCTGGTCAAACAAGGAAAGTTGCATGTACTTAACACATATTCATAATGGGTAGGAATTACCATGAAACATCACTGCACAGAGCAACAGATAAATGGGCGTATCCCAATACTAATCTCGTCATTTCTCCACCAAACCCTATGATGCGACCACTCTTTAGAATCGTCGCGAACGTAGGGTGTGGTGAAGAAATTAAGCAGAAATTAAGGAGTAATTATTGAACATGTTTTAATTTATACCATCTTATCTGGACATCTGCAGTACATAAAGGGCTGAACTGTTTTATCTTCTTCCCTTTATCAACCCGTTCCCTCTTAGTTTAAACATATTTTATTTCATTAATGTACATAAATCCACATATCACTAGATATATATTAAGGACTGGATCGGAAGCAACATGCTTATTGGGATCCTCTCCTTGACGCATTTTTACTACACTGGTGGACATTGTTTAACATATTATAACACACCTATGTTGGTGGGTACAACTCAAATAACTAGGAGAAAAAAACATAAGAAGACGGTACATGAATGTGTCTACAACATAACAGTGTCTCGGTAGACGTACAGAAGGGAATGTTATATATTGAATGGTATTTATGTAACATGTACGTTTGAAGAACACAGTGGACGTAGAACACCATTCATGACCAATATAATAGAAACAGCTGGAAAGAAAATAAAGAGAATGGAAATAATTGTGGTCAACATGATGGAGGCCAAGGGCCGGTGAGACACAGGAGTGCATATGACAATGGTCACCCTACTTAAAACAAATCAAATAATGGAACTTAACCGAATCTTTTAGTTTCTAAAATGAACGTCTGTACCGCTTGAAATATGATAGTGTTACTATGTGTATCAAGTGATGGATCACCATAAAGAAGGAGTTTCACTGTAACTGGCCGTAGATAGCTGATTGCATGTTTTAAATGGGTACGCTGGACGTGGTAAAGCGGGCATATATGACAAAAGTGTTAAGTACTTTCGATATCACCACAAGCGCATAGTGGAGAGACAACAGTGTTTTTCTGAAACAATGGAAGGTTTAATGCGCTACAATTTGTTCTCAACCGGGTATGGAGTATTTGGTCCTGTCTTGTACCAGCATAGAAGTATAAGGGAACAGGGGTGGTGTCATTGTGGTCAATCGCAGATTTGAAGGATGACTTTTGAATAGAGCGTCTGATTTCTAAGGGGAGGGAGTTCCATTCGCGAACGACTGAAGGTAAGAAAGAATACGAATACAGTTTTGTCTTGGAGTGCGCAGTCTGAACATTGTTTTGGTTTCTTAACAAGTGGGGGAACACGTGTGGATAGGAAATCAGGTGTTTCTTTATGAATCATTTTGTAAGAGAGAAGTAGTTTGTGTTTTCGCGCCTTCTACGCTCGAGAGATTCCCATCATACTCCTTGTTCAAGATTCCGTTCCCTCTTGAATATGTATGTAAGGGATTAAAGACATCATGGATATTTATCAGCTGATTTTCACAATAGCTGGGTATGTTGGCCATGGTAGAAACTATACAATCAGATCCATATAATTCCAAAAGCAAACGGAACAGACCCTAATTAGATGGCTCCTATGGGAGTTTGCAAAGCCCTGAAAACGTGTTTATGATGGAAAGGGTTACAGATCATTGTCCTGCTGTAAACACTGCTTGCTCAAAAGTTGAAAGTTCCATTTATACCGGTTCGTTCAAACAATTAAGAAACTGTTGACCGATTATCAAACATCTTGGACCCAGATCAGACACCATGTGAGTTTCTCTATCCAGATCCAAATAGTTTGAAAAACTTATCGTTCACTTTGGCATTGGTAGCAAACGAGTTCATTGTCTCACACAGATTTGTGTCAAAATAATGACATACATGTACTTTCAGAATCTAAATTGCATTACGCTAACCCTTTCCCCGCCGATGTCGCCGGAATGCGACTCACGGTGTTTGCTGGTAATAGACAATGCAGTGGTTATCTTTGCAAACAGTTTGTATCCAGATGAGACACCGAGTAAGACGGTGAGTAACTCGGCATCTCATCAGGATCTTAATTGTTTAACCCTTTCCCTTATGTAAGCGCATGTTCACGCATCTGCCAACAGAGTAGACCCAGATCAGACGGATGTCTGCTATTGTACGTGACGGTGGTCTAGTGGTAACGCGCTTGACTGTCAGTCCGGAGGTCCGGGGTTCAAATCCCGGTCCCACCCGGAAATTTCAGGGACGCTTTTCCGTGTCTCCCACCCGCATATACTCTCCACCCAGGGGTTAAATGGGTACCTGTAAGGGTCACTCGCCGGTACTGCGGCTGCATGATTGCGCCATATGTTAGCAGTGCTCAATATTGTAGGCCAATGACTCAATGATCAGGGGAGTAAATGTACAGTCGGCTGCACGGTCATTCGGACTGAAAGTAGACTATAACTAGGTACTTTTTTATGGTGTAATATAGATCTGATTCTACAGCTTCTGCCTGAGTCAAATGGCCCTGTGTTCATATGCCATTAAAAATAAACTTATTAATATTCATGACGTCATTATTTCATGCATGAATATACATCAGGGAAAGGGTTAAAATACAATTTACGCTTTTAGATATGGAATTGATGGAACGTTCACTCTCAGACTGAAACTTAAAGCATGCGACACATGCACTGACCCAGTTTCTGAAGCATCGTTGCCAAAGAAAAAATACATACATTAAATAGAACGTGACTTGAAATAAAATTTACCCTTACCACACTATTCGCGACTTGACTCGCGGTTGCAAACAGCTTGGATCCAAATGAGACGCCAAATGACTCTACGTCTCATCAGGATCCAAACTGTTTGACACTCAGTCAATATTATCTCAAAGGCTTGTCGGAATCGAAGTAGATTCAATTTTGAGCAGGTTCGTTTTTGTTTTGAAGGTTGGCATGTAAGATGCAATATATTTGCGATAGCTACAGATACCAGGTCGACTAGTTACTGGAACAAATACAATAAAACCTCGCTAATGCGACCACCTGAAAGAGGTATAATTCTGGGTGCTAAATGCAGGTGGTAGCTTAATGCAGGACAAAAGTAATGCAGAAAGCTCATAGAAGAGCTTTCTGCATTACTTTTGTTCTGTATTAAGCAACCACCTGCTTATAGAGACGCACACATTTATTTATTGAGTGGCCGCATTAGAGAGGTTCTACTGCAGCACTTTTAGCACGCCATAAGCGACCTCACTCGCATTAATGAACAGCTTAGATCGGGACGAGACACCGAACTTATTCTCGATAACCTTATCCTAGTGCTATACATGTATTTAGTCAATTTTTCGACACCTGCTGATTATTAATGAACAAAATAGTTATAATGAAATATGGAAAGTATATAACATTGTAACCATTTTAAAAACTACAGAAACAGATCTATCAAATTCCATTAGTAAATAGAGCAGACACTGGTCAGATGGCTCCTAAAGCAACCGAATGATATGGGTCTACTGCGATTGTAAATGTGTGAAAAGGCGTTTATATGAGAACAACGGTTTCTTAAAAGCTAAATTGAATCGGAAGAAGTCAAAATTTGTTCAAGGTAAAATTTTGATCAGCCAATCTTTTTTCAGCGGTTTAATGGTTAAGACTGCTGTACCATTTTTCTTTTCAGTTAACCCTTTTAAAACTAATTTGTTATAATATCCCATGGACACAAGGAGTTTTTGCCATGTTGCCTTTACAAACAGAGCAGACCAATATTAGACAACACTTGTAGAAGCTACCTGATCGGGTTCTCCTCTGTTTTGGTATATGTTAAGTATCTGATTCTCTACTTTTTGCCATGGAAATAAATGTCATTAATTAATACTCTCACCATTAAATTGCCGGATAATTACACCCCACACACATTCTGAATATTTCAAACTGGCTTCTTCCATTCTGAATAAATAAAACAGACTCATCACATTCTGAATTATTTGACAAAACGTTGTATCAAAAGTAATCACTGGCAGAAGTATTTGTATGACAAACTGACATTACCTTGACCAGGAGCCCATTGATCTGGGTCCTCACTGTATACAAAGGTATTATATAATCTGTTCCCGCACATTAATGGTGCATGACATTTTTAATAACCCTCGAGTACAGTTGAACTTCGATATCTCGAACTTCAAGGGGCATACAATTAACAAGATAACACAAGTTGCTTATCCCATTTCTAATTTGGACAATTTCTCAAGTTCACAGCTTAATGCAGGTCTGTAGTAGTACTTAAAGTTCCTGTATGAGCTTTTGGCATTACTTTGGACCTGCATTAACCTGTCACACGGTGTTTCTCGATATGCGTAGTGATACAATTTAAAAATAATTCTGCACTGTAAATTTTGGAAAGACCGATGTTCGAGTTATCCGATTTCGAGTTATCGATGTTCCGCTGTATATAATTATTGTTAACCCATTACCTCATAGGCTATTTTCAGATACAACCTCTTTGAATTAATATACATAAAAGGAGCATTATTTAGAGAAAGGGAACATTTTAGAACTGTGTAGTTTGAAACCATTGTGATAAATAGAGCATTTGCTCCTATATATTTATTCGCAATGGTTTCACAAAAAGCCTTTTACAGAGTAGTCAAAAGTCGTCAATATGAGGGAATGAGTTAATGATAAACAAAATGAAGAATCCCTCTAAAGCGATATCTTGGTGAATCAACATTGTTGTCTTCAAAAGCAAGTGGTTGCTTAAAGGGGGTGTCCCTACATTTGACGCGTTTCATAAACACTTAAATGTACAGAACTCATTTGTTTATATGCTGAAAAGTAGTATATCGCAAAAAGCCCCATCCAATTACCGTTTATAATGACAAAACATCCATGTGTTTGATATCGTCGATCCCGGTTTTACTCCCCGATGTTTCAGTTTTATTCGGGTTGGGTTTTAGTTCCGTAACTGTTCGCCCTATTCGCGATTCCCCGACCACTTCTGAGAAAGCTATTACGTAAACAATGGAGGGATCGGGTGATCATCGGCAAAACGCGGAAGAATTTAACGGAACAGGCCGATAATATTTTGTTGTAGATCAAAAATTATCAGTATTGATGAAATCGGTTTATTTGTATCACAGGGGCATTGTTCGATATAAGTTCAAATTGGGAACCTTCATAATAATGATAGAGCATAACAAATACCAAGTTTTATGATATCATTGAAAATATGCGATCATTGTAGGGACTTCCTCTTTAACCCTGTCCCTGTTCTATGTTTATTCCAAAGTTCAATACCTACTGACGATTCATGGATAATATTAAAGGTGGGACATTGTAGCCATTTTAGAAACTAAAGAAACAAATCTATCAAATTCCATTAGCAAACAGAGCAGACCCTGATCAGACGGCACATATAGAGCTGTCTGATCTGGGTCTACTCTGTTTACAAATGCGTGAAAACGCGTTTATATGAGGGAAAGGGTAAAGGCCGTGTGAAAGTAATGGAGAACGTTCTTGTAGGAGCTTTCTGCATTACTTTTGTCCTGCATTAAACTACCGCCAGGTTTTAAGCCCCGGAATTACGCCCCTGTTAGTAGGCCGCTTCAGATGGGTTTTATTGTAGTTACCTGGATACGGAACGTAAAACCAAGGCGTTGCGTGTATCATATTGATACGAACGTCAGTCCGTGCGCGAAATTCCAGGGCGTTGGGGTCGTCAGAAAATACACCGCAGGCGGTGAGAATGCCGGACACAAACCACGTGACCATCGTACTCAGTAGGATCTGAATATCAGAGAAACTAACTCTAAACTATCACATAACCTATCTAAAACTAATATAACCATTTACCTTATGAATAGTCATGAAAGAAATGATGACTACACAGGTAATAATTAGTTAAATGATCAACAAAGGCATTTTTGACCACGGTAAAAACTATAGAATCATTTGTATATGTTGTATCAGCAAATAGAGCAGCCCCTGATAAACGGTTCCTGCAGGAGTTGCCCGATATGGGTCTACTCTATTTACAAATACGCCAAATGTGTCTCTGTCGACTTACGGGCTTAGCGACCTTTAAATGATTGAACAATACGGTGTAATATAGATCTACTTTTACAGCTTCTGTCTGAGCCAAAATGGCATGTGTTTATATGCCATTATAAAATAATCTTATTAATATTCATTACGGCTTTATATTCATGGACAAATTAGTTATAATGAAATATGGAAGGTGGAACGTTGTAGTCATTTTAGAAAGTATAGAAACAGATCTATCAAATTCCATTAGCAAACAGAGCAGACCCTGATCAAACGGCTCCAATAGGAGCCGTCTGATGAGGGTCTACTCTATTTGCAAACGCTAGAAAACACGTTTATATGAGGGAAAAGTTTAAGACAGCAGCGTAATGCGTCAATTTGCAAACAGCTTCGATCCATGAATCTCAGTAATTGTTTCTCAAAGGCTTGAATGAATCTGAAGTCAGTAAAACTTGCATCATATCAGACATATTGCTATCGGCAGAATAAGGGCTAATTAGAAATCGAATAACTCCACGCACCGGGAACATTTGAAACATGGGGATTCTCATGAAAGACTGGGATCTGCTCTTGCTAGGACAGCCGACAGGACACGGCAGGCGTACTTTGTCCATGTACAACATGAATACGACCGAGGTCACAATGCAGCTGTAAGAAAAACAATGCGTTTCTTTACGGGAAAAAATCACCCTGCTTTCTTAGTAATTCTGCTACTAATTTGAAATCAATGTCCCTTCCATTCTTTTATTTGCAAATAGAATAAGTCTAAATGTTAAATGTTAAAAAATGGTAAATAAAATATTATATATTAAAAATAGATAATGTCATGCCTGAAGTTATAAAAGAAATCTGATTTTTGTCAATACCAATTCGCCTCTAGCATCACTGTCTTCTTATAAATGGTAAATAAAAGATCAAACATTATAAATGAATACTGTCGTCAACTCTGCTGTTTGTCGATACCCTAAATAGTAAAATGCATACAAATCAAACTGAATAAAACCAGGAGCCGTAGTATCATTAACCCATTCCCGCATATAGACGCCTTTTGACGCCTCTGTAAAAGTCACTTTGTGAAACCATTGTGATAAATAGAGCATTTACACCTAAGGAGCAAATGCTCTATTTATCACAATGGTTTCAACATTACACAATTCTAAAAAGTTCCTTTTTAGTAGTAAATGCTCCTTTTAGGTAGAATTGTTCAAAGGGGTTGGATCTAAAAAAAGGCTTTACGGGAAGGGTTAAATTAACAAATAAAGCGTAGTTCTAATCGGAATCTAATTATACCCTGTGCATTATCATGTATAATGGAATATCAGAGCTGAAGATATGTGGAGTATTTTGGAAATCTTCAAATATTTTCTGCCAAACCCTAATGAGTGGCAGCAATATAGAGCTTGGCTGAGAAATAAGAACTTTTGACAGGTCAATGCTTATTTTATCTAAAGCCCTGGCACTTGGTTTTATTAAAACGTATCACAACAAATTTAACCGTTTTTTAGTTTGTTTCATACCCACATGGGCTACATATTCAACACACTATTAACATGCGTGTGGCGACCTTAGTTCTTTATTAACTCTTTCCCTGTTCTATGTGTATTCCAAATACCAATAATGACGGGCCATTCAAGAATTGCCCTACGCGATTCTAGAATCGCGCAAAGCAATATTACAGTAGGCTCTATGCTTAGCATTGTTGTTATGATCTACTGTTGTTCGGCGAAAAAACCCAGAGAATTTGATGCGGGTACACTTATGTCTTTGTTTTTTCTAAAATTGGTTTGTGACGAGTTTACATCAGGCTTTCAGTATTCTACTGGAATCTGTACAGTACAATTCATATAGGTGAGGAATAAAATAGATTATGATTGAAAATCTATAAATGTATGTAAATGGAGAATTCCAACTTTGTCCACTATTCCAAAAACGCGCACGGGCCATTCTAGAATAGCACTGGGCGTTTTAGGAATTCCAATATTGTCCAATATAATTCCTAAAACGCGCAGGGCAATTCTAGAATTGTCCATATTCCAAATAATGCGCAGAACATATACACGTTTTAACATCTTGGCAAAATAGGTAGACACATATCAGACGAATGCTCTAGGAGCCATTTATTTGAGGGCACTTTTATTATGATGTAACAAAGACCTATTTCTACAGTTTCTGCCCCGTGTATTTGTTCATGCTATATCAATATAAAAAGTCAACTACATGTTATTATTATTCATACAATCATTATTTCTGAATTGAATATTCATGGAGTAAATGGTTGAAGCACTGTGTCACTGGTACCAGTAGTTAATACGTACAGAGCAGTCATTCCCCAGTGAGTTCGGGAGTATTCTATTGGTATCTTATACAGGGACAGTCCAATCAGCGACACCACGGTTGCTATGGTGATTGGACCTATGAATTTCAGTAGCATACCAACCAGTCCCGTGGCACCGGCGAGCACCTCAATCAAAGATGCAAGCATCAAGCACCCCATCATCTGTGCCAAGTTAAATGAAATACATGTAGAGTACAGTGTGGTGTTTTTACTGAAATATTCGGAGAAATTAGGTCCCATCCCCCCTGAAAATTATGTTCCCCATCCCATATTGAAAACATTCCCTCTTGCTGGACGATAGTTAGTTAGACTTAGTTAATATCAAATCTGGAATAAGTAAATGGTTGAATTTGGGCCGCTTACAGCTACATTGGCCGTACATGTACTTACATGGTACGCTAAGATTTTAACACGAATAGATTATCTATCAATCCACGAAAATTCCCCTTTTGGCTCGTCCGCCCTACAAAATTTCTCCCCGGCTACGTGCCTGGACACTTTCTACCAGAACTGGAGAGGGGGGGGGGGGGCTTGTAGTAAAATCTCTCTAACATGGCCACTCAAACAAGGTCTAAATGCAGGACATGGGAATATGTAAAAAGCTCCTACACCAGCCTTCTAAACATTATGGGTTTGTAATAAAGAGGTTCTACTACAATGTATTTATCAACGGTGGAAATATTCATATGCAAAATATATTCATTCTTTGACTTACATTCACTTAACTCCTCACATCTGTGAATCGAATCCTGCTCGGGGCATTTTGGTGTTCATGTGAGGTGTCTGTACGGATGCAGAGACATGCCCGGGTGTTAATTGTAAGTAAGACTAAGTTCTTTAAAATGGCACTATTAGTAGAGAAGGACTTCGATACTTTTAGGCAGGGTGAATGTCATACCCCTAGAGGAGCCTTCTGCACGATTTTCACCCTGCATTAGGCTTCCACCTGTCTCCAAGACCGATATTTATACTACAGTAAAACCTCTCTATAACGACCACTAAATTACATAAAGTATTTTTGTTAAAGGCAGGTGGCTGCTTAAAGCAAGATGAAAGTAAAACAGAACGCTCCTGTTTTACTTTCACTTTGCTTTAAGCAGCCACCTGCCCTAAATACCAATTAATTAACACAATTTATTGGTCGTTATAGAGAGGTTTTACTGTAAATTGAATGTCCTGTTTAAAGGTTTTTTTTCTGTACAAGTTCACTGCCACTAGTACCTCTCTAAGTTTCTTGTACATTTCCATTTCTTCTGGTTCCTCGTGCAGTTTGGTACCGTTCTCAAGGGAACTACCATTTCTCATCAGATCAAAAACTAGAACAAAAAAACACATGTCAAAGTTGGTATCACATATACCCGAGCTATTCCTGATATGACTTGCTTTAACCCATTTGCCCCCACGGATCCCATATATGGGACGTAGGCAAACAGTGTAGACTCTGATCAGACGCCGCATAATGCGGCGTCTGATCAGAGTCTACACTCTTTGTTTATAGAAAATTCAATATAAAACAAAACAAAAAAGAAAATTTAGACCAGACTACCTTTAGATGAAAGATAGATTAATCCAATATATAAGCATCGAAGAATCAACTTGGAGCAAAATGGTTATTTAACCCACGCTAACTCGAAGCCTTAGTAAGAAAGAATTGAACCGTTTTAGGCAGGTAACTGTTTAATGCAGAGTGAAAGTCGTGTAGAAAACTTCACCCTTCATTAAACTGCCATGCACCTGTCGCTCATGATATAAAATATCGAAGTTTTCATCATTTTCTAATTGACGTTTAAAAATCACAGGAAAATATTGACACCCTTTGCCAATTATATGGTGAAATATTAATTATAATTAATAGAACGTATGTGACTGGAATATTATAACCGTTTAAATTAATGGATTAATCAAAATCAGCAATTCGAAAAGTCTTCGCGAATGGCAAGTAATAAATGACAATAATCTCATTTAATATAGGAAATAGCAATGAAAACAACATGTTTCACTATTTCCTTCATCTTTTTATGATCCGTTTCTCGTGCCGTTTTGGATGCAAGTGTTGTGAAAATGTCTTTTTAAAGGTATGAGGCAAACATGCCTTTCTCTGCGATCATTTTTTAATCATTCTCCTTTAAAAAAACACAGTTGAACTTCGATAACTCGAACTTCAAGGGACCGTATAAATTAGTTCGAGATAACAGGAGTTCGAGTTATCCGAATTTTTATCTGAACGATTTCTCAAGACCACAGCTTAATACAGGTCTAAAGTAATGCTGAAAGCTCCTGAAGGAGCTTTCAGCATTTCTTTAGACAGACCTGTATTAAGCTGTCACGTGTGTTTCTAGATATCTGTAGCGATACATTATAGAGTAATTCTGTATTGCAAGTTTTAGAAGGACTGAATTTTTTGTTCGAGTTATCCCGAAGTTCGAGTTATCCGAGTTCGAGATATCGAAGTTCAAATGTATAATGTTTGTTCTATATTTTGCATGTCCAACATTATACTGCCTTTCGATTCGTTCAAGATTTTGAGGAACTACTGACCGAGTATAAAGTAACTCGGCGTCTCATCAGGATCCAAGCTGCTTTACACTCGGTCAAGAGTTTCTCAAACGCTTGTATGGACCAGAAGTCAGTGAAAATGCAATCAAACTTATAGCAACTCCACGATCGTGCTCAGCGTGTGAAGGATTAACCCTTCGCTTGCTATTCTTGTCAATATACCTACCTATAAATAGTGAAGCCCAGATGAGGCAGCTCCTGCAGGAGCCGTCTAATCAGGGTCTGCACTATTTACAAGTTGATTGTGCAACCAGTGCACTCCACAGCAGTGATTGCACAACGAAATACTCGTAGACAGTGAATATATATGTAATTATACAACAGGGCATGGGTAAAGAAGGAGGAATGTTTTTTTTAAATTTAGGATTAACATACCAACATGACAGTGTTAGACCTGATCGATTATAATGAAACTTGCACAACACTATTCAATACGGACTCTGCATGAATATTAATTAGCTATTGTCCTGTTTTATTAACCTGTCAAATTATAAGCTTGCTGAACATGTCATATATAGCTTCGGTTGATATCGATTGTTTCCGTAAATAAAAGCTTTCCTACTTGGCTTATATAAGTATTGTCCTGTTTTATTAACCTGTCAAATTATACGCTTGCTGAACACGCCATATATAGCTTCGGTTGATATCGATTGTTTCCGCTAATAAAAGCTTTCCTACTTGGCTTATTCAAGTACCTATATATTTATTGTGAATCTCGTGAAAAACGTTTGAAACACAGGTTTACCCAAGCTAAATATATCCTTTCAGTGACGTAGGAATATTCAAATTTGACAGGTTAATAAAACAGGACAATACCTGTATATTTATTGTGAATCTCGTGAAAAACGTTTGAAACAGGTTTACGCAAGCTAAATATATCCTTTCAGTGACGTAGGAATATTCAAATTTGACAGGTTAATAAAACAGGACAATAACATGTTTATAATGACACATGCACACGAATGTTTTGACCCTGCCTTACTCTATATTATCAATTGTTATCCTCCCAATTTGACCTGAGACTCGATTAATTTTCGGCGTGTTTATCGGGATTGTTCGTAATACTCAGTGACAAAAATAGCAAACCAAAAGCCGGTAATAATCATGTTCCACGAGGATTGTATTCTTATAGCGCATTCTTATACCTTCTGAAATTTATCCGAAGATTACCGACAATAATAAACGGAATATGCATGAGTCTCAGGTCAAATTGGGAGGACAATTTTATATCAATTCATAAGTAAACAAACCAAACCCTGGTCAGACGGCTCCTATAAATGATGTCTGATATAGGTCTGCTCGGTTTGTAAATGCATTCAAAGTCGTAGCTATGTAGAAAAGGGTTAAGTTGTTTATATTCTGGGTTTTTTAATTACAGTAAAACCCCTCTAATGCGACCACCAAAAAGGGGCATAATTCTGGGTGGCAGAGGCAGGTGGTAGCTTAATGCAGGACGAAAGTTATGCAGAAAGCTCCTATAGGAGCTTTCTGCATAACTTTCGTCCTGCATTAAGCAACCACCTGCTTTAAACGACGTCAGTGGCTGTTTATTAAGTGGTCGTATTAGCGGGGTTTTACTGTATTTCTTACCATTTCCAGAAATTGGCTTGCAAGTCCACTGCGGGTTATTTTTCATCGCAATTAGAGGGACCAGAAAGGTAGAACACACCCCTTGGTAAATAGGTAAACTGGAAAGGTGAGTTGACATGTTATATTATCCTGCCAATTTGACTTGAGACTCATGCATATTCCGTGTATTATCGTCGGTAATCTTCGAATAGATTTCCGAAGGTATAAGAATGCGCTATAAGAAAACAGTAGAACCTCTCTAATGCGACCAGCAAAAAGAGGCACAATTCACAGTGGCAAAGGCAGGTGGTAGCTTAATACAGGACGAGAGTTATGCAGAAAGCTCCTGTAGGACCTTTCTGCCTAACTTTTGTCCTGCATTAAGTAACCACCTGCTTATAAAGACAGCCATGTGTATTCATCAAGTGGTCGTATTAAAGGGGTTTTGCAACAATTTGACATGGACCCTCATCTTTATACAGAATACATAATGAGAGAGATGACGCTGTATAAATGAAATTCCGCCGGTAAGTCGTGAAGTCTATTCTCGCTGAGATAACCCGTGCATATGTAAACCATACAATAACGAGTGTGTCCATGAATAGTTGCTTACCGGGACACGTGCCGAGGATAAACCCGTACAATGCCGATGATAGAAATAGAAATGTAACGATTCTTTATTTATGCAAATTTAGTAGGTCAGGGTCCAGGTCAAATTGTTCGAGCTATAGCTCATGCATTAAAAACCCTTTAAACCGGAATAATAGTAGGTAATAATATTGATACTTTTAGACAGGTGGCAGCTTAATGCAGAGTGAAAGTCATGTAGAAAGTTCCTAGAGGAGCTTTCTGGATGACTTTCACCCTGCATTAAGCTGCCATCTGGCTCCAAGATCAATATTTATACTACATACCGGTTTAGAGAGGTTTTATTGACTGTTTGTAAATTGATTGTATGTATTTAAAACGGCGTATGAACAATAACCTGTTACTTATTATTCCGAAAGCAAACACACATACCCTGATCAGACCAAATCTACGGGAACCGTCTGATCTAGGTTTACCTTGTTTGCAAAGACGTTCAAATGTGTATCTATGAAGTAAAGCGTTAAAGTTCAACATTAGTACAACTACTTAATAAATACTTAATCACTGCAGTAATCAATAGGCATGTGCATGTAATCTACCTTTAAGTGACAGGTCTTACAACTGTAAGCTACATTATGCATACACAAATGCCCGAAGTTGATTAGTATTAACGCTCTTTACTGTCTTTACTGCACATATACACATTTACAGACAGAGCAGCCCCAGTCCAAACAGCTCCTTTAAGGAGCTTCTGATCAGCGACCGTTCTGTTTGCTTATGGAATGATATAGATATAAATATAAGTCTACAGGTTCTTCCATGGCTTAAACAATAATTAAATGATTAAAAAAAATATTTAATCAATATGCATAATATCATTATTTATTACATGAATGTTCATTAAGTAAGGGGTTTAAATGCAAATATATACACACATCTTCCGTTGGTTAATATGAACTCAAAGTGGAAAACAGATAAAGATTAATACGTTGAAGGGTTCACATTGACCAGGCCCCGGGTTTATAAAAACATTTAGCTTGAGTCTGAGATCATTATCAAACATTTGATTGGCCAGATTAGATTCTGAGCTTGCCAATTAAACACTTGATTATGACGTTTAATAACATTGGTCCCAGTGTTAAGTTCAACGTGGTGTCTACAAGAAACTAGTGATAGGGTATGATACATTTGGAGTCTTTAACTGTCGCCTCATTTGCAATTGCAAATAAGTTGGCGATTAGCGGGATTGGATTGACCTTTTACTAACTCCATGAGTATCCAATTAACCCTTCTCTTGCTTGCTGAATTATTTTAAAATACATTTCTCTTACTTTACCCATGCCCTGTTGTATAATAACATATATCTTCACTGTGTACAAGTATTTCGATGTGCAATCACTGCTGTGGAGTGCACTGGTTGCACAGTCAACTTGTAAATAGTGCAGACCCTGATGAGACAGCTCCTGCAGGAGCTGTCTCATATGGGTCTTCTCTATTTACAGGTAGGTATATTGACGTGAATAGCAAGCGAAGGGTTAAGAAATTAATGACAGCATTGATATTTATGAATTGTTAATCATAAATGTTTATTAATTGTTACAATAACACATGTACATCTGATTTGTTTTGCCATGGCAGAAATTATAGAATCGTACTTATATTATATCATGAGCAAACAGAGCAGACCCTGATCAGACGGCTCTGCTTGCAAAACTGTATCAAACGTATTTATTGAGTAAAGGGTTAAGGATAAAACACACTGACTTTACCGTACGCCAAACAAGGGTTGTAGAACAGTACAAACTCCCGTCATCAATAATGTGGTACAGAAAAGCTTCGCTCTGATTGGATGATCTGGACTCGCGCATATCACATCAGATATGATGTAGGATGTGGACAACGCACTTCCAAGACCCATCAAAATATGCTTAAAGTTAGAAACAAAGCAATTAATACCACTGATGTCTCTCAAAACAACAAATACCTTTCTCCGTATATTTTACAGAACACCGTGATTGCGTCGTAGAGTCACATCAATCATACACGTATCGTTAAAAATCATCGTTTGGTCGTCGAGGGGTGGGGGTGTCGGTGGGGGGGCAAACAAGGTCATTCTCGTGTGCAAGTGCGTTTTGCTCCCATTAACTCTCTCGACAAACAACGCATACTTATTTCAATGCAGGGTTAAAGCCATACATAAAGCTTCTAGAGGAACTATCTGTATGGTTTTAACCCTGAATTAAAAGTGACATGCTTCCAAGGATACCAACCTGAGTTCTAATGTAAACCCTTAGCCTGTCTAGCAGAACTCTGCTGTTTGCGATGGTCATCGTCTTCAGTTGTAGTCAATGTCGCTTTAACCCTTCGCTTGCTGAATTTTATGATACGTTTCTCCTTCTTTACCCATGCCCTGTTGTATAATTACATATATCTTCACTGTGTACAAGTATTTCGCTGTGCATCCACTCCCGTGCAGTGCACTGGTTGCACAATCAACTTGTAAATAGTGCAGACCCTGATGAGACAGCTCCTGCAGGAGATGTCTCATCTGGGTCTGCACTATTTACAGGTAGGTATATTGACGTGAATAGCAAGCGAAAGGTTACTTAACCTGCATGATTTTTCAGCACCAGGGTCAGAGTATCAAACATATTGAATCCTGGGTCCATGCTTATAAAGCTTTTTAGTTGAGTCTGAGTTTGTTCTCTAGTTTTCTTGGTTTTGGAACCAACTAAGTTTTAGTCCGTTTATTTTGGTAGAATTGTAGTACAGATAATACATTCAACATATAACAAGAGTGTTGGAACTTTAAAACAATACCATAGCACCGTATGTAATATAGGTATTTAACATCACAGAGGGGTATTGGTTTCTTGTCTGTATTTAACTCCTATAGTAACTGTTTGATCAGGGTCTACTGTGTTTGCAAAGATGTAAACATGTATGTTATTATATATGGAGTAAAGTATTTTTATTCTTATCCAGCTAAACGAGGCGATTGGTATTTGAAGGCAGATCGCAACCAGATGACAAGCCTGGTTACGCGACTCAGCTGTAGGTAATGAGAACAGATGACATGGTACAGTACAAGATATGAGTTAACAGCAAAATAAATACGTGACAGTTTGCTGAGTTTAACAGCAAAATAAATACTGACAGTTTGCTGAGTTTAATCTTTCTCTTTCTGAATTTTGAAATACAGTTCTCCTTCTTTACCCATGCCCTGTTGTATAATTACATATATCTTCACTGTGTACAAGTATTTCGCTGTGCAATCACTGCTGTGGAGTGCACTAGTTGCACATTCAACTTGTAAAATAGTGCAGACCCTAATGAGACAGCTCCTGCAGGACGTGAATAGCAAGCGAAGGTTTAACAGCAAAATAAATACGTGACAGTTTGCTGAGTTTAAGATCAGTTTGACACGCTGACATAGTCGCGCGAGATGTTATTAATGACAAAAAAGCGTTATCATCCCTTTACGGACATAAAATACGCCTTTTAAATCTTTCATTAATATGAACGATTTTCACGCTTTTGCAAACAGAGAAGACTCAGATTAGACGCCTCCTTATAGTATGATACAAATATGATTTTACAGCTTTTGTAAAAGCTAAACATTCAATTGAAAAAAATTCATTAAGAATATTCAGATGATAAATATTCATGATGCTATTATTTCTTACATTGATATGGAACAGGGACAGGGTTAAACTCCCTGTCAACAGATTAGACCCCGACCATTAGGGTTTGCTCTATTTGCTTATGCAATTATATGCATATGATTCTGCTATATAGCAAAAAAATCATATTTATGTGCTATTATAAAGATTAATCTGATCAATATTTTTTACGCCATTTTTTCTTACATTAATACTCTTGAGTAGATGGTTAAAAGTACTAAACACATAAATGCCCCTTTTGAAGAAATTAGACATACCTGTATGGCAACAGAAACCAAAATTCCAAACGGCGGTACATCAAGGACACCGTAGAGTAAGCCTTTATAATCAGATATTTCAGTAGTCTCATCCTTAATGTCGATGTCCTTTTCTTGGCTACATTTTGTAGACTTCTCTTTCTCATCCATGACCTTACCATTCATACCGTCACCTGTGTCCTATCTGCTCTGTGTGAGCGAGCTACGGTCTGGTTTAACCCTTTCCCTGTTCTATTTTTTATTCCCAATTTCAACACCTACTGAATACACATGGACAAAGTAGTTATAATGATTTATTATGCAACGTCACGAAATACAGTCACTTCCTACTAGATCTAGCATAATATTTTCCACATCGACGCTGTATTTTGTTAGGTATAGTGCATGTGTACATGTTTAATTATGCCTTTTTCGTCCTTCTGTTTTCCTCCTTTTGGTTGAACCAAACTTGCATCCCAGTGGGGTCAGTACACATGCACTATACCTCACAAAATACAGCGTCGACGTGGAAAATATTATGCTAGTATGAAGTGACTGTATTTCGTGACGTTGCATGATAAAAGTATTTCACTGTGCAATCACTGCTGCGGAGTGCACTGGTTGCACCGTCAATTTGTAAATAGTTAAACGGCTATGTTATTATGTTAAAAAGTGGTATCATCTTGTAAAAAAGCAATGTGAACTTGTCTATACGATGTGTTATCATGTTAAACGCCCATGTTGTTGTCAATATGTAGTGTTGACTTGTCGAATGTATGTCTTATTATGTTAAACTGCTATGTTTTTATGTCAAAAAGTAGTTGCATCTTATTAAAGTGCCATGTTAACTTGTCTATATACGAAAATTGTATATTAAACAGTATAATTGGAAACGACCAAATATGGTGAAATTTATTGAATTGTTAAATACTGAAAATGAAGGTACTCTTAGGAACTTAGCGCTATTTATTTTTAAAGCATTTGAAATAAGGAACAGTACTTACTATGGTATTTGATACAATGTCCTTCTCTCTCGAAACTTTTTACGGAAGTTAACATTATATTAACTGATACCGCCAATTATTAGTAGAAAATTGGGTGCATAGTAAACTCATTATACAGCTTTATACCGGACATATTTCGAAATTTAGAGTCGATGAAAGGGGTTAACTCAAATAAAATTTTGTAGGTGTGTTTTGTTATCTCCAAATTGATTGTTCTATAGATGTTTGAATTTTAGATCGCCATTGACCATTGATTGATTTATGTATATTACATGTAACTACATTTCATTTACTGGAATTGAGATATGTGTTTGTTACATGTAAATATGATATTTGTATGTGGTATGTTGGGCAAATGCCCTTTTTCCTGAATAAAATATATCTATCTATAATATGTTATCATGTTAAACGCACGTGTTGTCTTGTCAATGTGAAATGTTGACTTGTCCGTTTTAGGTCTTATTATGTTAAACTGCTTTTTTATTATGTTACAAAGTAGTTTCGTCTTGTTAGAGAACAATGTGAACTTGTCTACATAATCTGTTATCATGTTAAAAGCATGTGTTGTCTTGTCAATATATAGTGTTGAATTGTCTAACTTAGGTCTTATCATGTTAAAATGCTATGTTAATATGTAACAAAGTAGTTTCATCTTGTGAAAGAACAATGTGAACTTGTCTATATAATATGTTATCATGTTCAACTCACGTGTTGTCTTGTCCATATGTAGTGTTGACTTGTCCAATTTTGTAACATAATAGCATAGCCTTTTAACATAATAAGACATAAATTGGACAAGTCAACACTACATATGGACAAGACAACACGTACACTCAACATGATCACATATTATATCGACAACTTCACATTGCTACTTAACATGATAACATATTATACAGACAAGTTCACAATGCTCTTTAACAAGATGAGACTTCTTTGCTATATAATAACATAAGTGTTGCACATAATAAGACATTCTGTAAACAAGTTCACAGAGTGTTTCGACACAATGGCAAGGTTTTAAGACATGACGAGCCTGAATTTGAACAAGACAAGAAGGAATCTGACGACAGGAGACAGCTTCGGCGTTCCATAGTAGCCCTTCAAAAGCTTGAATAAATCTGATGACAGTAAAATTTTATGAAAATCAGAGTTTTAGCAGATGTTATTTTCAGCAAGAGAAGACTTCACGCTTTAATGGCGTTTGCTTAATTAAAGTATTCTGTACTGTCAATATAGTAATGTGACATACATGTAACCCTTTACTCCATAAATACGCCTATAAACACCTTTGCAAACAGAGTAGACCCAGATCAGATGGCTCGTAAAGGGACCAATTTATCAGTCTGCTTTGTTTGCTTATCGAATAATACAGATCTGATTTTACATTTTGTTTTATGGGAAACTAGAGCCGTGAGGAAAACATAAAGGGCCATAATTAAAAAAAATCAAGAGTTATGTTTCTAATGTGGGGGCTCAATGATATCAACCCGCCTATGACGTTTCATGTTGATACCTCTTAAACTTTTTGAGTAATGAGCTACATCAAAGTTTTTGTACGCCGCCACCGACGACGACAACGACAACAACGACAACGCCTACGAACCAGTGATCACAATAGCTCGACTTTTTTTCGAAACAGACGAGCTAAATATAATCTAAGAAATATTCACGAATGTCTATGTCGTTGTTTCTTAAACTGTGTTCATTGAGTAAAGCTTTATTCCGTTAAAACATAGTAGACCAAGATCAGACAGCTCTTGTATGAGTCATCTGATCATGGTCTGATCTGTTTGCTTATGGACTTGGTATGATTCCACAGTTTCTGCCAAGGTCAACACTACCCGTGTTCAAGTACCATTGCAACAAATTATATACATGATGCCATTGTTTCTTAACCCTTTCCTTAATGTAAACGCCTTTTCAAGCATGTGCAAACAGAGCAGACCCAGATCAGACTGTTCCTGGACTTTCATTATTTCCTTCCTGAATACTGAACAGGGAAAGGGTTAAATGAATATTCATTGAGTACGGTGTTAAATAGGAGCATCTTGTAGAATCCACACGATCCTCTTTGTTCCTTTACGCCCGGTTTGTTGTAAAATATAAATATGATATTATGAATGTGGAAAGTTGCTTCGAGTGTTGTGAATACGATAAAGACCAAGGACCCGGAATTTACCCTTCGATCGTTAAGTCATCGAAGACATCGAAGGTCCTTTTTCACGACCCATATGTAGCTACAATCATCTCTCATTCTAGCCTGCGATAATTTGGCTATTAACCCATTTGCTCCCACGATTCCATATATGGGACGTAGGCAAACAGTGTAGACTCTGATCAGACGCGGCATAATGCGGCGTCTGATCAGAGTCTACACTGTTTGCTGATAGAAAATTCAATATAAAACAAAACAAAAATGAAAATTTAGACCAGATATCCCGTAGATAAAAGATAGACTAATTCAATATATAAGCATGGAGGAATCCACTGGGAACAAATGGGTTAATTACGCTATGAATATTCATGTACATGTTACAGTTTTTTTTACTCAGAACATGATTTGGCATGTTACAGTATGTTAACCCTTTCGGCGCCAAGTTTCTAATTGTCGTCTGCAATCCAATTTTATTAAATAATTCAGTAAAATAAGGAAATGAGATAAATAAACGCAAATTTCAAAGGAATAAAAGACAGATATAGAAATAGAGGTTGAGACAAAAAGTGAAGTCTCCTATCAGACGCCGCCATGAAGAAGCCACGTCTGATCTGGGACTGCACTACCGTATTTGTCGTGGTGCATTTATGCGACATTGGCGGTGAAAGGGTTAAACATATAATCTAGGTATAGTAATGCGAGCAGCTTATGCATCTACAGTTCTACACACACGCGCGCATGCACCGCATTGCACCGAACACACATGCAAACAGTGTAGACGTAGATCAGGGGACTCCTGAAGGAGTCCTCTGATCAGGGTCTGCACTATTTCTTGAACATAATGCCATTGACTTATTTCAGAAAATATTTTGCTTGCTGTGTCCCCTCCACATGAAAAATGAATTGGTTCCAAAGTTATATCTAGACGAGGTTACGTTAACCCTTTACTCCATGAATACGTCTTTCCATGTCTTTGTCAACTGAGTAGCCATAGACCAGATGACTCCTATAGGAACCGTATGATCAGGGTATGCACTGTTTGCTTATGAAATGTTACATATATGAATCTACAGTTTCTTCTGCCAAACTTTTCCAGGTCCGTAATATATCATTATAAATAAATAATCAATACATGTATAATTAATATTCATGATACCATTATTTTTTACATTAGTATGTATGGTGTAAAGGGTTAAACAATACGGGACTTAATTGTTTAACCCATTACCTAATAGGCTATTTTTAGTTGCAACTTCTTTGAATCAATCTACCGAAAAGGAGCATTAATTAAAGAAAAGGAAAATTTTAGAATTTTGTAGTTTGAAACCATTGTGATGAATAGAGCATTTGCTCCTATAGGAGCAAATGCTCTATTTATCACAATGGTTTCACAAAGTGACTTTTACAGAGTCGCCAAAAGTCGTCAATATGAGAGAATGGGTTAAACGAAGTTTGTGCAGACATTATTTTTATCAGCAAGATAAATGCTAACATAAGGTTATAACTGATGAACATTGTTCTCTCTTACTTTTCGGTTTTGATGGCATAATGTCACGTGATATCCTAAATAAAATAATAATTTAATTTAAAGATATGATACATATCTCAACGTATTTGCAGATAGTGCAGACCAAGATCCTGTCGGGACGGTCTGATGGACGTCTGCTCTGTTTGCCTATGAACTTTTATTGATTTGGAAATGAATAAAAAAAAACTAAAAAAAAACTATAAAAAAACAACAACAGAAAAACGCACCTAAGACATATAAGCTTGTTTATATTCCTTGTTTTTTTTAATTCCTTATGGAATATTCAAGAGGTTAATGATCAATGTGCCTACTGACCATTCACTATCTTGTACGAACCTTTACCATATATGCCTTCCTCCACCTTTGTTAACAGTGCAGTCCGAGAGCAGACCCAGTTATTATAAGAGCCGTCTGATCAGGGTCCATGCTTATAAAACTTTTAGTTGAGTCTGAGCTCGTTCTCAAGTTTTTGATTGGTCAGATTTGAGCCTTTGGCTCAAATCTGACCAATCAAAAGCTTGAGAACCCAAAATATGTCCAATCAAAAGCTTGAGAACAAACTCAGACTCAACTAAAAGGCTTTATAAGCATGGACCCAGGTTCTGCTCTGGTTGCTTATGACATAATATAGATTTGATTCTACAAATTTTGCTTTTACCAAATATTCCTGTGTCCATGTGCTATTCTAACAATAAGTCAAATCAATATTCATATCGTCATTATTTCTCCTATGGATATGTATGGAGTAAAGGGTTAAGGTACACGGTAAACAATCCTATACTTGTGTTCAATGATACCAATGTACATGTTTTCATGCAGGATACCATTTGGAAAACATTGTCTTGATTGTCAGACAACCTCCAAGGAATTGTTTTACAATTATTCTATTTACTGGTATGTGTGTCACAGCGATCAAGTGGCAGGTCCTAGTGTCTTGACTACAATGCTACGCCCGGTAAGATGAAATAGATTCCAGTCACACCAAATAGGGAACAATAGCATATACTTCAAGCACAGGCGTCAGGCGCGTGACCATTTCATAAAAAAATAAAAAATATCTTCAAATACGTTTAGACATCATACATTGACAAAAAAAGAAGTTTTGAAAAGAAATCGTGTAGTATAAGACTATGTATAGTATTATACAACGCGATACAAATCTATTATTTTTTTCTGCTGTCAAAGTATGATGTCTAAACGTATTTGAAGATGTTTATTAGTAGTATATTTGAGATTGTCACGCACCTGGCACCTATGACGTCAAGAGCATTTATAAGTAGCACCGCCGCTGTTGCAACGACAGCAAATTAGGACTGCCAATTGTTTTACAATTTGGTATGTCTAATAGACTGCAATCGTACGACTTTTATTTAGACGGACCATACACCAACAGTACACGCATATTCTGCTAATGCATATCCATGTGGAAATATCATATACCTCACAGGTTTTAGTAACATGCCGGTATTTTATTGCTATTACTTTAGGTTACTACTACCAAGTCGATGTTAAACTGGCCCCATGCTTATAAAGCTTTTTAATTGAGTCCGAGTTTGTTCTCAAGCTTTTGATTGGTCAGATTTGAGCCAAAGGCTCAAATCTGACCAATAAAAAACTTGAGAACGAAGTCAGACTCAACTAAAAGGTTTTATAAGCATGGCTACTGTTGTTTATGGGACAAGGGTCAATTCAAGTTAACCCTTAACCTTCTTTTAGACTGAATATGGAACATTGAAGCATTTTTAGAAACTAAAGAAACATATATATCAACTTCAATTAGCAAACACAGCAGACTCTGATCAGACGGGTCCTACAGTAGCCGTCTAATACGGGTCTTCTCTTTTTGCAACGGCGTGAAATGTATATATATATATGAAGGAAAGGGTTAACCAACAAACGGTAGACATACCATGCCCTGGAACACCATTACTGTGACACACAGAACCAAACACGTGTAAAGCTGGAACATACATACGAGCGGTCTGAGCAGTGCAGCATTATTATTACAGTAAAACCTCTCTATGACGACCACTAAATTACGCCAAGTATTCTATGTTAAAGGCAGGGGATGCTAAAAGCAAGGTGAAAGTAAAACAGAACGCTCCTATTGGAGCGTTCTGTTTTACTTTCACATTGCTTTCAGCAACCACCTGCCCAAAATACCAACTAATTAACACAATTTAGTGGTCGTTATACAGAGGTTTTACTGTATAACGGCACAATGATGTAGCGTTTTACTGGTATGCATCGTAAAATAGGGCAACCTATTTTTTGCATTGGGCCTCCACGACCGAGTGGTTATGGTCTTTGACTGACACTCTCTGTGGTTCGAATTTCTGTCAGGGTTTTGTATTTTTTAATGTAGGGAAAGTTTCCAGTTGGCGTCCGGTAGGTCAGTGGTACTACTCGGGTGTTCCTCTGTACACGAAACAGTGCAATTCGTTCCGTGCACGGAAACACATCTCTTGGATCTTCCTGCATCTGCTGGATGTCGCGATATGTCTGAAATACTTTTAACAGTTACAGGACAGGACAAGAGTCACTAATGTCATTTGCAAACCGTGTATACTCAGATGAGAGGTCTCCTAGAGGAAATCACTCATCAGGGTCTGAACTGTTTGTCATGTTTCATTTTTCTTCAGAAAAATCCCTACATATTTACCATAAGCTCGACCTGTTTGAGTTTCGGAACAGTCAATTTGACACCTCAGCGTTGCAAAGATTAAGCGACGCAAATCCGAATATCAAAGCACACGTTTGAATTATTTGTTTGGTAAGTTTATTTTAAATGTAAAGTGTCAAATTCGTTAGCGAAACTATAGAGAAATGGTTCTAGATTATTATAACAAATGACGCTTTTCTGCACAAATTACATCGTAAGTAATGTGTCATAAAGCGAAATACTAATGATCAAACCTTATGACAAAAGATATGCGAAATATAAAGAGAGACGACTGTGACTGGCCATTGCTTTTAGTGGCTGTCAGGATTACATCTCTTGGAAAACAGAAAAAGTTGTCCCAGCTGCGCTGCAGGGCTATCAGACAGATATCATATTAGCTATACAGTTCTTTCCCAGGGTACATGACGATTTATTCCTGGCTGAGAAAATCATGGTGCCCGAGCCGTTAGGCGAGGGTTACATGATTTTACCAGCCGGGAATAAATCGTCATGTGCCCTGGGAAAGAACTGTATAACGAATTTATTACACTGCAAAGTTTATTTATATAAATCCATTTTAGCATGTTGAATCACTAAACACGATAATTCCTCTAAAAGCGCCCCAAATACATTAATTCTACCAGAAGGTATCCGAAGTGGTGTGTATTGTATCTCATCGGCGTTCGTGTTACTATAGATGGCTGGACGATATAATAACTCCTCAAAAAACTGTTTTATTGGTCATTTCCAACAATGATGTTTTTTAATTCATTTCTGCATTTTTCTTTCTTCTCGTATCAATAGTTGTCTATTATGAATTTTGCTATTGTTTAGCCGAGTCGAGAAGTCGGTCATTTGGTTTCTGACCATAATATGTGGGGCCTGCCATGGGGAATTTCTATGTACATTGTCAGCTCACAGGGTACATGGACTCATGTACACGGCTAGTTAACCAATCAGAAGTGAGGATTTTACTTTGCAGTATAATAATATGACGGTGTGGATACGCATACGGTCCACAAGCAGCTTTTTGTGCATAAATAATTAAAATCGACCAAGACCCATGTTAACCTTTGTATCACGGCGCCATCACTGCTGTGAAATCAATTTGTGAATAGTGCAGACCCTGATGAGACAGCTCCTGTAGGAGCTGTCTCATCTGGGTCTTCACTATTTACAGGTAGGTATATTTACCTGAATAGCAAGCGAAGGGTTAAAATCAACCAAGACCCATGTTTACCTTTGTATCACGGCGCCATATGCTAATTCATTACAGTAAAACCCCTCTAATTCGGACGTTTAACCCTTCTCTTGCTGAATTTTAAAATACATTTCTCCTTCTTTAACCATGCCTTGTTGTATAATTGCATATATCGTCACTGTGTACACGTATTTCGCTAATTCATTACAGTAAAAACCCTCTAATTCGGACGTCTAAGTTAAAATAAATATTGGTTTTGGATACAGGTGGCAGCTTAATGCAGGTGGAATCCACACAGGAAGCTCCTCTAGAGCTGTCTGTTTGCATTTCACCCTGAATTAAGCAGCCACTTGCCTAAAAGTGTATAACAAGTATCTACAAGAAATCTGGTTTAGATAGGTTTTACTGTGTAGCATTAGCAGTAGTAACTCGGAGAAACAAATTGAATAAAGCTTGCATCTTTATTTAAAGAATGTTTCTATGGAAAATAAAATACTCTAAAAGCTAGAGCATTGTGTCTTTACTTAATCTAATGATACTAAGCTTAAAGGGATTTGTTTACTTTATTTCGGCAGTCATTGTCTATAGTAATAAACATACACACATGCAGTGCATCAAATAAAAACAGAGTAAAACTTGTATAATTTACAAGTGATTTTGATTTAGTCATATACAGTAAAACCTCTCTATAACGGCCACTAATTTGTGTTAATTAATTGGTACATTGTATATAGGACAAGCGGCTGCTTAAAGCAAGGTGAAAGTGAAACAGAACGCTCCCATAGGAGCATTCTGTTTTACTTTCACCTTGTTTTAAGCAGCCACCTTCCTTTTAACACAATTGATGTAATTGATGTAATTTAGTGGCCGTTATAGAGAGGTTTTACCCTTCTCTAGAGAGGTTTTACTGTATAATAGATTTTTTTCTGAAAGAGAAGATAACCAATACATTGTTGTTTTAATTTACTGTACATTTCATCTTAATCACAGGGGACCGTCTCAATGAAGTCTGAACCTCGACAGAAAAAAATGTATAAACACTAGATATATAGACAAGTCTATATATGTAGTGTTCATACATTTTTTTTCTGCCGAGGTTCATACTTCATTGTGACGGTCCCCTGTGATATATAGATCTATATATCTAGTGTTCATACATTTTTTTCTGTCGCAGTTCAGACTTCATTTCAGACGGCCCCATTGTGACGGTCCCCTGTGATTTAGATCTATATATCTAGTGTTCATACATTTTTCCCTCGAAGTTCAGACGTCATTGTGACGGTCCCCTGTGATCTAAATCAGATGTATAAATAAGTACAAATGCAATTATAGAGTAAGTTTTATTTCATATACAAATAGAGGATAGTCTGACAAGACGGCTAATTGATCTCGGTCTACTATAAAGCAGTATACATGTATACATCAGCTTTGGATGCACATCGGGGATCAACCCTTCTCACCAGGCTAGATTTCAAGGTACATTTCATCTAAATCACAGGCGACCGTCACAATGAAGTTTGAACCTCGACAGAAAAAAAATGTATGAACACTAGATATATAGACAAGTCTATATATCTAATGTTCATACTTTTTTCTGTCGAGGTTCAGACTTCATTGTGACGGTCCCTTGTGATTTAAATCAGATGTTCAAATAAGTACAAATGCAATTATAGAGTAAGTTTTATTTCATATACAGGACGGCTTGGATGCACATCGGGGATCAGTCCTTCTCACCAGGCTAGGCGTGATCTGCCTGACACTTGACAACTTTGATTCAGGTAAGTCATCGGCGTTGTCAAGGTTCACGTTGTTGGGAACTCGGTCAGCAGTTTTCCGACAGATTGGGAGAATTGGACGTCAGTAAAAACGTTCAGCAGATCAGAATTTTAGCAGATGTATTTCTTTTCAGTACGAGAAGGACGGAGACGTATATAGCAAGACCTATCTACAGCGGGCAATCAGTTATTGAACATCTTCAACCGTCTTAACCCTTCGCTTGCTGAATTTTAAAATACATTTCTCCTTTTTTACCCATGCCCTGTTGTATAATTACATATATATTCACTGTGTACAAGTATTTCGATGTGCAATCACTGCTGTGGAGTGCACTGGTTGCACAATCAACTTGTAAATAGTGCAGACCCTGATGAGACAGCTCCTGCAGGAGCTGTCTCATCTGGGTCTTCACTATTTACAGGTAGGTATATTGACGCGAATAGCAAGCGAAGGGTTAAAAGCAGATGGTTGCTTAAAGCAGGGCAAAAATAACATAGAAAGCTCCTAGTTGCTTAATGCAGGGCCATATGAGCTTTATGCGTTACGTTTGACCTGCATTTACCCATTTGCTTCCAGTGGATTCTTCCATGCTTATATATTGGATTAGTCAATTCTTTATCTAAGGGGTGCCTGGCCTATATTTTCAATTGCGTTTTGTTTTATATTGAATTTCCTATCAGCAAACAGTGTGGACTCTGATCAGACGCCGCATCATGCGGCGTCTGATCAGAGTCTATACTGTGTGCCTATGTTCCATATATGGGATCATGGGAGCAAATGGGTTACGCTACCACATGTCACACAAACATATAATTAGACCTCTATTTAATGACTGCTTAAGATAGGTTTTGCTGTTTTCTCTGATGATCATATTCTTAACCCGCCTTCTCAATGCCATCTGCAAAACATACCCTTAACATATGGATGTCTTCAACTTCGTGTCAACACGAATGACCACTTCCTTCAATCATTTTTCACATCAATGAGTTATCGAGAGTTTCGTTTGAATTAAAACTGTCGTACCTATAGCTTATGAAAAATGACGTACATGATCGTGAGCCATTTGAAGTGCACATGCTTCATTAGGATCGCACATGCCGCCGATGGGGAGTTTACGAAAATGTTCATGTAGTCATCAAAGCAAATTCGTTCCCCCTCTTTCCGATAGATGTGCGTGAGATCAGATGCACTGTACCCCTTCGCAATTGCCATTTCAAGTAACATGTCGACTTCTGTTTTGAATAAGTTTATTTGTCTGCAAAACAATATTTTGCTCAAGGTGGTTGAATAACGTATTTTCGTATACAGCTTCTCCACATGTATCAAACTCGTGGAATTTATTCCGATCGTTGTATTGTAGTTATTTGTAACTATGAAACCCAAGTCCTTGTTTGATTCAAAATCATAGATTGGACCAAGAGTCAGCAACACAGGGATGCGTTTCATGCTACTTTTTTTTCCTTTCCCGAGCTGTTCAAATATGTTTTTCGTTTCTTGCCGCCCATTGTAGCCGTACTTGACCGTTATTAATAGCAGGATGTGAAATTTGATTTGCCCTTTATCAAAAACGGGGTGCCCTTGAAAAATTGCGATGACTAAACAATTAATGGATTTCCATTGCGATTTGAAATATCTGGAAATAAATGTTTCGACATTCTTTACATACTCATCAGGGTTGTTTTCTGTGGGATCATAACTTGTTGGCAACATCATGGTCATTTCAGTGTAAACCCGAGTGTCCAGTCCAGAAATATTCGTTGTAAATTCTTTGCAACGACATCCTGACCTTGCTTCTCCGAAGGGACACAGAACCTCTCGACAGGAATTCTGTAAACATATGAAATTGAACATTTTACAACAATGTAACACTGGGCTACGTGTGTCTTATGTGTGACTTTATACTTGTCATAAGATAAACATACTTATGCCAGAGCTACAGATAAAGTTGGGTACTCAAGTACTCAAATCGTCATTTCTCCACCAAATCCTATATTATGACCACTCTTTAGAACCGTCTCGAAGAGACGATTCTAAAGAGTAGTCACAACATATGGTTCGATGGAGAAATAAAGAAGTTATCCTTGAAAATATTTTATTTTTTATTGAATTCTGTAAACATAATTTTTGAAATTGAACATATGAAACTGAACATTTTCCAACAATGTAACACTTGGCTACATGTGTCTTATGTATGACTTTATACTTGTCGTCATAAGATAAACATACTTATGCCAGAGCTACAGATAAAGAGGGGTACTCAAGTACTAAAATCGTCATTTCTCCACCAAACCCTATATTGTGACCACTCTTTAGAATCGTCTCGAAGAGACGATTCTAAAGAGTAGTCACAACATATGGTTCGGTGGAGAAATAAAGAAGTTATCCTTGAAAATATTTTATTTTTTATTGAATTCTGTAAACATAATTTTTGAAATTGAACATATGAAACTGAACATTTTACAACAATGTAACACTTGGCTACGTGTGTCTTATGTATGACTTTATACTTGTCGTCTTAAGATAAACATACTTATGCTAGAGCTACAGATAAAGATGGGTATTCAAGTACTAAAATCGTCATTTCTCCACCAAACCCTTTATTGTGACCACTCTTTAGAAACGTCACAATTTAGGTGGAGAAATAAATTAGCTATTCTAGATTATATTAGAACTCGAACTTCAAGGGACAATACAAATTAGTTCGAGATACATGTAACAAAAGTTCGAGTTATCCGATTTTTTTTATCTGGACAATTTCTTAAGTGCACAGCTTAATGAAGGCCTTAGAACTGCATTAAGCTCTCATGCGTGTTTCTAGTTATACATTTTAGAGCAATTATGTATTGTAAGTTTTGGAAGGACTGAGCTTTTAGATCGAGTTATCCCGAAGTTCAACTGGGTTTTTTTTAAATCCGTATCACACATAACGGTTTGTGTTCATATCCAATTCTTTCTTACGTTGATATGCGAAAACTGATAATTTTGACACACAAGAGGGATTTATTAACGCCAATTCGGCAATTAATCTGTTCCCTTTATCACTGAGTTGAACCCATGCTTCGCGCAGTTATAATCAAAGTACTGAAAGTATTGAAAGTGAGTGGGTTTTTTTTTAAAGGGTCAGAAAGTAACAGATATATATAGTTCATGAAATTTATTACCCACATAATTAATATGTCTAGATGAGAGAAAAAAATCAACATTTTCTTACAAAAGTCACACTATTTCTCTACCAAATCATTCTTTGGGACTATTTAGTACTTAGATAGTCAGAAGACAATTCTGATGAGAAGACACACAGTAGGATTTGGATATACAATTGGAGAATGAGTACACTCTGTAGTTAAACCTTCGCTTGCTGAATTTTAAAATACCTTTCTCCTTCTTTACCCATGCCCTGTTGTATACTTACATATATATTCACTGTGTACAAGTATTTCCCTGTGCAATCACTGCTGTGAGTGCACTGGTTGCACAATCAACTTGTAAATAGTACAGACCCTAATGAGACAGCTCCTGCAGCTTCATATAATTATCTTTTCTTCATTTACAAACAGAGTAGACCCAGATCAAATGACTTCTATAGAAGCCGCCTGATCAATGTTTGTTCTGTTTGAGTATGGTATAGTGCATGTAAAGATATGATTCTATAGGGTTTTTTCCTGTGCAAAACATCCTGTATACATCATAAAATTCAGTTAATAAATACTCATGATGGCATTATTTCTTACATAAATATAGAATAAAGAAAACGTTAGGGTACCAAGAGTAAACAAGTTCCTATTTTATTTTTGATTTGTCTTCATAGATTGGCAATATAATACTACAATTGTAATATGCAATTACAACTGTAATATGATGACACAAAACCTAACCCTCATTTGCAAACAGAATAAACCAAGATGAGAGGGCTCTAGAATCCCTCTCATCGGGGTCTGAAGTGTTTGGCATTAATCATTTTGATAAAATAAAAACACCCATAAAATTGCAAAAAAAACCTCATAATTTTTTAGAAAAGGAAAGCTTCCAAATGGAAATTCAGTATTGAAAGTGTAATTAACTAAAATTTACCTTTGACAAATATACATGTACAAAAGACTGCATGCACCTGTTATAACACTTTATTCTCCATGAATAGACATTTGAACACATTTTCAAACCATAATCCCAGATCTCATTCTACAGTCATAAAGTTCTTGTGTTAATGTCAATTTTAAATCTAATAAATAATAGTGATGTCATTATTCCTTACATGGATATTCACATGAAAAGGGTTAAACTTATCTCTCATTCATAAATAATATTTATCCATATAATATACAGTATCCAAACACTTTTCATTCAAGTCAATTATAATATACCAGAGGAACAGATCAGTAGTATATTTGAGTAACAAGGGATGTTCGCAGAACACATGTGTCACCTGTCGATGAGGCTGACCTAAAATCTCAACCTTGCAAAGTGTGACGGACAGACGGACAGAAAGCTGGTGACACAAACACCAATAGGATATTATCAGATACTATATTTATTCGACCTTAATGTATTAAATGACAATTAGGAATAGCTCATTTAATCTAAAATGGTGCCTATACCCACTTTGTTTTGTTGGCTACTAAATTACTTCTTTTGGAAGTGAGAAGAATTACTCAAACTATAGTTCTTATCTGATCCTTTAGTAAACTGTACTGCATGTCACAATCAATTCAACAACAACTAATTGACAGCTAAGCGTATGTGAGATATGCACACACTGTGAATATAGGCTTCACCAAAATCCGGCATATTTAACCTTTAGCCTGCTGAGCAAATTATTTTACAGACATTTTCACCTACTACATTTTCAAAATTCAAGTTATAGCCTAATCAATTTGTCTACCAAAAAGTAATCAAGGTGTCAAACGGTTTGGATCCTGATGAGACGCCGAGTTACTCGGCGTCTCATCTGGATCCAAACTGTTTGCATAAGTATTCACTCATCCACCAATAGCAGGCTAAAGGTTAAATGAATGATTCGCTCCATTTGGAGTCTTTAATCATCGACATATTCTTTCAATGTGTACTCTGGCTTTGGAAATGTTCTCGGATCGACTTGCCGACTTTGCTAATTTGAGGTCTATCATGTCCATTCAATTCTAAAATGAGTAATTTCACACCTTTCGTTTAAATGTCACTTGTAACTTGCAATCTGACCTGTTGGATGGCAATTCATGAAGGCTTCACTCTTACAGTTTTGTGCTTGACAAAAGACCTGCCTCCCCGTTATTTCGATACATAATTAACCGCCAGTGTCATAGCATTTATAATTAATATTTTTCCAAAGGTCCAACTTGGATGCTCATTGAACCATTAGTTCTGTGCGATAAAACACAGAACGTACAGGACTGCTGGATTTTGCATATAATCATGATCAGTTTTCGCAAACTGCATCTGTTATGTTCTAGTGTCCGCTGCACGTTTGGTCAACCAGGTTGCTCAGTTGAATCGGGCGCCATTCTCTTGACGGGTTGAGATAGAGTCTCGGGCATTACAACTGGAAAACACAATAATGAACTTTAACCCGTGGGATGCCAAAGACAGCAATACCTATGTTAGAGAAAAGTTTATAGCCAGACCAGAAATTGTGTTTATTTGTGCCAGATAAACAGAGCTAGGTAAACATTACTGGTAGTCCAAATAGCCACTGGCTACTAAACATTCTCATTTTAAAACAAGAGGATCTGGGTCCATGCTTATAAAACTTTTAGTTGAGTCTGAGAACGTTCTCAAGCTTTTGATATGTCAGATTTGAGCATTTGGCTAAAATCTGACCAATCAAAAGCTTGAGAACTCAAATCTGACCAATCAAAAACTTGAGAACGAAACTCAGACTCAACTAAAAGCTTTATAAGCATGGACCCAGGATGGCCTGGATATCGCTACCCAGACTTTCAGAGAAGAAGTTTTCACTTTGTTTCTATACAAAACTGGCCACCACAGTTGTACCCAAGAACATAATTTATATAACTTTTGTAGAGGACTTGAATATGATGATATGTACCAAATGATTATGAAAGCTGAGAACCTTCCAGTATCAGAGAAGAGTTTTAAAGTTTTTACAATATGCTTCCATATAAAACAAGGCATCCCTGGAGTAGTAGTGGAGTATGGTCAATTTTGACCCAAAGGGCATGATTTGTATAAGATTTTTGAAGAAGACCTAATGTTGATGATATGTGCAAAGTATGAAAGCTGAGAACCATCCAGTTTCAGGAGAAGATTTTCAAAGTATTCACTATAAATTATGTTTCTATATAAAACTGGCCAGCACTTAGGAGGGGCCACATTTGACCCCGGGGGCATAATTTATATAAATTTTGTAGAGGACCTGAACATGATCCTATGTGCCAAATATGAATTTGAGAACCTTCCAGTTTCAAAGGAGAATGTTTTTAAATTTTCCTTATATATTTCTATAGAATACTGGCTACCCCAGGGGCATAATTTCTATGACTTTTGTAGAAGACTAGAAGTTAATGCTATGTGCCAGATGAAAGCCAAGAGCCTTCCGGTTTCAGAGGAGAATATTTTCTAAGTGTTCACTGTATGTTTCTATATAAAACAAGGCACCCATGGTACATTAGATAAAATATATGTACACTTATCTCTGTGAATTAGGAGCCAATTTAGATGTTATGAATTTGTGACATCCTGGTTTTGGCTCCAAACAGTTGTCATCTGACAGTTAGACACACATACAAAAGATAAAACATATTCTAACACTTGAAGGGTTAATAATGAACTCAAAAGCATATCAAGTTTTTCGCTAAAATTATAACAAGTTTATCATACAATCAAATCATAGGAGTGGTGATACCAAAATGGATACACCGTAGCGTGTTACCACTTTTTAATCAGAGTAGATCAGATGACTGATCAGGGTCTGAACTGTTATCTAAAGGCCTGGTGCACAAATCAAATTCTCAAAAAAACAAAACATTGTACATGTTGTCTTCTCCAAGGACTCAATTCACAAGAGAAATTATTATTTTTATCCATCAACAATTCTGAAGATAATGTATGTCCTTTCATTTGCAAATTTCATTTATAAGCAATCTTAAAATCATCATATTCTACTGTCCATTTCAATTTACTTTGTCACTGAATTTTAGTCGATATTTTTTTCATTTCGAGTCAGACTGACCTTAAATATACTTTATTTGATCGCATCGTTTTTCAGGAACTCCCATGCTAAATATCCCTCAATATAATTCAGTAACAAGTAATAAAATGCCGAAAATGCATTTTCTACATGCTATTTCTTTGCAAATGGCCGCTGAATTTATGGACCATGGAGCGTATCATTTTTCAACAGGGGATGAATTGCATACTGATATGAAATAAATGACGTAATTTCGTGTATGACGTCAAATTTTAAGAGCTATAATTACCCTTAGTTAAATTCGAACATTCCACTCGACGTCAATCGTCCGCCATTGCAATTTGAAATGAACGTGTTTACAATGGGAAAACATTGTTTTTATGCATGAAATATTTATTTAAAGATGGATTCAAAGGAAACCCGGGCACACAGTTCATGAAAAACGATGAAACAAGTGGTTTAAATTTGATCTCGATCCGGTAAGAAAAGAAAAAAATTCTCGATTCAAATTCAGTGACAAAGTCAATTGAAATGGACAGTAGTTAAGTTTTAAAATAGTTTTGGTATAAATAAGGTTAATATTTGTAAAAATAATATACATTGAAAACGTGGCCTGTGTTTAATTGCATGTTTTTTAAAATATTGAATATACATTTTGAAATGCTAATAATTCTTACCCTTAAAGCTTAACGTGTCATTATTTCTTACATGAATATTCATGGAGTAAAGAGTTAACCCCTGTTTTACCAACTGTAGTTTCAGTTTTTGATATGGTTGCATCCAGATCATATGAATAAAATCAAAATTAACAAACAGTTTGAATAAAAATGATCATGCAAAGTAATTTGGACTTGATCAGGATATATCAAAACCGAAAGTAGCTTCATATCACCATTTAGAAGGCATGCATCGACTAGATCAGGATCCTTATTGAGTCCTGCTGATAAATGCCACGTACCAATTAATCTCTAACGATGCGCACCAACCAACTATTCTTTCCATGATTGATGGATTTTCGGTATGGTAAGAAAATTAATCTCCACAATGTTATAAAACGCTATGAAATCATGTTAGATATCGACTTACCTTAAAATTTAATTTAATTCATTTTCAATCCTCTTCTAATATCCACCAGTTGCTCAAAAATTTTCAAATCGTAACAAAAATCAACATGTCCGCTTGATTAGGCACTCTCTTGCACTCGTTTACATGACATATACCTCTATCGTTGGCTCAGAAAGTAGTCCGAAATCACATGACATCATTGTGCTCGAAATAGCAAAACTAACATGTGTGTGAAGTTGGCAGGCAGTTGGTTATTGGCGGTTGTTCAATGAATTTTCAGCTGTCAATTGGTTATTCGTAAAATATAAGAATTGGGCGAATAACCTGTCAGGTTGGCTATTGAATTTTCAACTGTCAGTTGGTTATTGAATTTTCAGCTATCAGTTGGTAATTGAATTTTCATCTATCAAGACTGAACAAATTGCCGACCCGGCAAATTGTCTAACGTCTAAATTAGACACTTATTAGACAATTTTCCAACTGAATAGAAATAACTAATGTCTAAATTGACAATATTTAGACATTTTTCAGGCCCAGCAAATTGTCAAGCGTCGATATTAGACACTTGTTGGAAAATCTTCCGAACAGATAGAAATGTCTAATGTCTAAATTGGACAATATTTAAACATTTTCCCGGTCCGGCAAATTGTCTAATGTCTAAATTAGACACTTGTTAGACATTTTTTTCCGACTTGATAGAACTGTCTAATGTCTAAATTGGACAATATTTAGACATTTTCCCCGGTCGGGCAATATGTCCAACATCTGAATTAGACACTTTTTTACGTTATGGAAAAGGCTATATTGTCTTACGTCTAAATTAGACATATGTTGAACATTATGGAAAAAGCTGTATTGTCTAATGTCTAAATAGGACATTTAGACAATTTCGGTCGAAGGTCTAAAAGTCTAATGTCGTGCAAACTTCACGGACCTTGGACGAAAAACCATTTGAATAACCAAAATGACTGCTAGAACTAGCATTAAATTCGGCTGTGTTAAATGTTTGAATTTACGACCGAATGACCAATTACATACTGTCAATATATTACCGGATTAGGATATTTGAAGAATAACCAGTCGAATAACCAACTGACTGCCAGAGCCAGCAGTATATTCGGCTGTGTTAATCTTTTGAATTTACGGCTGAATAACCAATTTTCTGCTGGCAGTATATTCGCCAGATTCTTATATTTGACGATTAACCAGTTGAATAACCAACTGACTGCCAGAGCCAGCAGAAAATTTGCCTCTGTTACATTTTTGAATTTACGGCTGAATAACCAATTTCCTGCTGTCAATTCTTATGTTTTACGAATAACCAATTGATAGCTAAAATTCAATAACCAGCTGACAGCTGAAAATTCAATTACCACTGCTAGCTGAAAATTCAAAAACCAACTGACAGCTGAAAATTCAATAACCAACTATCAGCTGAAAATCTCATTAACCAACCTGGCAGTTTATTCGCCCAATTCTTATTTTACGAATAACCAATTGACAGCTGAAAATTCAATAACCAACTGCCAGTAACCAATTGTGTTTCGTTGACAGTTCAACGGGAAAAAAATCAAAATGCGGGGATTTCCCAATAAGTTGTGTGCCTTTTGGGTTATAGCAGACATTTAGTGCCCTTATAAGCAGTTTGGAATCTACATTTTGTAGAAAATGATGTCGAAAAAATGAGCGGACATCTGTCCATTTTGTTTGTTTACACGTGTACAATAATCGAAGTGTAAAGTGGCATG
Source organism: Azorinus chamasolen (assembly GCA_963576725.1). NCBI lineage: Eukaryota > Metazoa > Mollusca > Bivalvia > Cardiida > Solecurtidae > Azorinus > Azorinus chamasolen. The sequence continues at coordinate 45,556,297 of OY755245.1, forward strand.
AAAATAGACCATCAAATATTCTCTGAAATTAACCCGTATTACCAGTTTTTTATAAGATAAAAACTATTTGTTCTTGATTCAGGCTTTCTTAATATAAACTATCGACCCAGATAATCATGAAACACAAATCATTGGTCTTTCATCTGTGAAACGTTTCTTCGCCGACCAAACCATAACGTTTTTTGCATGCGTTTTGTACGAAATCGGACCTCAAACTGATGATTATATAACGCTGATTTGTAGTACGTTTAGCAAATAAAACATTTCCGTCTTTCAGTTGCATAATTATGAACCGGGTTTCGGGTCCACTGACAATGCACTCACTATATCTCTGCAGTGGATGAATACTGGCTGTCCTTAGGTTTCGACATAGATTTCCCGAATTTCTGTGAAAACCGGCATAGCTACTACAGTGAGCGTTTGGAAACGCTCACTAAAATCATCTAACAAATACATGACGAATGCGATTGTTAAGCGTATAAGAAAATCGGGCTTGGCGGAGGAGTACATAAAATATAACATCCCCAACTCTAGGAGGTTTTAGTCAGATCTACTATAATTTATAATTTATAAGCAAACAGAACAGACCCTGATTAAATAGCTTCTACAGGAGCTGTCTGATAAGGGTCTACTATGTCTTTATAGAGAGGTTTTACTGTATTTGCAACATGACTGGATTCTGCCTTCACTCTTATACCTCATGAGTGCTCACTTAAGAAATAATGAAATCATAAGTATTACGTCGCTAAATCCATAATACCTTATAAACAAGGCTTCTCTAACCATGGTAGGAACTGTAGATTCAGATCTATATCACATCATAAGCAAAAAGTGCAGACCCTGATCCTATACGAGCCGTCTGATCTGGGTCTTCTTTCTTTGCAAAGGCGTATGAATGAAGTAAAATATTAATTGTCTGAGTACCGTTGATTGAAAATCGGACGACCGAACTTTTTATATTAATTTTACGACAATCACTACTATTGCTCATTCTTGTGTACAGCAATAACGGGTCCATTCGTAGGTTCGTACGACAGAAATTATCCAGTTGGAGTAACAAAAATAAATAAAACCGATTTGCCTTTGTCGTAAGACCTAATTACACCCTGAATATTGATTTAATTCTTAAAAATGGCACATATACAAACGAAATTTTGGCCATGGCATAAACTGTAACGACATGTCTCTATTTCATTAGCAAACAGAGCAGACCCTGACCTACAGGGGTCGTCTGAGTTGGGTCTACTCTGTTTCCAATAGTGTGGAAAGGTGTATTTGTTGAGTACAGCGTTAAACTGTTCAAGACTAAATGTGGTCAATCGGCGTCACATTGAAACCAAATTCAACATTGATAGTGGTGTAGCAACAGAAACGTTGCAGTCGCAAGTTACTTTCATTTAGTTATTTAGGTTAAGATTAAATACATTTTACATACCTTCTTGGTATCAAAATAATCACCGCATCCACACATCATAGTCGATGTACTACTGTCAACACCAGGTGTATCTTGTTCGGACAAATGATCAAGGGACAAAATGGCTGTTAAGCCTGGAACGTTATTTTTTGCTGTTTCCGAAATTGAATTGCAAACTGTGGTTACTGTTGGACTATAGTTGGACGAGCAAAAATAGCACAATACATTGGCATAATGCCATTTGAAATTTTTGTACTGTTGGGGAAAATTCATACATGCATCGTACAAGAACTGTACAGAGTCATTCATTTCTAAGAAGTTTGAGCTACATTGTTTGAGATATGTTCCTTCTTGCAGTATACATAGAGGGTCCTCCACATTGATGTATAGTTGTTCAGGTGGTATTGTGACTATATCGGCACCTCTAAATTTGTTGATTATATTCTGGTATAGGTGCGTTGCGTTACGAGGAAAGGCAAAATCTTCTATCGCTAATGTCGCAACGGGAGAAAGAAAAATTCGCAATGTCCATGATGTCACATTGACGTCATTGTTACACTCAGCACAGAACTTGTTTCGATACGTTCTGTCCGTAGACGGCGAATATACAGGTATCATTTGATCTATATAGTTTTTATCTGGATTCCGGCATTTTTCTTGCGTCTGTTCATCTGAAGCATTTTGAATAAAACAGTCAACAACCATGTAATAAGACGATCCGTAAAACGTCGACGAGTCGATTTCCTGATTAATGCTTGAGTGTACGCACGCTTGCAGAATATTTGACGCTTTCTTTTTGTCGGAATTCGTTTCCATTGATAAAGGGCAACAGTTTTGCCTTTCCTCGCAGTTCCTTTCGCAGGAGCACTGTTTGCAGCAACCTTGCATGTGTTCCGATAGCGTCAAGAGCCTCCGTCTCGCTTCAAAGACGGTCGTGGACTTGTTGCTGAAAATCCGATCATACGCTACGCTGCTTTCATTTAGTGCATAAGTTACCCATTTCGACTTTTGACCAATATCGTCAGGACAAAATGATGACTCTGGGCAGAAAATTGACAGAAGATCATAAACATTGTCTTCCAGGGTCGCAGTCGTGTCATAGGCAGGTACAAAGTTGTTTTTGAGCTCATTGTATTCATCTATTGTAATATCCTCTCCAAATGTTACAAACACTAGGCAAATTATCATGGATCCAAAGATGTATGGTTTCATCGTTTTCCTACAAAAAAGTACATACTTTATTTATCTTTATGTCTATCTGTCTGTCTCTGTCTGTCCATCTATATGTCTGTCTGTCTGTCTACCTCTGTCTGTCTGTCGACCTGTCTGCTCGTCTGTCTGTGTGTCTATGTGTCTGTCTGTCTGTATGCCTCGGTCTTAGTTGCTATTATAACTGGCAATAGAATATAACCGGGGAAAAAAATATAAAAATAAAAAAAGACTTAATGTTATATGGCTTTAAAATCTTTGATTAATAACTTAAAAATGCGGACGCGTTTCATCAGATCATCAGGCGCAATATTATGACGTCATGACAACAAAGTCATGACGTCATAATATTGCGCCTGATGATCTGATGAAACGCGTCCGCATTTTTAAGTTATTAATTAAAGATTTTAAAGCCATATAACATTAAGTCTTTTTAAATATATATATATAGCCTTTCTGTTGTATTCTATTGCCAGTTATATATAATTGGCAACATAAATACCGGAAAAGGCTATATATATTAAAAAAATACTAAATGTTATATGGCTTTAAAATCTTTAATTAATATCTTAATTTATGTTGTAAGTATTATGTATTAAATTTAGGAGAAAGACATGCCATACAATTACTACAGAATGATAAAAATATAATAATAAAAGAAGCTCATAAAGGTAATGGCACTGTGATCATGAACACAGAATACTATAAAAGTAAAATGCTAGAAATGTTAAGCAATGAAACATTATATAAGGAATCTCTAGCAGATTTTAGCAACGATATTTTTAAGAAAATGAAAGAGCTTTTAAAGTGCAAACATAACATGACGAAGCAGAAAATCGATTATATATTTAACTTTGAGTCAAAATCCAGTTCATTTTATGGCCTTCCAAAATACATAAAAGTGCAGAGATAACCGCAAAATATAAAGTATCAAATTCGGAATATATTGAAATACAAGACCAAGAATATTTAACTTTCAGACCAATAGTAGCAGGTCCTATATGTGAAACTCACAGGTTAAGTAATATAATTGATATTCTCTTGAAACCATTTACACAAGAAGTTTTTTAAGAGATGACATTGACTTTTTTAACCATCTACCCGTATCAGTTGATAAAACACATACTTGGTTTCGTTTGATGGAAAAAGTTTATAAGCAAACATATCTCATCAGTTGGGTTTACAAACAAACGAGTTTTGTTAAATAAGCAACCTGAACTTATACACAGCAGATTTTCTAAAGATTTCATTCTAAGTGGGATAAAAACAATTCTAGAAAATAATATTTTTTCATTTAATGACATTTTTTACAAACAGATTAAAGGAACAGCCATGGGTACAAAATTTGCTCCCACCCATGCAACTTTAGTTTTAGCATACCTAGAAGAAAGACTATATGAAACATTGGAAAAGTCCCATGGCAAACATTTTTCTGAATACATAAAATCTTTTGGAAAAGATTTCTTGATAATTGTTTCATTTTATGGCAATATTATATCGGTGATTTAAAAACTTTTCACAATATATTAAATGAATTACACCCAGACATTGAGTTTACAGTAGAATATAGCAGCACTTCATTACCTTTCTTAGATGTATTAGTAAAAATAACAGACACCAAATTAATATTTGACATTTTATACAAACCAACTGATTCTATGCAATACCTTAATTTCAAATCATGTCACCCGAAACACACAAAGGTAAACATGCCTTATAATTTGGCAAACAGATTTTGCACCATAGTTTCGTGTGAAAGAGTTAGAAATAAAAGACTTCAAGAATTACAAGACACGTTAAGTACAAGAGGTTATCCTAAACTGCTTTTACAAGATAGCATACAAAAAGCAAAGCAAATCCCTTAGTCAGACCTTCTAAAACCCAGCGTTAAAAATACATCTACTACTCTTCCTTACATTTCAACATTTAATCCAAAAAACCAAGAAATGTTTCATAAAATAAAAGCTGATTTATCAATATTACATACAGACTCAAACATGTCTAAAATTTAAATAAATGTAACATAATAAAAAGTAAAAGACAAACTCCAAATTTAAAGAAACTTCTTACCAGAGCAAAGTTTACGGAGAATAAACACATACTTAGTAGAGTAACAAAATGTGATAAGTCAAACTGCTCGTAATGTCAACATCTTAGAGAAAGTGATTCTTACAATTTTAAAGGAACAAAATTTTATGTAAATCAACCAATGTCTTGTGATGTAATAAATGTTTTATATGTTCTTACATGCACTGGATGCAGAGAGTTTTATATAGGAGAAACTGGTGACAAATTGAGAACAAGAAGAACTATCCATTCACAGCAAATTAGAAACCTATCAACAAGACAAATTCCTTTAAGCGAACACTTAGAAAAATGCGGAATCAAAACCCTTCAATATGAAATATTTCCTTTTTTTAAATTAAAGACAGATAGTGTTTCAGCTAGGCTAGAAAAAGAAAGATATTTTATACAAAAATTTAAACCAACCCTGAATGCAGTTAATTTCTATTTCAAACATTTATCTCCCTTTAAAATTGATAGAGTAACAACCCTTACAGGAAGTAGGGAAGTCGACGTCATGACAAAAAGTCATGACGTCATAATACTGCGCCTGATGATCTGATGAAACGCGTCGCTCATTTTTAAGATATTGATTAAAAAATTTAAAGCCATATAACATTTAGTCTTTTTTCAATACATATATATATATATATATCAACTTTAGGTTATGAATTCAGCTAGAAATGTATCCCTGACATGACCAACCTTAGGTTACGAATTCAGCTAAAAATGTATCCCTGACATAACCCGGCAACAGAAGTAAAATTTCTGAAAACATCGACGCTTTTTCTCGTGCTTGCAAACAGAGTAGAGCCTGATCAGGATATTCCCTGTTTTCCTATGAATTTATGTTAGATCTGAACTGAATCTACAGTTTTTCCAATACCAAAACATCCTCAGTACATATGATATTATAAAAAATTACTTAATAAATATTCATGATATCAGTATTTCTTACAAGAATATTCATGGAGTAAAGGGTTCCAGTCAATTTATATCTGCATTATAATGTCAACTCGTAATTCTGGGCGATATTTCACGTCTTATGATTTTATATAAATTTGCAACAAATAACGTTTTTTGTCATGATTGGCAGTATAGTATCCTGTGATAGGAACTTGTGAAACATCTTTAGAAATGCATGAAATTTGGTAACTCTAGCCAGTATTAGATCTATACCCTTTAGATATGACCCTTTAACAAATACAGTTTATACTTGTGTTATTTACCAATATTTAACTTTTTCTGATTATAATTTTGTACTGTGGATTACCCATGCTTTGAAAAGCTTATATCTTTACAACTCCACAGGTTGTTATGTTAAACTGTTGTTATTTTTGTTACATAGTCGGCAAATAGTTTATTGTAGACCTGTCATGTTATTTGCTGTACAACCGACTCCAAATAAAGATGTTTGTATCTTGTTAATTCATCTTCCAGAATCAATTTTCGATTCATGTGTGTTTTTGCACGTACTATCGATGTAATCATCATCAACGATTGAACCTTATTGTTTTTTATCAATTTCAACAGTAGTTTTTCAAAGTGCTGTCAATGTTTCTGTTATTGTTTACATATCAGTTGTCAGTCTTTTTTGCCCACCAAGATTTTCTCGGCTAAGATAACAGGTGCGCGTGACGTCACGGCGATTCGCCCTATACATAAGCACACGGAGCAGACCATTACAAGAAAACCATTGATGCAAAACATCAAAGGCGCGGATTACTGAATAGTGAATAAAAATCAAACGTGTTTTATATATATATAACGTTTGTACTCATGTGGCTTTGGTAACACAACACAATTCTTCCATTTCACCATAAAGGATCATTGAAACGTCCTAGTTATACAATAACCCTTCCAAACCACACTTGACACCTTATCCCCCATCTTGTTAAATATTCATGTAAGAAATAAAGACATCATGTAAGAAATAAAGACATCATGAATATTTATAAGCTAGTATTTTATAATCGCATATGCACAAAGATATCCGATTTCTAATCTGAACATTTTCTCAAGTGCACAGATTATTGCAGGTCTAAAGTTCGGACACTCATTGCCGTAAAGAATGTGTTATCGTTTTCTGGATTACAGAGTCGGCCCTCACGATCTTACCCCTGGATCTCTTACATTTTAGACGGATGAATTTCACAGTTATATTGTACATATAGATCTAGTTTTGCATAATTTTGTTTTAAATTGCCATGTTGTGTATACTTGCCAAATAAAATTATTATTATTCAAAGAAGAGCTACTAAACAACTGCCCGAGCTTAATAAACTCACATATGAGTAACGTTTAAAATGAGTAGATCTCCCGTCGCTGTTCTACAGGAGGGCACATGGGGATATGATAGAAGTCTATAAAATGACAGGTGGGATCTATGATAATAAGGCAGGGAGATTTCTCAAATTAAGAAAGGATCAAGCAGAAAGAACATCAATAAGGGGAACCCCAAAAAAAACTTTATTCCCAAAGAGCGAGGCGTGACCTAAGAAAATATAGTTTTGGAGTAAGAACAACACTATTTGGGAAAGCTTTAGTGAGGAGGTAGTAAATGCTAAAAATCTGAACACATTTAAAAATAGATTACACAAATACTGGAATAATCAGGATATAAAATACAATTATAAGGCCAAAATAAGAACCGGAACACAAAAACAAAAGGAAGAGTCCAGCATAGAGGATCCAGAGGAACCTGGGCTGGAAATCAACGCTAAGTAACAACGCTAAGTATTAAAAAGCAGCAATTTCAGTCGGATTACCATAGTAACCAACAAACGATTTTCAGTTCCGTGCCTTTAGAAACTATCATTTTAGCTGATTTTCCATTAAAGTATCTTTACTACATGTAATTAAGCCCCACCCCTGATTTAAATGGTTGTCATAAGCGCATTGCCCCGAATACGAAAGTTGTCGGTTCCCCAACATCTTAGTCATTTCCTCGGATGTTATCATCGATGACCCTTCCGCTGCGGGAATAAAAGTTTTATTAGCACTGCCCTAGGAGAAACAATTTAGATTTCATTTCCAAAATACAAACAATTCTACACTGAAAAAAAGTATGTCGACCTGTTTCCAACTATATGAAATTTTATTATTCCATACACAATGTTCTTTTATAATCATAACGACAAATGAAAATTCACTAGCAATTCTTGACAAATCAGCCCTCCTACCAGTGAAATTCCAAATATAGGGCGAATCGCCGTGACGTCACGCGCACCTGTTATCTTAGCCGAGAAAAGCTTGATGGGCAAAAAGACTGACAACTGATATGTAAACAATAACAGAAACATTGACAGCACTTTGAAAACTTCTGTTAAAATTAATAAAAAACGATTATGGTGCAATCGTTGATGATTATTACATCGATAGTACGTGTAAAAACATAGACATGGTTCGAAAATTGATTCTGGAAGATGAATTTACACGATACAAAAATATTTATTTTGAGTCGGTTGTACAACAAATTTATAACACGACATGTCTACAATAAACTATTTACCGATATGTAACAAAAATAACAACAGTTTAGCATGACAACCTGTGGAATTAAAAGATATAAGCTTTTCAAAGCATGGGTAATACACAGTACAAAATTATAATCAGAAAAAAAGTTAAATATTGGTAAAATACACAAATATTAGCTGTATTTGATAAAGGGTCATATCTAAAGGGTATATATAATTGATTAGAGTTACAAAAGTACGAGATATATGCATTTCTAAAGATGTGTCACAAAGTTCCTATCACAGGACACTATATTGCCAATCATGACAAAAACGTTATTTGTTGAAAATTTATTTAAAATCATAAGGCGTGAAACTGCACCCAGAATTAAGAGTTGACATCGAAATACACGTGTATAAATTGACTGGGACTCTTTACTCCGTGACATTTCTCGTAAGAAATACTGATATCATGAATATTTATTAAGTAATTTTTTATAATAGCATATGTACTGAGGATGTTTTGGTATTGGAAAAAAAATGTAGAGTCAGATCCGACATAAATTCATAAGAAAACAGAGAATACCCTGATCCGGGTCTACTCAGTTTACAAGCACGTGAAAAAATGTCGATGTTTTCATGTTTTAACCCTTTCCCTGTTGAATATGTATGTCAGAAAAAGATGACATCATTAATATTTATAATGGTATAGAAATACATGCCTTAAATTTTTGGTACTGGTAGAAATGAAGAGTCGGATCTGATATAATTTCATAAGCAAACAGAGTGGACCCCGATCATACTGCTCCAATAGCCTTCAGATCTTGGTCAACTCTGTTTGCAAAGGCAGGAAAACTGTTTATGCATGGTAAAGGGATAAGCAAACAGAGCAGACCTCCTGGTCAAATAGCTTCTATTTGCAATCTGAGCTGAGTCTAATCATTTGCAAATGTGTTTATAAAGGGTTAGAAGTTTTAAACAAATAAGCATATTTTTATGAATTGTATAACTAAGAAAACATTCTTGTTATTCTGTTACTTTGTGATGATTAACCCTTTCCCTGATCAGTATTCATGTAAGAAATAATGATATCATGAATATTTATAAGCTAATGTTTCTAATGACATTTGTAGACAGGATTGTTTTGTTGGTAGAAACTGTAGAGTCGGACCTATTACAATTTCAGCGCGGGGCCTTCAGGCTTCCGCGCAATCATACACAATCCGTTTGATGTTAGTCTACGCTGTATGTTAGTCTACGCAGTATGCTGACACCGGTGTCAGTATTGGTTGCAGATCAAACACGGTACAGCAGAATCGTGATTGAACACGGCGGGGTTTATGTGGCTGCTTGAAGCATATTAACCCTTTCACTGCCGCAGTCGCATAAATGCATCACGACAAATAGTGCAGTCCCAGATCAGACGCCGCCTTTTCAAGGCGGCGTCTGATCAGGGTCTTCACTATTTGTCTCAATCTCTATTTCTATATATGTGCTTTATTCCTTTGAAATTTGCATTTATTTATCTCATTTCTTTATTTTACTGAATGATTTAACAAACTTGGATTGCGGACGACAATTAGAAATTTGGCACCGAAAGGGTTAACCTTAACTTTATGAAAAATAATGTAAGAAATAGTAACATCATGAATATTAATAAGATTAATTGTTATAACAGCACATAGACATAGAATCATGTCTATATTATATCATAAGCGAACAGAGCAGACCTTGATCAAACCGCTCCAATAGGAACCATCTGATCAGGGTATGCAAAAGCGTAGGAAATGTATTTATGGAGTAAAGGTTAAACATGTATAACCCCGAATTATCAGTATGGAATAGCTCGACTTTGCTTAACTATAAAGTCGACTCTCTATCAGGGGCTTAAATTTGCATGGGGACTTTGAATGAAAATTAGTGCATACCCTGATCATAGAGCGTCTTAGAGAGCCCTCTGATCTGGGTCTTCGCTGTTTGCAAATTACAGTGCGTGCCCAGCATTATGTCACAACCTGTAACAATGAAGCTTCTTTTGTTTGGTCATATAAGTGATGATTGTTAAATGAAAACGTCTGATCAAATTTGAATTTGGTGCATTTTCACTAGTCAAAATTGTTCAAGATTTGGACAAGCTATTTACGGAGCGCCGGTCAGATAGATTCTGGAGTAGCTCACTGTCTCATCTGGGTCACGGTCGTTTGCAAATGACTATCTGGCCGTGTTTAACTTGATAATACTTAATGTGGAGTATACCCAACATCCTTGAAGAACCGTGCAGAACCATTTTAAATATCATGTCTCTGGTGATAGCATTTGCCCTGTTCCCAACACAATAAAGTGTCGACGTACCCAAGGTGCGCTTTGCTCGTTACATGACCCAGATCAGCAGATCCCATTCTGGGCTTGATTGTTTAACTGTAACCGGTTTTATTTTTGCGTATAAAATTTTGTCTGATTTTCGATGATTTTCGGACCATCAATTTTAGGAGTAAATATGGCAAAATCAGTCAAACAGGGAGAGCTACATATGAAAAGACACCGCACCAAAACACCACCAAACGAAAAACCGGCACAGCCACAAGATAAATAAACACAACGGGACGTATATCAAGACGAAAAACATTAAACATTAAGCATATTAAATTACAAAGTTGACCATATGGTGAAAGCAGGAGTACATGTACCGCCTTGGAACGGTCATTAGCCACTTATCCCACCTTCACCCAAATCAAAATGTACATAAAACTCCCCCTCCAGACAACTACACAACATAAAACCATTGAATGTATTTATATGAATTGGATATTTAGAATGGTAAGCGGGTAGTGTTTTATTGTCTTTCTGTAATTTGTCCAGCGTGCGATTAACCGTTCTTGTGCTTTAATAGGACTTTCAGTTCAATGACTGATCCACCAAACATTTTAACCATTAACTCCATTAATACACCATTATACTCTTTCCAAACATATTACACCCATATCAGACGGCTCCTGTAGGAGCCCTCTGATCAGAGTCTGCTCTGTTTGCTTACGGAACAATATAGATCTGACTACAGTTTCTGCCATGGCCAAACTTTTCTGTGTCCATATGCCATTGTAAAATTGAATCTAATTGATATTCATGACGTTGTTATATCTTTCATGAATATGCATGGAATAAAGCCTTAAAACTTAATAGTGTTTATAGGGATATTTCTGTGATACTTATATTTTAAGATAATACCTGTGATAGTTTTTTATATTAACCCTTCGCTTGCTATTCACGTCAATATACCTACCTGTAAATAGTGAAGACCCAGATGAGACAGCTCCTGCAGGAACTGTCTCATCAGGGTCTGCACTATTTACAAGTTGATTGTGCAACCAATGCACTCCGCAGCAGTGATTGCATAGCGAAATACTTGTACACAGTGAAGATATATGTAATTATACAACAGGGCATGGGTAAAGAAGGAGAAATTATTTTAAAATGCAGCAAGAGAAGGGATAATACCGTGACTGTCTGTGTCTTGCCACAAGAATCAAGGACCACAATGGAAATAAGGAAAATATTTCCTTTTTGGTGTCATCCTTGGTTTCTAATGCGCATTACATGGCTTTTTATATGTTGTCCTAATTATGTTTTGCTATGTTATGTACACATTTTACCGAAATTGACTTATTCAAATATATCTATCTAATAGCTTCCGAGTTGATGAAACCTTTGATAAACTATACTGACCGAGTGTCAAATAACTTGGATCCTGATGAGATGCCTGTCAGGAATCAAGCTGTTTGCATTGCCAATCAGATCACACTTAGCATGACAATGATTATCCCTTTCACAGTTACAGTAAAACCTCTCTATAACGGCCTCTAAATTGTGTTAATTAGTTGGTATTTAGGACAGGTGGTTGCTTAAAGAAAGGTGAAAGTAAAACAGAACGCTCCTACAGGAGTGTTCTGTTTTACTTTCACCTTGCTTTAAGCAGCCACCTGCCGTTAACACAAATTACTTGATGTAATTTAGTGGCCGTTATAGACAGGTTTTAGTGTATACGTTTATTCCAGAATTCAATACCTAATAAATATTTAAAAATATTCAAAAATATTTGTAATGAAATTTGACATGTGTAACAGCGTAGTCCATTTTAGAAAGAAAAGAAAAAGATCCATCAAGTTCCATTGGTAAACAGAGCAGACCCAGATCAGACGGTTCCTATAGGGACCTTCTGAACTGGGTCTACTCTGTTTGCAAATGCGTGAAAATGCGTTTATATGAAGGATGCTACCGCTTTATCCAAATATTGTATTAGTTATGCAGAATTTTTGGTCCGCTTACGACCGCCATTGAAATAGTTATCAATCTACGAAGTTTATGTGCATCGCTTTGCAACCAACATTAAATAAATTTTAAGGAATTCAGAAAGTGAGATAGAAGTCATTATTATTATCATTATTCAGTATCAGTATATTATTCAATAACACAACTTTAAATATATGTTTACAAAACCATCAGAATACTAGTATGAAACCATGTCCTTACTGCTTCTCGTTTTTATTACTCAGTAGCAGAAAAATAAATATGTGATTAAAACAGCCATCAAGCTACTTTAAATTATGAAATCCATTCTTTGAGTGCTACTTTGTCATTCCTAAATTATACAAAATAACAACAAGACGAATACTGATGCAAGGCATTGGATCGCCGGGAAATTTGTGTACAGGGAAGGTTTTTAATAAGGAACTGTTTTGTTAAGACAATTGAAATACAACATTTCATTAAAAACTTAACGAAATATGTAGCCTCTAGAGTGTAATGACGTAGTGACCTAGTTTCGAACCCGACATGATCCATATTTGAACTTGACCAAGATTGCATGTGGACAAACATTCTGATAAAATTTCAGTAAGATCTGATAACATTTGTAGCCACTTGATGAGGTATCTCAACGGACAACAGACGAGGGACATCCAACGATCCTAAAAGCTCAGCATGAGCACGTCGTGCTCTGGTGAGCTAAAAAAATGAGGATAAATCAAAGACCTATATATACTATGGCATGCTGATAAAGAACTCTGTTGCAAACTGTAACAAGTAAATACCTGGTAAAACTATTATGACATATGCATTGTTGGAAGTATCACATGAAACTTGACACAAATATCTAGGGCGGTCATTGATTGGTTCAGAGGCATATTGACGATACCAAAACGTAAGAGGATAAAAATTTTATCCCGTCTCTACAGCCGCTAGTGACGTAATAAAGGGGTAGCATTTTAAAACTAAGTTTATATGTACAGTAGAGGTTTATTTGTATAGTAGGTGTAGGAATTTCTTCTTACAACAGGAACTATTTTAAATTTTTCTACAAATTTGTTTTACCAAAAATAACGTATAAGTTGAAAGAAAAAACACTTAATATGGATAATTATCATTAACTATCATTAAAAAAAATAGAAAGGAAAAAGAGAGAAAAAAAAAGTTTCGTCAGCGGTGAGAATCGAACCAGGGCTGACTGCACGATAGGCGACCGTGTTAACCACTACGCTATCAGGCCAGACATACTTCAAGGGAAATTGAAGATGTATATAAAGTTATCATGCTACTATATTGACGACTTTAATAAAACAATAAAACTTCATTAAAACATTTATCACTCTCATGATAATTTAATCAATAAATTTGATAAATTTCTTTTTAAACATCGTATGAAGGTTTTTACATCACATATTTCACTACATCAATAATGCAGATAGAAACTATTCTCTGCCACGCTCTCATGAGCCAATTCATTTGGTTCTCCTCACCGATATATGCTGAATAGACCTTGTAAAACTTGTCGCTACCCCTCCTACATGGGTAAATACTTTTGAACATTCCATTAGTGATCGCCGCTCATGCGGCGATCAATAAATCCATGACACCCTTTCTGTCTACAATCAATTAGGCACGAACGATCCGTCATGCATAATACACTATGAACTAATATGCTCCTGCAATTAGATTTTTTGAACATTTTTATTCAAATAATGGCATATCGTAATTACACCTAAACCCTGTATTTCATATAGTAAAACCTCTCTATAACGACCACTAAATTGTGTTAATTAGTTGGATTTTGGGCAGGTGGTTGCTTAAAGCAATGTGAAAGTAAAACAGAACGCTCCTATAGGAGCGTTCTGTTTTACTTTCACATTGCTTTAAGCATCTACTTGCGTTTAACACAAAATACTTGATGTAATTTAGTGGTCGTTATAGGGAGGTTAACGCCCTTGTCACCATTTTGCAAACAGATCAGGCCCAGATCAGAGGGCTCTTAAAGTAGCCTTATAATCAAGGTCTGCTCTGATTATATATACCATTAAATATATCTGATTCTATAATTAATGTCGTGTCCTGATCATTATTATAAATATTGAGCTAATACATGTTCACGGTGTCTTTATTTCTTGGAAAATATTCATGCGGGAAATGGTTAAACCGTTCAAGCATACAAACGACGTTTTCCAACCTTTGCAAACAGATAACAGCTAACATATCTAACTCTACAGTTACTGTCAGAACTAAACGTTCCTATGTAAATATGTCATTATAGAAAAAACCGCTAAATGTTCACGATGCCATTATTTCTTACAGAAATATTCAACAAGGCAATAGTTAAATAAATATTCAACTCTTTACAAATGTACAAGCAGATCTAGACCAAATAACACGAGGTACACAAAACACTTGACCATTGACAAAACAGAGAAATCTTACTGTAAAACAATCATGCTAGATATGAATGTATAAACTTACTTGAGCCTGTTGTCCGTTTCATAGAGCGCATTCAATAAGCAAGGGCATCATTTTTTCAAAAGTTCAGGTATTCAATCGACTTCCAACTCCTGACAGATAATAGCCACACACGCACTGTCGTGACTTTTATACATATTGCCATGGTCACACCCGTCACGTGATGTGTGACCGATCATGTGATTCCCATTGGTTGTAAGCAAAAAAAAGGACATTCTGTGATTAGTAAAGTGTAGCTATACACTAAAACCCCTCTAAACGGGAATTTTAATAAATATTGAGGCCTTTTTAGGCAGGTGACTGCTTAATGCAGATGAACGTCATACTAAATGCTCCGAACGGAGCTTTCTGCATGACTTTCACCCTACATTAAGCTACCAACTGTCTTAAAGGTCAGCATTAATACCAAATAAACGTTTGATTTAGAGAGGTTTTACTATATAGATGACGCACATTGCAACTGGCCATCTACTAACATGCACTGGTCTAATATGCTCAGGACATGAATGAAACATTACCAACATATAGCATGTTCCCTCATATTGACGACTTTTGACGTCTCTGTAAAAGTCACTTTGTGAAACCATTTTGATGAATAGAGCATTTGCTCCTATAGGAGCAAATGCTCTATTTATCACAATGGTTTCAAACTACAAGATTCTAAAATTTTCCTTTTCTCTAGTTAATGCTCCTTTTTCGGTAGATTCATTCAAAGAGGATGTATCTAAAATAGCCTATGAGGTAATGGGTAAACCCATCCTGTTGTGACAAAAAAAACTGTTTGATCAAATTTGGACCTGCTGCAATGTTGACTACTTCCGAGTCGATCAAGCTTTTGAGAAACTCCCGATCACGTGTTATGAGACATTCTTGAGTCAATCAAGCTTTTGAGAAGCTCCCGATCAAGTGTCATGAGACATTCTCGAGAGGGAGTATTGACCAAATGTCAAAATGTTTGCATCCTGGTGACAGGTCGGGTTACTCGGCGTCTCACCTGGATCCAATCTGTCAGGAAATACAGTAAAACTCTCCATAACGGCCACTAAATTACATCAAGTTTTTTTGTGTTAAAGGCAGGTGACTGCTTAAAGCAAGGTGAAAGTAAAACAGAACGTTCCTATATCTGTATTACTTTCACCTTGCTTTAAGCAGCCACCTATCATAAATACAAACTAATTAACACAATTAAGTGTCCGTTATAGAGAGGTTTTACTGTATGTCTAAAGTTGCGGATAGTTGGATAGGGGCTAAAGAAGGTTCAACGCATATCTCTTTTGCTTACATGCACGGTAAATACACTTTGCTATTTATATATTTAATTAATCATTAGTTGAAGACATGAACTGCACATTCAGATATTGTAAATTATTCTCATGAAAATTGTCAATTAATATCGAATATATAGCTCCATGCTCAGAAAAACCTCTGGGACGTTCCTTCATCTGTAATTAATAGACAAGCTTCCCCCATTTGATACAAAGTAAATCCGTTTTCTTCAATATTTATCATTTGTTGCTGTACAGCAACATTCCATCAGTCTATTTCGAACAGTAATGAAACTAGAATAAAACTCGAATACATTCTAATACATAGGCGAACACCATCGGGGTCTTCGATATCGAACATATGAAAAGGTGTCTTCTTTTGAATTTGTTCGATTTTCTTGCGATATACTACTGTTCAAGATATAAACAAATTATTTATGCAATTATATGCATCTTAAACTGTTTGCAAGTAGACACTTTGTGTACCCGAAAACCTGGTTTAACCCTTTCCTCCATAAATACGCCTTTCTACGCCTCTATAAAAGTCACTTCTTGAAGCCATTTCTTTTTGTCTGGTAGCTGAGTTGTTTCCTTTTTGATGATGTATGGGTGCAATGTCTTTATGTGCCTGTCACTCCATTTAAGACTATTTTTCCACTTAAAACTGCATTGTGTTGGTAACTTAACGGGTCTGTACATGGAATGTACCGGTATGTTGTTTGTATGTAGACGGGTTGTGAGTGGCAATGTGTTTTGTTACTAAACAGGTTGGTGCGTGCTGGTGTATGTTTTGTAGTCAGATAAGTTAATGCATCGAAATGTGTATTTGTTCTTAACGTGTTGTTGGACATATCCATAGCAACAGATACACGCGCGTACTCAAATTGTCCTTTCTCCACAAAACCCTATGTTATTGTGACCACTCCTTAGCATCGTCTATTCACAAACCCACTTTTTAGAAACGAGTGACGATTCTGAAGACGAAGAGACGATTCTAAAGGGCGTTCACAACAAAGGTTTGTGGAGAAATAAAGAAGATATTCTTGAAAACGTTTTAATTTGCGCAGCTTATCTGGACCTATGTATATGAATTAGAAATTTTGCGCCGAAAGAGTTCAATCCACGTCTCGGAATCAAATTGTCTGACACTCGTATCTCATCATGGAAGCGTAATGGAATACAACGAGATAAGAATTGAAGCGGTGGCAATAGGAGCCTATATGGACCGTCTAATCTGCTTCTTCACTGTTTGCAAATGCGTGAACATGTGTTTTATAAAGGAAAGGGTTAACGCACCAATGTTCGCAATGACCGTGTGTTGGCCTTTTATTTTAAGCAGTTTATTAGAGACATGCTTAAACATCTTTCATGTATTTCCCATTTCAATTATTCTTTGATCATGATAATGGAATGCGAAATGTGTAAATGCTAATTATTAAAAAACTAAATCAGTATGAGAAAAGCGACGGGAGTACGGACCATATTGTTTTTGATAGAAACTTTGTTTAATCCTTCGGGTGCTGTCAACAATGATGTCAGCCGAAATTATAACATCAAGAATCGATATGGCTTAATTGTTTAAGTTATTGGTGGAGTGTTAAATGGTTTGTATCCTGACGAGTGTACTGAAATTTGCAAACAATGTAAACCCAGATTTAACAGCTCCTAGAGGAGCACTCTGATCATAGTATACCTGTTTGTCAATAAATGTCTTTTCACAGTTATTTCCAGTTCATACTAAATATACTATGTCATTCACAATGATGAACTATTCACCTTTGTAAATTAAGCATTTAAAGGATTTGAACTAGTATACTCTCTCCTTGTCATTCTCATACTAAAGATTCCACAATAAGTTAACCATTTCCATAATATAAATGTGCTTTCACGCATATGCAAACAGAGTAGAACCAGATCAGACGGCTCCTAGAGGAGCCGTCTGATCAGGGTCTGCTCTGTTTGCTAATTGAATTTGATAGATGTTTTTCTTTTGTTTCTAAAATGGCTACAATGTTGCACCTCCCATATTTCATTATAACTATTTTGTCGATGAATATTCAGTAGGTACTGGCATTTGGAATAAATAAAGAACAGCGAAAGGGTTAATGCAAATGCCCACGTACATCAAACTTAGGTCCTATTCCGCTTTGGAAAAAGTAAGCCTAAGCAATTTTGGATCTAATGCAATTTTGACAACTTCTGATACAAACAAGCTTTGACGAAACTATTGACGTAGTGTCAAACAGCTTGGATCCATATAAGACGCCGAGTAACTCGGCGTCTTAATGGGATCCAATATGTTTGCAAACTATAAACTTTACATTTATATGTTGATCTGGATTAAATTCCTGTCGATATCAGACCAGTACATTAAAAAAACCTCTAAAGCCATTCCGCCATGAATAAAGATACGCACTTTAAAAGCATATGGTTGCAGGAGCAGGAGCTTTTTGTTAAATGCCACCCTGCATTAAGTCACTACCTATTTTTAACGCCCATAATTAAACTTAAATTGGGTGGTTACTTTAGATAAGTTTACTGTAATCTTGATCTGTTATAGAAATGGTATTAATAAGAATATACACACATTAATACATATACATAGAACACTGGGTATCCAAAAGTAACCAGGGTTTGTCTGAGACAAAATAAACCCTCTGGGAATCGGCATCGAATACTACCGCATCGCCATAAAAGCCGGTTTGCCCAGCATGGCTGTACAAGTGTTTATAAACTCAAAAAAAAGTTTGGGAAATTAATATTTACCGTAAAAGAATATGAAAAAGCAAAACACATTAGGAAATATCGACTTCACTTTGTTACATTATTTAACCCTTTCGGTGCCAGCATTGTCGTCTGCTGGGCATAGTTTCGTTTATTTTTAGTGTAAGTGTGTGCATTTCTTCCATTTTCTTTATAAAACAGTAAACATAGTGTCAAACAGTTTGGATCCTGATGAGACGCCGAGTTACTCGACGTCTCATCTGGATCCACACTGTTTGCATGTGATATCATAAACCCGTCATTGTGGCACGGAAGGGGTTAATTTGCATTGGAAAACAATTCCTTTAAATAGCTTTCTGTCTATTTGAGAAATTTTATATGGTCGGCTCATTAGGGTCATCAATAAAATACAATTGAACTTCGATATCTCGAACTCGGATAACTCGACTTCGGGATAACTCGAACAAAAAGTTCAGTCCCTCCAAAACTTACAATAAATAATTGCTCTAAAATGTATCGCTACAGATATCTAGAAACACGCATTACAGCTTAATACAGGTCTAAAGTAATGCTGAAAGCTCCTACAGGAGCTTTCAGGATTACTTTAGACCTGTATTAAGCTGTGGCCTTGAGAAATGGTTCAGGTTAGATATCGGATAACTCGAACCTCTGTTATCTCGGACTAATTTGTATGGTCCCCTTGAAGTTCGAGTTATCGAAGTTCAACTGTATCGTTAATATACTTAAATTCATAAATTTCAATGTCTTTATAAAGTTTACCCCATGACACAATTTATTTTGCTTGAATACAACAAACAACCCGTCCTGTTGCAAACGAAAGCTTTATAAATAAGAGAGGCGTTTTTGCACTCAGTTTAGTTGTTTCTAAAAGAATCGACCCCTCCGTTTCTTATATTAAACATTTATATCATAGACATATTTCATTAATGTTAGTATGCACGCCTCGTCGGTTCTTTGTGAAGTTAGTTCGTATTGCGATTTCAATACAGAAGTAATTTTTTTTTATTTAAGCTAGACTGAGGTAACGTACCACAGTAAACTCCTCTAAACCGGAATTCTAGTAGAGAATACTTTAACCCTTTACCCAATAGCCTGTTTCTAGTTTTGAAGACATATGACCACTTAAAGCAGGTTGAAAGTAAAGCAGAATGCGCCTTAAGGCGCATTCTGCTTTCCTTTCAGCCTGCTTTAAGCTACCACCTACTAGGATATAGAAAATATTGATTATGCAATATATTCATGACTGTATGAATTTGAACTATTTTCTTCAGCGGAGGAATAAATCAAACACGCTAAAAGCCGCTTCTATCAGGTAAAGGGTTAATTAAACACCCTAAAGCAGGTGGCCCCTGCTTGGGCTTCCTGTATCATTTTCACCCTGCATTAAGCTGTCACGTGTCTCAAATGCCGCTATTTATGCTAGATTGGACGTCCGCTTTATAGGGGATGTATTGTACTTGAAACTCCATGGTAATATTGTCAAACCTCTCTATAACGGCCACTAAAATTACATCAAGTATTTTGTCTTAAATGCAGGTGGCTGCTTAAAAATAAGGTGAAAGTAAAACAGAACGCTCCTATGTCTTTAAGCAGTCACCTGTCCTGAATACCAACTAATTAACACAATTGAGTGGCCGTTATAGAGAGGTTTTACTGTATCGTCAACATGAAACGCATTCATTAACCGCATGACTTACCACTAGTCACTGAGCGTTCCAAGGTCGTGCTTCCATCCTCCCCTATTTGTTCGTGTTACATCTTTGTGCGTTTCTTGTTGTCTTTTGAGAGGCATGTATAGTTGCTGTTCTTTTTAACACGGTGCTAGAAAGGGCGAATGCGTGTTTTGTATGTTGTGTTCCTGCAAGCATCATACCCGTGTATTGAAGTCATTCACCACAGGACAGTCAACTCTCGATTACATTTGCATACAGTTGGGATCCAGATGAGACGCAGAGTAACTCGGCGTCTTGTCGAGATATTGATTGACACTTTGGTTGATCTTTTTTACAGAAATAATGCTCTCTTGGAGTTGAAAATACACGTAGGAAGATGTTTGTACATGAAAATTTCCCAGGGCTGATTTTGTTTACAGGTGAATGGTGTTTCAGAGGTCCAGATAAGATGTGTAGATTTAAACATTTTCTAGGATAGCTCCTTAATTCTCCACTAAACCCTATACTGCAACCACTAATCGAGACGCTTCTAAAGAGTGGTCACGGTATAGGGTTTGGTGCAGAAATAACTACAGTAAAACCTCTCTATAACGGCCACTAAATTACATCAAGTATGTTGTGTTAAATGCAGATTGCTGCTTAAAGCAAGGTGAAAGTAAAACAGAACGCTCCTATAGGAGCGTTCTGTTTTACTTTCACCTTGCTTTAAGCAGCCACCTGCCCTAAATACCAACTTATTAACACAATTTGGTGACCACCTGCCCTAAATACCAACTAATTAACACAATTTAGTGGCCGTTATAGAGAGGTTGTACTATATTTTACAATGTAGTATTTCAGTACGCACCTTTTTTCTTAAGATCTGGTGTTTACATTTGTTGTTTTTCAAGGGTTTTTACAGCAATCTCCTAAAGGCCACTTTTGGCATTTGCATCTATGTTTTTCTTGTAATGTATTGTGTGGGCAGAATTAACTAGCTTTTAGAACTTTATAAATGAATGTAATTCAATGGAATAGATTTACCCAGCGTGAAATTTAATTGACGGGGACAGTGGGAAGTAACTGGAAACATAGGATATAATTATGATACTGTTTCCTTAACCATTAATACAGGCAATTACAAGAAAAGTATTGATGTATACATCAAAGGGTGCCATTATAAAGAACAACCATACTGGTTTTGTTTCTACTCTGTTTGCAAATGCGTGATTTAAAACACGTTTATATGAGGGAAAGGGTTAATTCAGTTACACACATTTAACCTTTACGCTACTATGAAAAAAGATGTCTGCGCAATTTTGGAGCTGGTACAATTTGGACTACTTTCGAGTTCCCCAAGCTTTTGAGAAACTATTGACGGAGAGTCAAACAGCTTGAATAACAGTAGAACCTGTTTTAAACGGCCATCCATTTATTGAACATAGGAGTCTTAAAAAGCAGGTGGTTGCTTAATGCAGGGCAAAAGTAATGCAGAAAGCTCCTGCGGGAGCTTTCTGCATTACTTTTGACCTGTATTAAGCTACCACCTGCCTTAGAGACCGATATTTTTATGGCCTCTTAAGACAGGTTTCACTCAGTTACTCGGCATCTCATCAGGATCCAAACTGTTTGAAATGCGATGAGTCGCCTAGCGGTCAGCGAGATAATGAATAAAACGATTGAATAAGAAAATTACTGGCATGGCAAACAGGAAAGATCAGATCTGTAACATATGGGCCAATAGACCAGTGCCTTATCAGAAATCTCCCCCAAAAAAGTGTCTGTTATGTGTCTACTCTGTTCGCAAAGGTGTTAACCCTTTCACTCATATAAACGTGTTTTCACGTATTTGCAAACAGAGTAGACCCAGATCAGACGGCTCCTAGAGTAGCCGTCTGATCAGGGTCTGCTCTGTTTGCTAATATAATTTGATAGGTATTTTCTTTGCTACCTGAAATGTCTATAATGTAACACCTTCCATATTTCTTTATAATTATTTTATTAATGAATATTCAGTAGGTATTGAAATTTGGCCTAAATACAGTGAAGGGAAAGGCGTAAAACGATGTCTATGCATGGTAAAGGATCATTTATTGGACAGACACGTTTTCTGAAATAAAGTGTTAATCCTGTACTCCATAAATACACATTTTCAGGCCTTAGCAAACAGAGTAGACCCAGATCACAAGGCACATACAAAATGATCATGCAAAAGGAGCCGGCTGATCAGGTTCTGATATTTTTGCTTAACCCTTTCCCTTATGTAAGCGCATTTTGACGCATCTGCAAACAGAGTAGACCCAGATCAGACGGCTCCTAGGAGCCGTCTGACCAGGGTCTGCTCTGTTTGCTTATGTTGTAATAAAGATCTGATTCTACAGATTCTGTCTGAGCCAAAATACCATGTGTTCATATGGCATTATAAAAAATAATCTTATTAATATTCATGACGTCATTATTTCCAACATGAATATTCATCAGGGAAAGGGTTAAGGAATACTATATGCTTCTACAGTTGTTGTCACAGTTCCTGTGCTCATATACCATTACAGTGCTCCCTCTCTACAACGACTGCTCCCTCTCTACAACGACTGCTCCCTCTCTACAACGACTGCTCCCTCTCTACAACGACTGCTCCCTCTCTACAACGACTGCTCCCTCTCTACAACGACTGCTCCCTCTCTACAACGACTGCTCCCTCTCTACAACGACACCATTTGGGATACGAATATTGTATGTGTTGTTCAGAGGGAGTTGTTAAAGGGAGGGAAAATCAAACATAATTAGCTTGTTTGCAGATCCCCAGATAAGGTGTATTTCGAGAACTAAAACCGTTATGCCTGAATCGAACCCTATGTTGTGACCACTCTTTAGAATCGTCACAAAGAGATGATTCTAAACAGTGGTCACAACATAGGGTTTGATGGAGGCATAAAGAAAATACGATGGAAAAAGCTTGTTTCTGGAGCCTTGTTGTTTCGGAAACAGTGACATGCGTTGTTGTAAGGAGGGAATCGTTATTGAGAGGGTCGTTGTAGGGAGGGAGCACTGTATAAAGAACATGTAGTTAATATTAATGCTGTCATCATTTTTACTTGAATATTAATGAATTAATGGGCTATGTACTGTAAGTTAGACTCAGAAGTCGCAGACTGAATGATGGCAACTTAAAACTTAAAACGAGTCCGCCACAACGTAAAGGGGAACTAAGTATGACGGGGACAATTGGCTTTCAGCCTAACTGCCGAAGTGAGTTGTCTGCCTTGTACTTGTTTCAATAAGTACATGTACAACAGCTGAAAGAGCGCCGTTCGTTCAATGCGTTTGGTTTAATAAAAAACAAACTATATATAGACCAACAGATAAATACTAAAATCGTCATTTCTCCACCAAATCCTATGTTGTGACCATACTTTAGAATCTTCGTATCGAAGACAATATTCTAAAGAGTTGTCACAGTACAGGGTTTGGCGGAAAAAATGAAATTATTTTTGAAAATGGTTTAATCTTATTTGGACGATTACGTTTGTTGTACGAGTGTTAGCATAGTAATGTGAGAGTTTTGTTACCGATTCTTTCAAAACATATCCATATAACCTTTAGCCTGCGAGCAAATTATTTTACACAATTTTCAATACAGTAAAACCTCTCTATAACGGCCACTAAATTACATTAAGTATTTTGAGTTAAATGCAGGTGTCCGCTTAAAGCAAGGTGAAGGTAAAACAGAACCCTCCTTTAGGAGCGTTCTGTTTCACTTTCACCTTGCTTTAACCAGCTACCTGCCCTAAATACCAACTAATTAACACAATTTAGTGGCTGTTACAGGGAGGTTTTACTGTAATACGTTTGTCTGCCAAAATGCAATGATGGTGTCAAACAGTTTGGATCCTGACAAGACACGGAGTTATTCAGTGTTTCATCTGTACCCAAGCTGTTTGCAAATGCGAGTCAGGGTTCATGCTTATAAAGCTGTTTAGTTGAGTCCGAGTTTGTTCTCAAGCTTTTGATTGGTCAGATTTGAGCCTTTGGCTCAAATCTGACCAATCAAAAAATTGAGAACGAACGCAGACTCAACTAAAAAGTTTTATAAGCATGGATACAGGTTCCGGATAGCAGGTAGAGGGTAAATAATGGGAAAATAATTTCTCTGAAATATGTCGACATAGCTAATTCAGTTAAAACACTCACTGGACACAAAGTTCATGTAGTAATAAACAGTCCAAACACGCATAACCCGTTCTCCCACACTGACGCTCTCTGACGCCTTTGTAAACGTCACTTGTTGAAACTATTGTGACAAATAGAGCATTTGCTGCATTGGAGCAAACGCTCAATTTTTCACATTAGTTTTATGACTACATAATTAAAATAAAATCCCCCTTTCCTGGTAAATGTTACTTTTCAGTTGATTTATTCAAAGAGGCTGGGTCTCAAAACAACCTATGAGGTATTGCGTCTAAAAATAGCCTGTAAGGTATGGGTCTTAAAATAGCCTGTGGGATAATGGGTCTAAAAATAGCCTGTGGGGTAACAGGTTAACGTACACATGATTAGAAGCGTCTTTTTACGCATTTGCAAACAGTGTAGAACCAAATCAAACATCTATAGAAGCTTCTCATCGGAGTCTGTTTGCAAATGAAATAATATAGATCTGATTTGGCACTTTCTGCTATGGTAAAAATCCATATGTTTATAATGCCATTATAAAAATCAGCAAATTTATTTTCATGCTGTCATAATTTCTTACATGAATATTCATCAGGTAAATGGTTGTAAGAAAACATGTATGTAACTCACCTTAACATTTATAATACTGGGCTGTAGTTTATACGGTTTCGAAATGTGTATACAGTAGACCATGTTGAACATAAGAATGAGTCTTAACCCTTCCCTTGCTGAATTTTAGAATGAATTTCTCCTTCTTTACCCATGCCCTGTTGTATAATTACATATATCTTCGCTGTGTACAAGTATTTCGCTGTGCAATCACTGCTGTGGAGTGCACTGGTTGCACAATCAACCTGTAAGTAGTGCAGACCCTGATGAGACAGCTCCTGCAGGAGCTGTCTCATCTGGGTCTTCACTATTTACAGGTAGGTATATTGACGTGAACAGCAAGCGAATGGTTAAAATGCATTGTAAAATATCGAAGTTTCAGCATACATTTTAGCAGAATAATCTGAAAGGATTATTTAAAAGAAACAAAATATCAACAGTGGTATTAACGTTTGTGCAATACAATGAGATTCAAGTATGCACGAGTCGCACCAGGAAAAAAAGAAGTGTGTCCACTGGACACAGATGAAACCCTTCTGGTGATAATGTCTTTTGAGATTGTCTTTTTACCAAACATGATTTTAAGGTGAAAAAGGTTACAAAGTTCAGAAACTTTGACAAGGATGGTCATCAGCAAACATTTTCTTATTTTGGACCATCTTCACACCAAGGTAAGTTTGAAGCAAATCTTACAAGTGCTATATAAGGAGTTAGGCACACAATATATTTTGAAATTCAATTACCAAACATAGAACAGTATTCATGCTTATAAAGCTTTTTAGTTGAGTCTGAGTTCGTTCTCAAGTTTTTGATTGGTCAGATGTGAGCCTTTGGCTCAAACCTGACCAATCAAAAGCTTGAGAACAAACTTAGACTCAACTAAAAAGCTCCATAAGCATGGACCCAGAAATCGGGCAAGAGATGCCCCAAGAATGTCCATAGCAACACCAGAAGTATCCGAGCATATATATACATACATATATACATACATATATACAGTAGAATCTGTCCTAAGCGGCCATTTATTTATTGAACACTGAGTCTTAAAAAGCAGGTGGATGCTTAATGCAGGGCAAAAGTAATGCAGAAAGCTCCTATAGGAGCTTTCTGCATTACTTTTGACCTGCATTAAGCTACCACCTGCCTAACAGACCCATAACCAAAATTAATCATACCTATTTTGATGGTCGCTTACGACAGGTTCCACTGTGAACTCAGTCTTGTGTTCCTTGCTTGCTCAACGCCGTAGGCATATCCGCGCTATATGACCAATTAGGCCAAACTGATTTGTAGAGCCATTAAACCAAAACTCAGTCCAACTCATGGATAACAAAAGACAAGATGTGACACCATAACTTACACAACAGTAAGATAAGATAAAACGTCAAAAACGCCTTATTGAAAGGTTTTTTATTGGATGGGCTGTATCTAGAGCACCGTGGCACTGACTTGGATTGTTGTTTTGGCGTTGCGGAATATGCGACACTGAACAGGTCACGTGGTGCCAAATAATGTTGATTGTCAGCAACTCGCCATAGTTACCATTTGTTCACATTTCTCATTGTCACATCATTAATATGCCCACTGGGGTCCTTACGTCGTGTTCGCTCGTTTGACTATTTTGACGATCGTTTTGGCTTACTGGCTGTAAAGTGTCCATCTTCACAAGCGAGAGTATAACATCGCTTCTATCGAAACTCTCCAGCAGAGCTCTGGCAAAATGTTCCACTGTCGATGCGGTAACATCGCAGAAATACACTTCTCTGATGCTGCAATGGGTTTTATTTTTCAAAAACTCTCCAACTGTTTTTACGATAACATTAGTAGCACGGTCCACCGGCATACCATACGAACCCGCTCCGATAGCCGGAATAGCCAACGACGATAATCGCTGCTGCGCTGCGGTTTGAAGACTGTTGTATACGGCCTTCTTCAACGCTTCCATTTCTCCACTATTGCCGTCTTTCCATTTTGGTCCCACAGTATGAATTATAACGTTGGCCCGAAGTGACCCTGCACTCGACGAGTACACGTCACCGATTTCCAGGGTACCTTTTTGCATCACTCTAATCTTGCATTCGTCTTGTATCGAGCGACCACCTACATTGTTAGAAATAAGACATACATTATTACAGTAAAGTCACGCTCATACGACCACTAAACAGTGGATTTTTTTAATTCTGGATTTTTAAAATAGGTGGTAGTTTAATGCAGGAAAAGAAGTGATACAGAAAGGTCTTATAAGAGCTTTCTGTATCACGTTTATGATGCATTAAGCAACCACCTTTTTCTACAATAAAAATATATAATCGCTTTATTTAGACTGTACTGCATATGGCATGAATGCAATATAATATATATATTAATGAGCAGAAAACAACGTGCATATCACTCTTATAACTAACAAATAAGACTGTAGTGTTTGTAGTTCATGTAGGCCTACATGTAAATGTAACCAGGGTCCATGCTTATAAAGCTTTTAGTTGAGTCTGAGATCGTTCTCAAGCTTTTGATTGGTCAGATTTGAGCCTTTGGCTCAAATCTGACCAATCAAAAGCTTGAGAACTCAAATCTGACCAATCAAAAACCTGAGAACGAAACTCAGACTCAACTAAAAGCTTTATAAGCATGGACCCGGATTCTCTTCGAACTACAGTAAAATCTCGAGAATTCGATTTTAAGCTGCCATCTGTTTTGAAGATTGATAATGATACGTATTTTTAGTGTTCGAATAATCGAGATTTTACTGTAGTTTATTATAAATCATTTCTGATTCTTATTTAATCCTCATGAATATTAACAAGAGGGCCATGATGGCCCTTAATCGCTCACCTGTTTGTAACATATTTATGATTTCAATGACAGATTGCATGTAATCTTGCGCTAATCTGGATCTATAATAATTGGATCCAGATCAGACTCAGAGTTACCCAGAATCTAATTTGGATCAATTTTTGGACCCAGGTCCGATGCCGAATCACTTAGTATGTGATATGAATCAATGTTTGGATCTAGATCCAGATCAGGGATACTCAACTTTGATCTGGATCTAACCTTTATGACTGAAATACGTCACTCAGCGTCTGAATCTTGGAAGAGAACCATTAAAGGATGCCACATACCAAATGTCAATGTCTAGGCCTTAGAGTTTCGTAGAAGTTTTTTTTAAAGATTTTCCTATGAAAAAACCGATAAGCCCCGGGGCGGGGTCATTTTGGGTCCAGGGGTCATAACTAGAATGAAAATGACCAGGGGTCATAACTTGAACAATCTTTGTAGTGGACCATTAGATCATACTACATACCAAATATCATAGGTCTAGGATTTAAGAGAAGAAGATTTTCAAAAAAGGGCCATTTTCAACCCAGGGGTCATAATTTGAACAATCTTGGTAGAAAACTATTAGATAATGCTACATACCAAATATTAAAGGTCTCGGCCTTACAGTTTTGGAGAAAGAGATTCTTAACGATTTTCATATGAAAAACTTATAAGCCCTAGGGTGGGCCATTTTTGGCCCGGGGGTCATAATTTGAAAAATCTTGGTAGAAAACCATTAGATAATGCTACATACCAAATATAAAGGGTATAGACCTTACAGATGTGGAGAAGATTTTTTTTAAAGATTTTCCTATGAAAAACTGATAAGCCCCAGGGCGGCGCCATTTTTTATCCGGGGGCCATAATTTGAACAATCTTGGTATAGGACTATTAGATAATGCAACATACCAAATATCAAAGGTCTAAGCCTTACAATTTCAGAGAAGACTTTTAAAGATTTTTAAGAGAAGAACATTTTTTAAGACTTTCCTATGAAAAACTGATATGCCCTAGGGCGGGGCCATTTTCAACCCAGGGGACATAATTTGAACAATCTTGGTAGAATACTATTAGATAACGCTACATACCAAATATTAAAGGTCTCGGCCTTACAGTTTTGGAGAAGAAGATTCTTAAAGATTTTCATATGAAAAACTGATAAGCCCCAGGGCGGGGCCATTTTTGGCCCAGGGGTAATAATTTGAACAATCTTGGTAGAAACCCATTAGATGATGCTACATACCAAATGCAAAGGGTCTAGATCTTACAGTTTTGGAGAAGAAGATTTTTAAAGATTTTCCTATGAAAAACCTGACAAGCCCCAGGGCGGGGCCATCTTTGGTCCGGGGTCATAATTTGATTAATCTTGGTAGAGGACCATAAAAAATGCTACATACCAAATATCAAAGTTCTATACCTTATAATTTTAGAGAAGAATATTTTTTTTAAAGATTTTGCTATGAAAAACTGATAAGCCCCGGGGCGGGGCCATTTTTGTCCTGGGGGTCATAATTTGAACAATCTTAGTAGAGGGCCATTAGATGATGCTACATACCAAATACCAAAGGTCTATGCCTTACAGTTTCAGAGAAGAAGATTTTTAAAGATTTTCCTATGAAAAACTGATAAGCCCCGGGGCGGGGCCATTTTTGGCCATGGGGTCATAATTTGAACAATCTTAGTAGAGTATCATTGGATCATGCTACACACCAAATACCAAAGGTCTATGCCTTACTGTTTCAGAGAAGAAGATTTTTAAAGATTTTCCTATGAAAAACTGATAAGCCCCGGTGCGGGGCCATTTTTGGCCCGGGGGACAAAATTTGAACATCTTTGTAGAGGACCATTACATCATGCTACATACCAAATATCAAAGCTCTTGGCTTTGTGGTTCCAGAGAAGAAGATGTTTAAGTAAATTGTTGACGCCCGCACGTACGCACGACGCACATACGCACATACGCAAGACGCACGACGACGGACGCCGGACACAGGATCATCCCAATAGCTCACCTTGGCACTTTGTGCCAGGTGAGCTAAAAAGCAGGTTTAAATAAGGTAAAATTAAAACCTCAATTTAAAAACAACTATATTTCGGGCATTTACCCTTTTTGTAGATACATTGAACCTTAATTAAGTAGATACATTGAACCTTAATTAAGTTCTAAACAAGGCCGTTCATCCATACAGTTGAACTTCGCTATATCGAAATGTTTTGATAACTCGAAGTAAAAGTTAAGTTAATAAGTCCTTTCAAAATTTACATACGAATATTGCAATTCTTTCTAGTGCCTTCACATGTCCACCAAGAGTGTTCTATACTTTTTAAAGGCAGACATCGGGGGCAATGATGAAAAAAATAGTACATGATAAATTAAATTCACGATATGTATTAGCAGACTAAAGCACTACTATAACTGCTTCTTCAAATTTGACTATGAAAAGCAAGACTTAATTATCTAAAAAAAACAATATTAAACTCCTTTTTGTCTGGGAAAATAAAGAATAGCGGTAAAGCTTGGCGGGAAAGAAGCTTATGACCTTAGTAGTTAACTGCCAGTTTCCTGCCAAATTTCCCTGTTCTTGATTTTATTGACCGAGACAACAAAATTTAAAGAATAAAATATTCATAAGTAAATTATTATAAAGCCTAGCATTTAATAATCAAAGTTCGTACAGTTTTTGTAATGTTTGGGCATGCTTCTGCGTTTTGTAAATTGAATTAAGTATTTTGCCAAATCAAACTCCTGTGTCTGCCCGCCTTTAATGTTTGCTGAAGCTATTTTGATGCGTTACTTAATGGAGAAATTCACCCTCTATTCCGCTAACCATGACCAGATTCACATTTGTAAACAGCTTGGATCTAGATGAGACATCGACTTACTCCGCGTCTGATCAAGATCCAGGCTGATAAACCTTATTGTTTCACAGAGGGTTGCAGATTAAGGCATCAGCAAATGCTTGGAATCCGTGACATGCAACAATTATCAACAGAAAGCCACTTTAGCACTTTAGAAATTTATACTCACCCTGTTTCACGAGTATTTTTGCCAGACCTCCATCGTGCTTCAGTCTCGGATCTGCTGGATTCACTAAGCCTTCTACGTTCAGTTTGGTTATATCCTCTCGCACTACATACAGAACCATGCTATCACCAGGCAGGCAGATTGCATTGACGGGCGTTTCCCCCATTACTATCTGCACATCAATGTTTTGGTTTCCCTTGCCTTCACTGTTCCCGCTTTCCTCAAATCTAGTATCTTCATTACCATCATCGTCACTGTCTTCATCATCGTCATCATCAACATCACTGTCAAACCTGTCCTCATCTGTTGCACATTTCATTGCTAACTCGTGAACACGCCTAACTGCTTCTCCAAATCCAATACCAATACCTTTCAGACAAATGCTGGACTCACTGGTGTGAATAATTTGGAGGCAATACTGGGAATAAGATGCTTTGAGTTTTGCAAGAGACGTGTTGTACTTCATAATTTTCTTCACAGTTTCTTTAGAGTAGGTGAGGATCATTTGTTTCACTTGGTTGTCTCTAAGAAACAGTCTGACCTTGTCAGCTACGTCCTCTAGAACAGCTGTGCTACTGGCAGTGCACACCACTTCGTTACTATTGTGGTCCACACATGTAGAAACCTGAAGAAATATAGAACACTTTAATCTAAAGATACCACTTTTGGCACCTTTTAAAACAGAGTTGAGCCAGATCAGATTACTCCTGTTGGAGCCGTCTGATCATGGTCTGTCCTGTTGGCTTATGAAATAATATAGAACAGATTCTACAGTTTATTGTATGGTATAAAAATCCATTGTTCATGATGCCATTACAAACATTCAGCTAATTGATATTCATACATTCATGATTAATTTCTCAATCAATATTTATCAAATTAAGCAGAAAATCAGATGGATTTACCACAATCTAGTTTGTTTTACTGATTACATAGCGTTACCTGTTCCGGATATTTCCTTTCAAGTTCTCTATTTAATATCTGCCACTTGTCCGACTCCAACAGAACCATCGTATCTTCTCCTACAGCCACTCGCTTTTCTACAAGCGACTCATTGAGAAGCTGCAGACACTGTTCAGCTTCTTCAGTCGAATTGCTGTACATAACTACATCATCATTTTTCACTTCCCACTTCCCAGTCAAATCCCAGGTCTGAAAACGCCTCATTGTGAGCTGTCGAACATGGGGTAAATCGTATAATTTTCTTCTACCACCACCTGGTACCCGCATGGATACATATTCCGTATGAGACATGCTTGCTGTATCTGGTAAACTGCGTCTGTTATACAATTCTTCCACTGGGACAGTCTCTCCTGCGTTAAGTGAGGCTACGAAGTTTCCGGAGTGTAAGCTCAGAGACTTTAGTACCTCCATAAGTGGAGAGCATGTTGTATCATATCGAATGGAACCAGGCCTGTCCTCATCCATGCCAGTTTCATCTTGAAAGAGAAAAGCACAACGAAACGTCATGATTGCTTCTTCCAACCGTGGGTTTGGATAGAGGTAAAGTAAATATGTACAGTAGAGTCTCGTTAAAGTGACCACGTGTTTCAGTTTTATTTAGTTGAACCTTTTCGGTGCCAAATTTCTGTTTGTCGTCTGCAATCCAAGTTTGTAAAATCATTCAGTAAAATAAGGAAATGAGGTCAATAAATGCAAATTTCAAAGGAATAAAGCACAGATATAGAAATAGAGATTGAGACAAAAAGTGAAGTCCCTGATCAGTTCCTCTGAACTGGGACTGCACTATTTGTCGTGGTGCATTTATGCGACATTGACGGTGAAAAGGTTAAACATATTTTATTTGGATAAGTGTAGGCCTATATTATACATGATTATCACAGAGTATCACTATATGATTATAGTCTGAACGGCCACATGCTTTATTATCACTGGAGACTGTAAAAGCTGGCGGTTGCTTGATGCTGGGCAATAGTGATACAGAAGGGTCCTATAGTAGCTTGATGCTGGGCAAGAGTAATGCAGAAGGGTCCTATAGTAGCTTGATGCTGGGTAAGAGTAATACAGAAGGGTCCTATAGTAGCTTGATGCTGGGTAAGAGTAATACAGAAGGGTCCTATAGTAGCTTGATGCTGGGTAAGAGTAACACAGAAGGGTCCTATAGTAGCTTGATGCTGGGTAAGAGTAATACAGAAGGGTCCTATAGTAGCTTGATGCTGGGTAAGAGTAATACAGAAGGGTCCTATAGTAGCTTGATGCTGGGCAAGAGTGTTATAGAAGGGTCCTATAGTAGCTTGATGCTGGGCAAGAGTAATACAGAAGGGTCCTATAGTAGCTTGATGCTGGGCAAGAGTGTTACAGAAGGGTCCTATAGTAGCTTGATGCTAGGCAAGAGTAATACAGAAGGGTCCTATAGTAGCTTGATGCTAGGCAAGAGTAATACATAAGGGTCCTATAGTAGCTTGATGCTAGGCAAGAGTGATACAGAAGGGTCCTATAGTAGCTTGATGCTGGGCAAGAGTAATGCAGAAGGGTCCTATAGTAGCTTGATGCTGGGCAAGAGTAATACAGAAGGGTCCTATAATAGCTTGATGCTAGGCAAGAGTAATACAGAAGGGTCCTATAGTAGCTTGATGCTGAGCAAGAGTGATACAGAAGGGTCCTATAGTAGCTTGATGCTGGGCAAGAGTAATACAGAAGGGTCCTATAGTAGCTTGATGCTGGGCAAGAGTAACACAGAAGGGTCCTATAGTAGCTTGATGCTGGGCAAGAGTGATACAGAAGGGTCCTATAGTAACTTGATGCTGGGCAAGAGTAATACAGAAGGGTCCTATAGTAGCTTGATGCTGGGCAAGAGTAATACAGAAGGGTCCTATAGTAGCTTGATGCTAGGCAAGAGTAACACAGAAGGGTCCTATAGTAGCTTGATGCTGGGTAAGAGTAATACAGAAGGGTCCTATAGTAGCTTGATGCTGGGCAAGAGTGATACAGAAGGGTCCTATAGTAGCTTGATGCTAGGCAAGAGTGATACAGAAGGGTCCTATAGTAGCTTGATGCTGGGCAAGAGAAACACAGAAGGGTCCTATAGTAGCTTGATGCTGGGCAAGAGTAATACAGAAGGGTCCTATAGTAGCTTGATGCTGGGCAAGAGTGATACAGAAGGGTCCTATAGTAGCTTGATGCTGGGCAAGAGAAACACAGAAGGGTCCTATAGTAGCTTGATGCTGGGCAAGAGAAACACAGAAGGGTCCTATAGTAGCTTGATGCTGGGCAAGAGTAATACAGAAGGGTCCTATAGTAGCTTGATGCTGGGCAAGAGTGTTACAGAAGGGTCCTATAGTAGCTTGATGCTGGGCAAGAGTGTTACAGAAGGGTCCTATAGTAGCTTGATGCTGGGTAAGAGTAATACAGAAGGGTCCTATAGTAGCTTGATGCTGGGCAAGAGTAATAGAGAAGGGTCCTATAGTAGCTTGATGCTGGGCAAGAGTAATACAGAAGGGTCCTATAGTAGCTTGATGCTGGGCAAGAGTAATACAGAAGGGTCCTATAGTAGCTTGATGCTAGGCAAGAGTAACACAGAAGGGTCCTATAGTAGCTTGATGCTGGGCAAGAGTGATACAGAAGGGTCCTATAGTAGCTTGATGCTAGGCAAGAGTAATACAGAAGGGTCCTATAGTAGCTTGATGCTAGGTAAGAGTAATACAGAAGGGTCCTATAGTAGCTTGATGCTGAGCAAGAGTGATATAGAAGGGTCCTATAGTAGCTTGATGCTAGGCAAGAGTAATACAGAAGGGTCCTATAGTAGCTTGATGCTAGGCAAGAGTAATACAGAAGGGTCCTATAGTAGCTTGATGCTGGGCAAGAGTAACACAGAAGGGTCCTATAGTAGCTTGATGCTAGGCAAGAGTAACACAGAAGGGTCCTATAGTAGCTTGATGCTAGGCAAGAGTAATACAGAAGGGTCCTATAGTAGCTTGATGCTAGGCAAGAGTAACACAGAAGGGTCCTATAGTAGCTTGATGCTAGGCAAGAGTAACACAGAAGGGTCCTATAGTAGCTTGATGCTGGGCAAGAGTAATACAGAAGGGTCCTATAGTAGCTTGATGCTGGGCAAGAGTAATACAGAAGGGTCCTATAGTAGCTTGATGCTAGGCATGAGTGATACAGAAGGGTCCTATAGTAGCTTGATGCTGGGCAAGAGTAATACAGAAGGGTCCTATAGTAGCTTGATGCTGGGCAAGAGTAACACAGAAGGGTCCTATAGTAGCTTGATGCTGGGCAAGAGTAATACAGAAGGGTCCTATAGTAGCTTGATGCTGGGCAAGAGTGATACAGAAGGGTCCTATAGTAGCTTGATGCTGGGTAAGAGTAACACAGAAGGGTCCTATAGTAGCTTGATGCTGGGCAAGAGTAATACAGAAGGGTCCTATAGTAGCTTGATGCTGGGCAAGAGTAATACAGAAGGGTCCTATAGTAACTTGATGCTAGGTAAGAGTAACACAGAAGGGTCCTATAGTAGCTTGATGCTAGGCAAGAGTAATACAGAAGGGTCCTATAGTAGCTTGATGCTAGGCAAGAGTAATACAGAAGGGTCCTATAGTAGCTTGATGCTAGGCAAGAGTGATACAGAAGGGTCCTATAGTAGCTTGATGCTAGGCAAGAGTAATACAGAAGGGTCCTATAGTAACTTGATGCTAGGTAAGAGTAACACAGAAGGGTCCTATAGTAGCTTGATGCTAGGCAAGAGTAATACAGAAGGGTCCTATAGTAGCTTGATGCTGGGCAAGAGTAATACAGAAGGGTCCTATAGTAACTTGATGCTAGGTAAGAGTAACACAGAAGGGTCCTATAGTAGCTTGATGCTAGGCAAGAGTAACACAGAAGGGTCCTATAGTAGCTTGATGCTGGGCAAGAGTAATGCAGAAGGGTCCTATAGTAGCTTGATGCTGGGCAAGAGTAATACAGAAGGGTCCTATAGTAGCTTGATGCTGGGCAAGAGTAACACAGAAGGGTCCTATAGTAGCTTGATGCTGGGAAAGAGTAATACAGAAGGGTCCTATAGTAGCTTGATGCTGGGCAAGAGTGACACAGAAGGGTCCTATAGTAGCTTGATGCTAGGCAAGAGTAATACAGAAGGGTCCTATAGTAGCTTGATGCTGGGCAAGAGTGATACAGAAGGGTCCTATAGTAGCTTGATGCTGGGCAAGAGTAATACAGAAGGGTCCTATAGTAGCTTGATGCTGGGCAAGAGTAATACAGAAGGGTCCTATAGTAGCTTGATGCTAGGCAAGAGTAACACAGAAGGGTCCTATAGTAGCTTGATGCTAGGCAAGAGTGATACAGAAGGGTCCTATAGTAGCTTGATGCTGGGCAAGAGTAATACAGAAGGGTCCTATAGTAGCTTGATGCTAGGCAAGAGTAACACAGAAGGGTCCTATAGTAGCTTGATGCTGGGCAAGAGTAATACAGAAGGGTCCTATAGTAGCTTGATGCTAGGCAAGAGTAATACAGAAGGGTCCTATAGTAACTTGATGCTGGGCAAGAGTGATACAGAAGGGTCCTATAGTAGCTTGATGCTGGGCAAGAGTAATACAGAAGGGTCCTATAGTAGCTTGATGCTGGGCAAGAGTGATACAGAAGGGTCCTATAGTAGCTTGATGCTGGGCAAGAGTAATACAGAAGGGTCCTATAGTAGCTTGATGCTGGGCAAGAGTAATACAGAAGGGTCCTATAGTAGCTTGATGCTAGGCAAGAGTAACACAGAAGGGTCCTATAGTAGCTTGATGCTAGGCAAGAGTAATACAGAAGGGTCCTATAGTAGCTTGATGCTGGACAAGAGTAACACAGAAGGGTCCTATAGTAGCTTGATGCTAGGCAAGAGTGATACA
This sequence comes from Azorinus chamasolen, assembly GCA_963576725.1. Lineage (NCBI taxonomy): Eukaryota > Metazoa > Mollusca > Bivalvia > Cardiida > Solecurtidae > Azorinus > Azorinus chamasolen. The sequence continues at coordinate 45,593,354 of OY755245.1, forward strand.
GAAGGGTCCTATAGTAGCTTGATGCTAGGCAAGAGTGATACAGAAGGGTCCTATAGTAGCTTGATGCTGGGCAAGAGTAATACAGAAGGGTCCTATAGTAGCTTGATGCTAGGCAAGAGTAACACAGAAGGGTCCTATAGTAACTTGATGCTGGGCAAGAGTGATACAGAAGGGTCCTATAGTAGCTTGATGCTAGGCAAGAGTAACACAGAAGGGTCCTATAGTAGCTTGATGCTGGGCAAGAGTAACACAGAAGGGTCCTATAGTAGCTTGATGCTGGGCAAGAGTGATACAGAAGGGTCCTATAGTAGCTTGATGCTGGGCAAGAGTAATACAGAAGGGTCCTATAGTAGCTTGATGCTGGGCAAGAGTAATACTCTTAATAGGTGTAGAAGAAAGCATTTCACGACAAGGTCTGAGTCAGCTATGTGCATAAATTAAAGCAAATTTGCATAAACAAATACAATTTATATGACACGAAAGAGCAAAAATGTAACCAAAGAAAACATTGCTGTATTTGAATTCACTCTTGATTGTTGCAGTTATAACCATCTTCAATCTCCACGCATCAATAAAATCCGTCGAACAATAGTTTCTGTAAACGGAGCCATCTCGATTTCGAAATGAGATGAGGCATGTTTAAATGTTTGCAAATAAAGTATAACCTGTGAACAATGAATTATCATTAACCCATTTGCGCCTTGTGGATTCTTCCATGTTTATATATTGGATTAGTCCATATTTAATTGAAGGGGTGTCCGGCCTAAATTTTCAATTTCGTTTTGTTTTATATTGAAATTCCTATCAGCAAACAGTGTAGACTCTGATCAGACGCCGCATTATGCGACGTCTGATCAGAGTCTACACTGCTTGCCTACGTCCCATATATGGGATCGTCGGAGCAAATGAGTTAAGGTCACCTTCTAATGAATGTACATTGATGTCTATATGAGGAGGTGATTATTTAATACAGGACAACAGTAAAACAGAAAGCTCATAGACTTTATTCCTTTATTAACCTTCCAGATGCATTAACACTTTCCCTCACATAAACGCCTTTTCACGCAAACACAGTATCCCAGATCAGACGGCTCCTTTAGGAACCGTCTGATCAGGGTTTGTTCTCTTTGCGCATGGAAATATATAGATGGGGTTTAGCTTCTGCCTAGGTAAGACAAGCTGTGTCAATGAACCATTATAAAACAGCTAATAACTATTCACGATGTCATTACTTGTCTTCTTATATGAATATTAATTACGGAAAGGGTTAAACCTCAGAATAAGTCTTACAGTAGAACCTGTCCTAAGCGGTCATTCATTTATTGGACAATCACATAGTAGTCTTAAAAATCAGGTGCTTGCTTAATACAGGAGAACTTTAATACAGAAAGCTCCCATATGAACTGTCTGTATTACTGTTGCCCTGCATTGAGCTACCACCTGTCTTACAGACCCATAATTGGATCTCTTTTTGATGGCTATTTAAGACAGGTTTTACTGTATTTTGATGCAGACATATTTTGCTGCATGATTGTTCATGTTGTTGCAGCTGTCGTAGTTTCCACTGTTCGTGATATGTAACACGAATGTAAGTTACAGTCAGGAGAAACCACTTAAGTCTTTATCTGCTAAATAGTTATAACTGCCCTCTCCCATTCTGAATATAAATAAAAAAAAAATACTTGTATAAAAATACTATTGAAGAAAATGATTTGCATAACAAACAATGCAGACCTGGTCAAAGGGCTCCCTCGAGAGCCCTAAGTTCTTGGTCAACACAGTTTGCAAAGGTCTGATATACTTCGTTCCCGCACATTTAGGGTTAATCATCATGTGTAACAGAAGGAGCTATTTCCTTTATATTTTACAATTATTTAACCTTTTGTACTTTAATCAGTGTTTTTGTTTTGCTTGAAACATATTATCATGTGGTAAAAGTGTCGCTACATATATACAACATATACAATTGTTTAACCATTTCCTAAAAATATCTTAACCCTTAACTTATTCCCTCCCACATTATTTAAGACTCAAGCCCTTTGAATAAATCTACCGAAAATGAGCATTTACTAGAAAAACGAAAATTCTAGAATTACATGTATGTAGTTTTGAAACCATTGCGATAAATAGAGTATTTGCTCCTATAGGAGCAAATGCTCTGTTTATCACAATGGTTTCAAAAAAGTTACTTCTACAAAGGCTTCAAAGGGCGTCAGTAGGAGGGAATGGGTTAACCTGTAAGAGATGTAGTTCTACGCAGTCTGCTATGTTTGCTTATGATATAACATAGATCTGATTCTAGCCAAACAGATATCCAAACAAAATGAGCTATCTGACTTGCATATATTATGTCTTATTCATCAGTTAAAGCGTATGTTTGTTGCTTTGAAACAAAATCCTGCCGAAATTTATCCTGACAAACCCACGCAATGTACTGCTAAATATAAATCTGATGCAATTTTAACTCCGATTTGATCAAGATTTTCGGAAAATGTTGACCAAACATCATGCCACATGTGTTTAAGAAACTAGTCATCAAGTGCCTCAAACTGCTTTGATCCCGATGAGACGGCAAGATACTCGCCGTCTCATCTGGATCCAAGCTCTTTGCAAATGCGACTCAGATCATGATTAGAATTTGAATAACAAACAGTGAAGAGCCTGATTAAAGGTATCCATTAAGAACAATTTGTTCTGATTTTCGGCTGTTTTCAATGCCACTGCATCCATTTCCCGCGAATTCAAGGATCTATGTTTCTTAATAATGCATGTGAAAGTGCGCACCATTTTTATTAAGCATGTTAAACCCTTTCCTTTATATAAATGCCTTTTCACGCTTTTGCAATTATAAAAATCGTCTAAATAATATACGCTGCGTTACTATTTCTTAAAATTGAATAAATGCTTATATTCGAATTATCACTATTTCTAATATGAATATGGTTCATCAGTTGAAGAGATTACTTGAATATGAATTAACGGCAGAACCTGTCTTAGCGGCCATCATAAAGAGGTCTTATTACGGACATGTCAGCCACATGGTAGATTAACCCATTACCTCATAGGCTATTTTTAGATACAACCTCTTTGAATAAATCTACCGAAAAGGAGCATTAACTAGAGAAAAGGAAAAATTTAGAATTTTATAGTTTGGAACCATTGTGATAAATAGAGCATTTGCTCCTATTTATCACAATGGTTTCACAAAGTGACTTTTACAGAGTCGTCAAAAGTCGTCAATATGAGGGAAAGGGTTAATACAGATCAAAGGTAATACAGAAAGCTCCTATAAGAGCTTTCTGCATTGCTTTTGCACTGCATTTTTTAAGACTCTTATGTTCAATAAATGAATGCACGCGTAGAGCAGGTTATAGTATAATCAAAGCGAGTGAGAATAAAATATATTACCAGTATTGGGTGTAGGACCCTCTTGGACGGTTCCTAAAGCCGACACTATTTTGGCAAAGTCGTCGGTTGGGCAGACCTGTGTGAAGTTCAGCGGTGTCACGGATGGTACGGCAATATCTTCATCAAGTCCCTCTTGTAGACGTCGCTTCAGTGATAGGTAACCTTTCAGAAAAGCTACCCTGTCAAGGTCACGTATGGTCGCTTCAGTGGTCTTGATTAGGTCTTTCAATCCGTCCATTTGATGTTTAGCATTGTTCAATTCTTCTGTATGGTCATGACACCACTTCTCAATGATACTGAAAAGACCATGTTTCTTCTCCGAGAGGATTTCACTGTACTTATCATACTGCTGGTTAATGTCTCTCGTTAGATTTGACTTTAAGTCGCAAACTGTTCTTGTGGCTTTCTCAATTTTAATTTCATGAGATTCTGTACATTTTTCTTTCAATTTGTTAAGAATTTCGCATAATTCTTCACTTTTGGACGAATAAATATTCCCACATGGCTCAGTCCTATGTTTGTCATGATCCTCCTTAGCGCAAATGTCACAGACTAGAACTTCACAGAGACAACAGAATGTTTGCTGGGGGTGACTGGTGTGTTTTTCGCACGATATCATTGAAATACATGTAGATGAATCTTGTGGCCGTACATTCGTGATCTCTATACCATTGTCCTCATTCCAAGCGCTCACAAGTTCGTGCCCTTTCGTTTTCTTCAGTCGCTTGTGTGAGGCCGTGCAATCCTCACACAAATATTCATTGCATTCACCACAGTAGTTCACTGCTTTATCACCCTCGTCACAGCTAGTACAAAGCGTGACGGGTCTTTTCTGTTTCTGTCTCTTTTTCATGATGTCTATGAGATTCAGTCTAGCAATATCTTTCGGCAGTTTTAAAATATCCTTGCTTTTCAGCTGACTCTTGCAGCTGCACGTTGGACAAGTAATTCGCTGGTTGTCTTCTAGCTTTTCAATGCACGCAGAACATAGTGTATGCTGACAATCGATAGCTATTGGCAGGTGTTTCGTCTCACCAAAGCTTTCCATACAAACCGGACATTCCAGAAGCTGTTGTATGTCCACATTCGTGTCTTGCTCATTCATCTCTTGTCCAAGAGTATTACATGTCCCTGTGTAGTGTATTGTCTTATCTAAGAGTATAATTCACAGCAAAAACGCAGTTACTCACAAAACTGTTCCGTATGCTGAGCAGCGAACACCCTCTACGTGTATCTGCAAAAAAGGAAATATTAATATTTATCCCCATAGGTCCAGATAAGATGTGTAAATTAAACTATTTTCAAGAATAATTTCTTTATTTCTCCACCAAAGCTTATGATGTGACCACTTTTTAGAATCGTATCAAATAGACTATTCTAAAGAATGGTCACAAGTGACAACATAGGGTTTGGTGGGAAAATGACGACTTTAGTATTTGAGTACACACCTTTAACCGTAGCTCGGCCTACCCCTATGAAAAAATAATGTCTGCTCAAATCTAGATATTGTGTAGTTTCGATTAAGCTTTTTAAAAAGTATTGAATGGGTGTCCTACAACTTGGATCCTGATGAAACGCCGAGTTACTCGGTCTAAGTTATTTGCAAATACGTTCCCGAAAAGCGGGCGAGATTTACTGAAGATATCAGTAGTGAACGGTGTTTTGTCTGAGTAGTTATCGAGCTTATAGCCTCATAAAGAATGCATGACTAATATCAGGCTGAACGTTAAACCTTTGAAAGCTGAATATTCAGCGGCATGACCCAACAGTGATCAGAGTCCATTCAGTATACACTATACAGTAAACCCTATCTTAAGCGACCATCAAACTGCGGTATAATTATGGGCTGGTAAAACAGGCGGAAGCTTAATGCAGGTCAAAGTAATACAGAAAGTTCCTATAGGATATCTCTGCATTACTTTTGCCATGTCCTAAACAACTTGTATGCTTTTTACACGTCCTCTGCGAAACCAATATTAGGTCGCTTACGGAAGATTCTGCTATACATTTGCTAGTGTTGGCTGACGACAAACAGCGAAGCATATGCTATTGGTCTACACTGTTAACAAATGCCAGTGTAATCGTTTCCTGCGTTCTAATTGGCTGATAAACCCTTAGTATACTGAGCAAATTGCCATCTCTGTAAGTTTCGATAAATTCAGATGTTTTATGAAAAGTAGTAGCTTGTGCACTTGAAATAATTACCGATAAAGATGCGTACCCAAATACTAAAATCGTCATTTGGTTGAGAAATAAAGGAGCTATTCTTGACAATGCTTAAATGTACGCATCATCAGAACATCTGTAGTAAAGTTTGAAATGTGTCATAAACTTACAGCTGTTTCTATGAGCTGGCCATGAAACTGAAAGTTCACTTTCAGTAGAGCCTGATAAATGCTGTAAACCGCCTCTTAACCCATTCCCTCATATTGACGACTTTTGACGACTCTGTAAAAGTCACTTTGTGAAACCATTGTGATAAATAGAGCATTTGCTCCTATAGGAGCAAATGCTCTATTTATCACAACGGTTTCAAACTACAAATACTAAAATTTTCCTTTTCTGTAATTAATGCTCCTTTTCAGTAGATTTATTCAAAGAGGTTGTATCTAGAAATAGCCTATGAGGTAATGGGTTAAGCGATTATTGAAAATATCTTTTAATTGTGGGTCTATAGTTTAGGGGATAGCATAATGCAGGCACAGAAGTAACACACAGAAATGAGCTTTCTGAGTTACTTTTGCCTCCTGTTCTTTAAGGCACGCATGTTTAATCATTTAGCAGACGCTAAAACCCGTGGTTATAAACACTAAAACGCCCTTTAAACGACCTCTCAAAAGCATTCTAATTGTCGAGCTTTAAGATATGTAGAAAGTACTGGACGAAAGCAAAACAAAAGCTCCCATAGGAGTTTTCTACATCACGTTCACTCTGTGATCAGCAGATAATTGCATTTAAAGAACTTAAACCTTTACTCAATGAATATTCATGTAAGAGCGCCATTCCTTCGGTGGTTGCTAAACGCCTTACCTGATGAATTCGCTTTTTATTAGTACGCCCTTGTATACTACAGTACAAACTCTCTATAACGACCACTAGATTGTGTTAATTAGTTGGTATTTAGGGCTGGTGGCTGCTTAAAGCAAGGTGAAAGTAAAATAGAACGCTCCTATAGGAGCGTTCTGTTTTACTTTCACTTTGCTTTAAGCATCCACCTGCCTTTAACACAAAGTACTTAATGTAATTTAGCGGCCGTTATAGAGAGGTTTTACTGTATGTAGAACCAGTTCAAACCGCTCATGTATAAGCCGTCTGAACAGGGTCTGCTATGTTTGCTTATGAAATAAAATAGTGCTGATTCTACACCTTCTTCCATGGCCAATTAGTCCTGTGTTCATATACTATAACAAAATTCAGCTTATGAATATTCATACAGGCGTATAGTTCTTACATTGTTGATATTTACGAAGTAGAGGGTTAAGAGACAGTATGATGACAATAAAATCTCAAAAATACATAATTGGTTCTGGATGATTCATTAATCTCCATACGTGAACAATTAGCCATAACGGTCGCATTCAAATGCGTTGTATTATGTTTCATGTCACAAACACGTCCCTGGTACACTGTGCACCTAAACTACCATATCCATTCTAAGTATTCAGACAGACAAAATTTGGGCAACTAGTGCAGACCCGGATCAAACTGCTCCTTGCGGAGCAGTTTGATCAGGGTCTACACCATTTGCTACTATCTAAGTATATTTTATAAATTATTAGAATGGTACCAAACTGACATTTTAGCTTCACAAACCTTTGGAAATGGGGAAATCTTTGGGCAACTAGAGCAGTTCTTGTTGGTAAGCACTGACTGACTTGTGTTACAAGGAACAAAAGGACGGTTAGTCGGAAATGCACTTATCTATTTTCGGTGATTATGCACCATCCGCCTTTAATAAGCATCGAGATATTTCGTAACTACCTATGCAGACAGGTAATACCCAGATGAGACGCCGAGTCGCTCGGCGTATCGCCAGGGCCCGAACCATTAGACACAGTGCTATTGTTTATGGTAAAATTTCGAGAGAGAAAACAATCTTAAGAATTATAAATTCTGCAGACAAAATTTCGAAAGGTTTTACAATTATGTCACGTGATACAATAAAAGCGCATTTATCAAAATGTATTATCTTGTTCTTCTGGACTGTAGCCAGTGCCTCATCGATTTATCTGTTTGTAGGGGCAAAATTTAAAGTGATAATCTCATACTTGCAACACAGTAGCTGTACATGTACTGCGGATGAGACTTCATAAACAGAGGCCCGATGTATCAGTGCTATACACCGGGCATCTAAAAGAACCAGAGAAACTCTATCGATAATAGTTTGTCTGTCTGTATGTATGTATGTATGTCTGTCTCTATCCCTCTGTCTCTGTCCCTCTGTCTGTATGCCACTCTGTCTCTCTCTCTGTCTGTCTGGGTATGTCTGTGTCTGTCTGTCTCTCTCTCTCTCTCTCTCTCTCTCTCTGTCTATCTCTGAGTCTCTGTCTGTGTCTCTGTCTGGCTGTATGTCTCTGTCTCTCTCTCTCTCTCTCCCTCTCTTTCTCTCGGTCTCTCTCTGTGTCTGTCTCTCTCGCTCTCTGTCTCTCTATGTCTCTGTCTGCCTGTCTGTCTGTCTCTCTCTCTCCCTCTCTCTGTCTCTCTCTGTCTCTGTCTCTCTCTCTCTGTCTGTCTCTCTCTCTCTGTCTCACTCTCTGTCTCTCTGTCTCTCTCTCTCTCTCTCCTATTTGGCAGAAATGGACTCTCTCTCTCTCCTATTTGGCAGAAATGGACGTTAACACAAACAAACAATACTTGCAACGCGTTTTAAAAATGCCACATAGATAATTTGTTTATATGCTGATAATCACATAAAAACTATAATGGGACTTAAAGGAGTCGCCTACGTTTACGATATTATGTTTAATCTATAAGTGGTCGCCTAATCCTTCATTTATGAGACATCTTAACACCAACATGTTCGCGAACACCAAGTGGTGGCAGAAATATGCCACCATATAAATCTGACCTTCTCATTTATCATATACCACGTGTTCTCAGCAGATTCACGAAATAGCTTTCGCTTTCAGTTTCTACGAATGATACAAATGTACATATTCAGTAACAAAGGCAGCTTGAAAAATGGTTTCAGTTTGTATAAATTATTACAAAAGACATCAACTTTGGATCACAATCAGACGTTCAATTTTAACCCCTTCCTTCATTAAAAACCGTTTTCACGCATTTTAAAACATAGTAGACCGAGATCAGACGGCTCCAGATCAGGGTCTGCTCTTTTTACTAATTGGATTTTGAAATAGCTGTTTATTTACTTTTTAAAATGGCTACAATGTCTCACTTTCCGTATTTCATTATAACTATTTTGTCTATGAAAATTCAGTAGGTATTGAAATTTGGAATAAACATAGAACAGGGAAAGGGTCAATCAGACAATTGATAAGCTGTCTTTATTTGTTCTGCGTTCAGTAACGATCTATTTTTTGTTGATTTGTTGATACAACATTTACCTATTAGAGACACCTTCTGGTGTATTGCAAACAGAGTAGAGTTCTAGGGCTGCAACGATACGCCCATGTAGCGAATACGAATACGTATCACGATACAGTATAGCGAATACGAATAAATATTCACGAATACGAATACAGTTACATAAACATGCTATGGCATAAGCTAATAAGAGTTACTTAAGCCATAGCATGTCCAGACTGAGTCCATATTTAGGATTAGGAATCTTTAAGCTTATAATGAAAATGCTACTGGACATGTGCTGATAAGCAAGGGAAAAGTATGAGTTTAAATATTTAATTGGCAAAGTCACATAAACTAGAAACACTGAAAAGAAACGTGTTCAAAAGTAAACTGGTCCAGTCCTATTGTAGTCTTTTACTCTTTAGGCAATATGCATAAAAATAATACTAATTCAAATTCAAGAACCTTTCAAGCACCATCAAAATACAGTGAATTACACTGTATCTAATTGGATATAGCCTGCTGGTTTCATCCATTTCTGGTGAATCGTGAACGAACTCAAATAAAGTTGGTCAATAAATTGTGGGTACGTTCAGACATTGGGGCGCTCCGATAACTAACCGATAGAGCCAACAACTAGCAGTATTACTTCATTTCGTGGTGGCACACTTTACAAACAGTGATTTCATTGTAGGTTTTTCCTTCTGATCCCGTCAGAAACCCTAAATGATTCCAGACGGCGCTTTTATATTTGGTTGGAGTCTGAAAATCTCTTTCGGCCCCGACATTGATATGAAACAACAGTTTGCGGTTGTCGTAAAAACTAAGAATTAGTCCTATCAAAACAAACTTGTTTTCGGTAATTGTTTCGTGTATTTGAACCATTTGACTACTTTTCTGGAAAAGGTGAATGCAAGAGTACAATTATTAAGCCTGTTGAATACAACAGGACCAACACACGGTGTCATGATTTGTAAACATAAGAAGTCATCAAGAGTCATCTCCCTTGGTGTCACTGCGAAAAGACGTTTCACAGCTGGAATGTTTCGCTCATATTTCAATTATTTCTGGCGAAAATATGTTGTTTTTCTTTTAATTTTGTTAATTTCCTATATGTCTTATTGTATTCGTCAATATTCGGTTCTTTGGGTAGCGAATATGATACACTCACCGCCAGAAATGATATTCGAATAATTCGAATACGTTAGTGTATCATGACAGCCCTAGTCAGTAGACCAAGAACAGAGAACTTCTGTAGGCACCGTCTGCTAAGAGTCTGTTCTTTTGGTTTAACCCATTACCTCATAGGCTATTTTTAGATACAACCTCTTTGAATGAATCTACCGAAAATGAGCATTAACTAGAGAAAAGGATTTTTTTTAGAATTTTGTTGTTTGAAACCATTGTGATAAATAGAGCATTTGCTCCTATAGGAGCAAATACTCTATTTATCACAATGGTTTCACAAAGTGACTTGTACAGAGTCGTCAAAACTCGTCAATATGAGGGAATGGTTTAAGAAATAATGTAAATATAATTCCACAATATCTACCATAATCAATTATCACTTGTTCGTAAATGTCACAACATGTATAGAAAATACAGTAGAACCCCTCTAATGCGACCACTTAATGAATAAACATGACGTCTTTATAAGTAGGTGGTTGCTTAATGCAGGATAAAAGCAATGCAGAAAGCTCCTCTAGGAGCTTTCTCCATTACTTTTGTCCTGCATTAGCTTCAACATGCATCTAGCACCCAAAATTATACGTCTTATAGGTGGTCGCATTAGAGGGGTTTTACTGTACCAACTAACTAATGGTTATACGTCATTAGTTCTGCTATAAACGCATTTTCAGGCATTTGCAAACAGGGAATGTCCAGATCAGTCGGCTCCTATATATAGGAGCCGTCTGATCATAGTCTGCCCTATTTGCTATTGACATGATAAAGATTTGATTCTAAAGTTAACCTCAAAGCAAAATAGTTCCCTGAATAGTTTATACAGTGTATTCTAAAAATGCAGCTATTAAATAGTCATACTATTATTTCTTACAAGTCATGAATGTTGAAGATACTCTTAGGACCTTGAACTCAATATTAATAAAGCCAACAACATGGTGCAACGATGTACTATGATATCAGTATGCTGACGCAATACGATGAAGAAGTATCAGTAAAATCCTTATCCCGATAACCACGACCTGACTCGCATTTGCAAACAGCTTGGATCCACATGAGACGCCGAGTAAATCAGGATCCAAGCTGTTTGACACTCGGTCAATAGTCCCTCAAAAGCTTAATTGAATCAGACGTTGTTAAAATTGAATACATCTAAATTTGAGCTGGTATTATACTTTACAGTGAAGTAATGGAAGAAAAGCTGATAGATTTTTCCAAACGTATCTACACAGAAAGCGAAACTTGTTTTGTCACGTGAAAACAATCTATGTACATGCATATCAGGAGATTTCGCAATAATAAGACTTATTATATGGACATTTTGGAACCACAAACGTTATCAAAACTAAACGATGACTTTCCACTCATAAAAGTTGTGATGACAAATCGGTGTCAATCGGAATACCTCGCTAAATTCCGACAATACCTATCTACAGTATCTAGTGTAACCCGAGAAGGCGTTTCACAATGATCATTGTTCAATGAAATGGAAGAAAACTCATTTTAACATTAAATATGTGACCAATATTTTTTTAACAAAGAGAATTTGCTCAGCACGCTAATGGGTGAACTAATGGCATTAATGTGTGAACATCCAAATGGACCCCAGCTTTGCCGTTTGTTCATTAATCAGTTTAACTTTCAGGCAATGCATGCATGTCCTATTTAGCACAGGAGTCGGTAACAGAATTTGAAGGGGAAAACGACAATGTTTACAGTACACATCACAGGGGGTGGAGCCATTTCGTGGGTCTAGATGGTCTAAAAAGTCCAGAAAAATTGATTGGGTCGATTTAGTGTTCTATTATATACGTATATAATATAACACTAAATCGACCCAATCAATCTTCTTGACTTTTTAGACCATCTAGACCCACGAAATGGCCCCCTGTGGTACACATGTGACCTAGAGTTTTTTTCTCAAACTTTACTACCGATCCATGTGCTAGTTCGGCTAAGACATGGACACGAATTATATATAGATCTAGCTTATATATACGGTGTGTAAACACGCTTTTGATACATCGCTTTCATGCAACGGAGAACATGTGGGGCAAAATTCAAATCAGAAATGGGGTTTTCTGTTAACCCATCTTAACCTGTATTTCTTTGTGAGCTCGTCCAGATGTGTATCTTGAGCGAGTCTATTCTTGTTTTGTCGGGTGTTATCTGCAAAGAACTCCATAGCCTATGTCACATTTGGAAATTAATATGTGAAGCAAACAGTGCAGACACTGATTAGAGGGTTACTTCAGATCTGGGTCTAGACTGCTTATGTTTGCTTCTGTTAACCCATTCCCTCATATTGGCGACTTTTGGCGACTCTGTAAAAGTCACTTTGTGAAACCATTGTGATAAATAGAGCATTTGCTCCTACAGGAGCAAAAATGCTCTATTTATCACAATTGTTTCAAACTACAAAATTCTAAAAAAAAATCCTTTTCTCTAGTTAATGCTCCTTTTCGGTAGATTTATTCAAAGAGGTTGTATCTAAAATTAGCCTATGAGGGAATGGGTTAAGGCAATAAAGCGTGAACGAGTCGCGGTATAACCTGGCTAAAGCGACCATCAAAAAGACGTAATTCTGTGTCATGGAGACAGGTGGTAGCTTAATGCAGGACGATCGTAATGCAGAATGACGTCATTACGCCAGGTCTGTATTAAGCAACCACCTGCTTATAAAGGTGCCGATGTTGCATGTGGTCGCATTAGATGAGTTCAACTTACATTAAAATGAATATAGATGTTAGTTCAGTTACACACTGAACGATACGTGTATAAACTATTAACTATGCGAGACAGAAAGATGAGAGAAAAATGAGAGATGTAGAGCGAATAGTTGGGTATAACAAAGCGGGAGAGTCTTAGGTGATTAATTAATATGAAGTATTAACAAAAATATAAAATATGATAAATACTATCATAATAATGTAAAACCATCAATTACTCACCCCATCCGTTGTTACATCGAGTGTATGTGAAGTTTTCGATCGGCGATGCAAAATTATCGACTCTTCCTCCGCGCGTGTAATTGTACAATGTGTTTTAAGTTATGCAACAAAGGCTGGCTTCTTCGCCCTTTACAGCTGAACATTGCGTCATATTCCAGCTATTTCCAGAATAGGATTGAACATTATGGGAAATCCCATTCAGTAAATATAGAAATTATCGTAATTGTAGACGAGAACGAGGCGAAGTTTGTTTCGGTTCGTTGGCACATATTCATCGCAGGCATGGTTTGCTGAACATGTCGTCTGCTAATTTTTCGGTTAACAATTTTTGTTCTCTCTATCATTCTAAAGTTGAATACAAATCAAAATCAAAACATCTATAGATATGCTAAGTGTCTCATCCGGATCACAGGGCACCGTCACAATGAATTATGAACCTTGACAGAAAAAAATGTATGAACACTAGATATATCTAGTTTCATACATTTTTTTTCTGTAGAGGTTTATAATTCATTGGGACGGTGCCCTATGATCCGGATCCGATATGTTGAATGTTATTATTTGGGAAAGTGCATGTTCAGAGACATACATAGATGTATGTAAATGCCTCCTGTATGCTCTATGCTAAAACGAACCAACTACACGATCATATGCATCCATAAAGAGTAATAAATATGAGAGAGAGAGAGAGAACTGGGTCACTCCTTGAACACTGAACACTGAGTAATTGTTGTCAACAAAATGTGTCGTCTCAACAAAATTTACCAAAAACCGCAATCAAACAAGTTGTATGCTGAAAAGACATCGAGTTTCTCGGCGTTTTATCTCGATCCAAATTGTTTTCATATAAAATTATAATCACGATTTCGTGGGCTGCACGCAAACACATAAAGGTACGATAAAATAGTCATAGAGCAAAGGGATCCGTATTGTTACCCTGGTATGGCCATACACAGTAGAGGAGGCTGCTTAATACAGTTAAAATAAATGCAACAAGTTCCTAATATATGAGAGCTTGCTGCATTACTTTAGCTACCACCTGCCTTAAACCCTTTCCCTGACATTGACGACTCTGTAAAAGTCACTTTGTGAAAACATTGTGATAAATAGAGCATTTGCTCTTGTAGGGGCAAATGCTCTATTTATCACTATGGTTTCAAACTACAAAATTCTAAAATTACCCTTTTCTCTAGTTAATGCTCATTTTCGGTAGATTTATTCAAAGAGGTTGTCTCTAAAAAGAGCCTCCTATAGGAGCAAATGCTCTATTTATCACAATGGTTTCACAAAGTTACTTTTACAGAGTCGTCAAAAGTCGTCAATATGAGGGAAAGGGTTAATACAGGACCAAAGTCCAATAGGAACCTTCTGCATTACTTTCGGACTGCAACCAGCAACATACTACATTTAAAGACACTCATGTTTAATCATTTAGATCTGACACTCATGTTTAATCATTTAGATCTAGTGTCCGCATTGGAGGGGTTCTACTGTACATGTAAATGAATATATGTAATCATGGCACACGCCATCACAGATAAAATGAAAATAGTTAACGCATTCCCTCCTACTGACGCCTTTTGACGTCTCTGTAAAAGACATTTATTGAAACCATTGGGATAAGTAGAGCATTTGCTCCGTAGAAGCAAATGCTCTGGTTATCACAATGGTTTCAAAACTACACAAATTCTAAAATGTTCCTTTTCTCTAGTAAATGCCACTTTTCGGTAGATTTATTCAAAGGTTGGGTCTAAAAATTAATTTCGTTCTGCATTAAGCAACCACCTGCTTTGAAATACGTCCAAGCTAATCCATTAAGTGGTCGCTATAGAGAGGTCCTGGAGTATACTGTATGTCCACACTTCCCACCACGGCGATAAACGATGAGTACTATTAATCATGTAAACAGTGATAAAATAAGTGGGTGATAAGATACGGGGCTTAATAATAACATCCCAATATACAGTTGAACTTCGATATCTCGAGCTCAGATAACTTGAAATTCGGAAAATTTCGAAGTAAAAAGTAAGGTCATTCCAAAATTTACAATACAGAATTGTTTTGAAATGTATCACTGCGCATATATAGTAACATGTGACAGCTTAATGCAGGTCTAAAATAATGGAGTAATGTATGAGCTTTCAAGATTACTTTTGACCTGCATTAACCCTTTCCCTGTTTTGTATTTAGGCCAAATTTCAATAACTGTTGAATATTCATTAACAAAATAGCTATAAAGAAATATGGAACATTGTAGACATTTTAGAAAGCAAATAAACAGATCTATCAAATTCTATTAGTAAACAGAGTAGACCCTGATCAGACGGCTCCTCTAGGCGCCGTCTGATCTGGGTCTACTCTGTTTGCAAACGCGTGAAAACACGTTTATATGAGGGAAAGGGTTAAGCTGTGAACTTGAAGAATTGACCAGATTAGAAATCGGATGACTCGAACTTTTGTTATTTCGAAGTAATTTGTATGGTCCCTTGAAATTCGAGATATTGAAGTTTAACTGTACAACCAAGGCAAGGTAAGAAGTATGTATCTAGCGAACATAGTGGGTAAGGGTGAATCTGTTCAAGATAAAATTATGTGTTATTTACGATATCCGAAATGATATTTAAAACTTAACTTGTATCAAATAGTCATGTAAGAAGATATAATGGCATTAAGAATACTAAATAGCTGATATATAAATATAATATATAAATATAGGAGTGTTTGCAGAGTTCGAGATAAAATGCGTAAATTAAATCATTTTCCGGAATAACTTCTTTATTTCTCCACCAAACCCTATACTGTGACCACTCTTTAGAATCGTCTCTATTTTCCAATGAATATTCAGTAGGTATTGAATTTTGAAATAAACATAGAACAGGGAAAGGTTTTAATGAAAGAGTTTAGCTCTCAAATACACGTCACAGCAGTGGCACGTGGCTTTGCTATTTGTATTTATCCCTTTCCCTCATATAAACGTGTTTTCACGCATTTGCAAACAGAGTAGACCCAGATCAGACGGCTCCTAGAGGAGCCGTCTGATCAGGGTCTACTCTGTTTGCTAATAGAATTTGATAGATATGTTTCTTAGCTTTCTTAAATAGCTACAGTGTTCCACCTTCCATATGTTGTCCATGCATATTCAGTAGGTATTGAAATTTGTAATAAACACAAAACAGGGAAAGGGTTATCGATTTCTTCCTACACTGAATATCGGCTATCTATAATACAAAGGTTACGCATACTTTCTTCCAGGAAGAAAGAGATAAACATCCTTGTACAACCATTCCCCTTATGAATATCAATGCATGAATTGATCAATAATGAATATTCATTACATAATTTTTAGTGTAAATATGTTTAACTATTTCCTTCATATAAATGTGTTTTCGAGCATCTGCAAACAAAATAGACTCAGATCAGACAGAAGCCGTCTGATCAGGGTCTGAATTTGATAGGTATGTTTCTTTAGTTTCTAAAATGGCTACAGTGTTCCACCTTCAACCATTCAGTATAACTATTTTTTTCAATGAATATTCAGTAGATATTGAAATTTGGAATAAATTAGAACAAGGAAATGGTTAACACTTTCCTCCATAGACTATTTTTAGACACAACCTTTTTGACTGAATCTACCCAAAAGGAGCATTAACTAGAGAAAAGGGAAATGTTAGAATTATGAAGTATTGAAACCACTGTGATAAATAGAGCATTTGCTTCTATATGAGCAAATGCTCTGCTTATCACAATGGTTTCAAGACGTGGTCATTACAGAGGCCTAGGAATGCGTATTTATGGAGGAAATGGTTAAGGAAGGTTTGGCTTGGGCAGAAACAATGGATCAGATCTATATAATTCCACAAACAGAACAGAACCCTGATAAGACAGCTCCTATTGGAGCTGTCTGATCTGAATCTACTCTGTTTGCACAGGCGTGTAAAGAAGTTATTATGAGGGAACGGAATAAACTGCGTCAATGTGGTAAATGTAGGTCTTAACACATTACCCCCTAGTGACGCATTTTTGCGCATCTATAAAAGTCACTTTATGAAACCATTGTGATAAATAGAGCATTTGCTCCTATAGGAGCAAATGCTCTATTTATCACAATGGTTTCAAAATACAAAATTCTAAAAAAAATCTTTTCTCTCGTTAATGCTCCTTTTCGGTAGATAAATTCAAAGAGGTTGGGTCTACAAATAGCCTAGGAGATAATGAGTTAAAGGTGAACATGGATCAGAATGACATACTCTATGATCAAAATTACCTGATGGCTTCGCAAGTTGTATATAGCCCATTCCCTCATATTGGCGCCTTTTGACGCCTCTGTGAAAGTCACGTTTTGAAACCATTGTGATAAATAGAGCATTTGCTCCATATGAGCAAATGCTCTATTTATCACAATGGTTTCAATACTACACACTTATAAAGTTTTCCTTTTCACTAGTACAAGCTCCCTTTTGGTCGATTTATTCAAAGAGGTGGTGTCTAAAAATAGCCTATGAGGGAAAAGGATAATAGTATACTAGAAGAAACCAACGCGTCAATATATGCGTAGGTTGTACGCTGTTTCTAGTTATGGACACTAGGAAATTCCCAATATGCATTATGTAACCCTGTACCGGAAAAAGACGCTGTTTGAAACAGAGTAGACCCAAGTGTAGTACATCGGCACTATTCCTTCACTTTCTACAGTTTCACAGGATCCGTCTGGTCTTGGTGTACACTGTTTGCAAAGCCATATAAAGGCGCATTTATGGAGTAAAGGGTTAAGGTTCGTACAGGGGCCGTCTGATCAGGATCTTCTCTGTTTGTTAATGATATATTGTAGATACGATTATACAGATTCCGTCGCGGCCAAAAATGCCCGTGTTCATATGTCATTATCAAAGTTACAGTAAAACCTCTCTATAACGGCCTCTAAATTACATCAGGTATTTTGTGTTAAATGCAGGTGGCTGCTTAAAGCAAGGTGAAAGTAAAACAGAACGCTCCTATAGGAGCGTTCTGTTTTACTTTCACCTTGATTTAAGCAGCCACCTGCCCTAAATACCAACTAATTAACACACTTTAGTAGCTGTTATAGAGAGTGTTTACTGTAATCTAATTAATCTTCGTGATGGCATTATGTCTTACATGAATCTTCGTGACGTCATTATGTCTTACATGAATCTTCATGTAGTAAATGGTTAAAGCAGACATTGTTTTCAGACGAAAATAATTTAGCGCCAAAATGGTTAATGTGGGACTGACAACGACAAACGTTTTGCACATGTATGCATGATGCATTAACCTTTTATGCCAACAGTGAAGTTCCAGATCAGACGCTTTCTGTAGAAACCGTGTAATCAGGTTCTGCTCTGTTTGCTTGTGGAATAATATAGATCTGATTCTACAGTCTGCTATAGCAATTTCTGACATTTTAAATGTTCTTCTAATTTAATACTTATGGTATCCATTTTTCTTACAAAAATACCAATGGAGATAAGGGTTAAGTGACTTTAACCCTTTCCCTGTTCAATATTCATGCAAGAAATAATGACGTCTGAATATTTATTAGCTGAATACAGTATTTATAATTTCAACTTTCCAATGGATATTTTTATTTTGACAAACCCTGTAGAATCAGATCTATACATATCTGTCGTCGAACTCAAGTATAGTTATTGAACTCTCCGAGCCGTCTTTATGTATTCGCCTTGGTCCAAAACATGTCAAAAAGCAAACAGAGCAGACCCTGATCAGACGGCTCCTATAGGAGCCGTCTGATCTGGGTGTACTCTGTTTGCAAAAACGAGAAAAGGCGTTTATATGAGGGAAAGGGTTAAGTGTCAGTTACAACATTGAACAGATATGACGTAACCAACATCAACTTGACCTGTCCCATTATCAAACTTTGCATGTACATGCACATGTACTGTCTAATCCCTTTATCTGATAAAGACGCCTCGCGTCTTTACAGCGTAAACCACAGGGGGGCATTTCGTGGGTCTACATGGTCTAAAAGGTCAAAAAAATTGATTGGGTCGATTTAGTGTTATATTATATACGTATATATCGTAGACTCACCTTCTATCGAACCTCACCTGTTTATCGAACCTTTAATTTTTTGTGTTTTTACGCATGTAAAAGTGCATAGATCTACTACGTCATAAAATCATGAGTACCGTTGCTTTGTCTGTAAACAACGCCTCGTAGCTTTAAAAACGAAATATACGTCATAAACAGGTCAATACAGTTTAATTTTCCTTCAACTATGCTAAACACGAGACAACTCTTAATACGTTATAGAATATCAACATAAATTGCAAAGTGTACCACATTAAAAATGGTTGACAGCTCTGATCCCTTCAGCTTATGCAAAGGTCGCGTGCCCATGCTGAAATCACGTGATTATGAGTATTATGTTACAGTAAACAGTTTCTAAAATAAAGGTTCGATAAGCAGGTGATATTTTTCTGGCAGCCATTTTTGTTTTTGTTATGCTGGTGGTGGGGAACACTGGATTGTTTGGGGATTAATAGATGAGAATAAAGTTTCAAGGTATGTATTTATATATAAAGATTATTTTGAACTGCTGATTTATTTTTTTCTTCAATATTCACAGTAAACGTTTTCTATTCCTGGTCAAAGGTTAAGAGGCTCGATAGACGGTGAGACCATGCTAATATAACACTAAATCGACCCAATCAATTTTGTTGACCTTTTAGACCATGTAGACCCACGAAATGGCCCCCTGTGGTGTAAACCAGCTTCAGACGGCTCCTGTAATCTGCTTGCTTTTGAAATAATATTGATCTGATTCTGCATTTTCTGTCATGGCCAAAATGCCCGTTACAACTTGATGTCTTTGCAAGTACAGTAGATCCAGGTCGGTCGGCTCCTTATTAAACGATACAAATCTGAGTCTGTAGTTTCTACCATGACGAAATATAAATGTTTATATACCATTGCAGAATTTCAGCTAATAAATATTCATGAGGTCATTATTTTTTACATGAATATTCCTTTGGTGAATATTCACGAGAGAAAAAAAAATTATGAATATTAATTAGATTCATTTTTATAATGACACGTGAACGCAGGAAATTTTTGGCCATGACAGAAACTGAAGATTTAGATCTACGTGTATATTATATCATAAGCAAACAGAGCAGACCCTGATCAGACAGCTCCTCAGCCTGGTTTGCAAAGGCGTAGGAATGCGTATTATGAAATAAAGGGTTAACTAATAGTGATCACTGCTAGCTTGCAAATATTAAATACATGTATCTCCTTTTTTCCTTTCACTCTTGCTGCAAATTTCGCATCTATATGATTACCTATAGATGCAAATAATTTGGATCCTGAAGAGACGCCGGGTTACCCGGCATCTCATCAGGGTCCAAACTGTTTGTTACTGTGGTGAAAAGGTAAACTAACGAGCATTGTGTGGAAGACGACAAATTTTGCAAACGGAAGTATTGGCAGCGAAAGAGCAGCAAATTGCCTATACACGGATGGTTACAGATCAGATCAGAAAATAGCCTGTAGTGTAACATAGCCTTGATGGTTACAGATCAGATCAGAAAATAGCCTGTAGTGTAACATAGCCTTGACTGATACAAGCGTACTGTGAGTAGGCCTACTGCAGCAAATTGCCTATACACGGATGGTTACAGATCAGATCAGAAAATAGCCTGTAGTGTAACATAGCCTTGACTGATACAAGCGTACTGTGATAATTGCTAGAAAAATACGTGTCTCCACACATTTTTCTATTATGGTAAGTTTAAGAGTCAAGTCGTGACCAAAGTCAAATATGATAAAGTAGAGCCTGTCTTAAGGGGCCTTCAAAAAGTCTAATTATGGGTTTGTAAAGTACCTGTTGGTAGCTTAATGCAGATCAAAAATAATGCAAAAAGCTCCTATAGGATGCAAATAGATTTCTGCATTACCTTTGCCGTGTATTAAGCAATCACCTGTTATTTAAAACTCCTATTTTCAATAAATGTATCGCCGCTTAACCCTTTCCCTGTTCTATGTTCTGTATTTATTACAAATTTCAATACCTATTGAATATTCATGGACAAAATAGTTATAATGAAAAGTGGAAGGTGGAACATTGCAGCCATTTAATAAAAGTATAGAAACAGATCTATCAAATTCCATTAGCAAACAGAGCAGACCCTGATCAGACGGCTCCTATAGGAGCCGTCTGATCTGGGTCTACTCTGTTTGCAAATGCGTGAAAACACGTTTACATAAGGGAAAGGGTTAAGACATGCTCTACTGTTTGTTACTAGTCAAAGTTAGGGCGGCCACGAGGGAGTCTTGTTAGAATAAACAAAACAAGACTGTGATGGACAGATAGACGGACAGACGGCGGAATAATGATCCCTATGACACACTGCCTCTCGGCAGGTGACACAAAGACAGTTACCAAATCCAAGCTTAACCCTTAAAGTTTACCCATAATGAAGTTCTACTCCAAGTTTCAGCTCAATATCTCAAGGGCTAGGAAAACTACAGAGATGTGCAAACTTACACTATAGTCCCTTCTTGTTTTCACTGGAGGTGGGGGGAAGGGGCTAATACAATGAATACAAATAGTTATAGGTTGTAATATACTTCCTGCCAATTAGACTTTCATTTTCAATTTTTACTTTTTTTCTAATTTAAACTAACATTTTGCCCACTTATAAACATAAATATATTAGAAAGCACAGAATAAGTCGACATCATGTATGTTCATTAAAGCATATGAACAAATTAAAAGCTGGTAACTTTTCACTGACAGTGAGTATATTTTACAGTAAACAAGAGTGTGTTTGTGAAACACGTATGCCCCCGACCTTTGACTCTGAAGGATGGCCTTGACCTTTGACCAAAAGACCATCATCTTTGTGTGGAGAACATTTGTGCCAGGTTATTTTGAAATCCATTCACAGATAAAAAAAAAAAGTTATAGAAAGGACACGAAATTTAGGACGGACGGGTGGAAGGGCACACGGACGGACAATGCGATTGCTATATGCCAGCCGTTGCGGGGCATAACAAGAGCTGTCCACAGACAGCGCGCTCCACTTTCTTTAGTGCTGGATAGTGTAGTGGAAGTCTAAGTCAAAAAGGTGAGATAACAACAGAAAAATTAATTTTAGGGTTACCTGCGCCTGTGGAATGGGTCCCCCTTGTAATAGTTAATATGTATACCAAAGATGAATCAAATATCTTGGACAGTTTCTGAGACATGGACCTGAACATAAAACTTAACCTACAATGAAAATTCTAAGTCGAAAAAGGGGCATAACTATGGCAAAATTAATGTTAGGGTTACCTACCCATGTGAAATGGGTTCCCCTTGTGATAGTAAACATACATACCAAATATGAACAAAATATCTTTGATGGTTTCTGAGAAAAGGACCTTAACAAAAAGGTTAACCAACGCCTACGCTGACGCCGACGAGAGGGTCATGACAATAGCTCCACTTTTTGAAAAAGTGGAGCTAAAAATGGATGGAAAAAACAACAATATGTAGAGTGGGCATTTAAATTTAATGTCAACATTACATATATGGTACAGCAAGACAATTCATAGAATGGTATCATTTCCTCTTGAAAGCTTCAAAAAGCATTGGATCATGGAGAAACTGTGGTGACTTGTGGTGAGTTGGCATAAAACCTGAAAAAATGACAAAAATTGATAAATTGTTAGCATTCTTGGTAGTCCTCAAACTAGAGTTTATTCCCTAATGTGAACACCCCTTCCAACAAACCATTTAACCCTTTCTTCCATAAATATGCCTTCCTATGCCTCTGTAATAGTCACTTTTTGAAACCTTAGGAGCAAATGCTCTATTTATCACAATGGTTTCAAAACTACAAAATTCTAAAATTTTCCTTTTCTCTAGTTAATGCTCCTTTTAGGTAGATTTATTTAAAGAGGTTGGATCTAAAAATAGCCTTTGAGGGAATAGGTTAACCCTTTCCCTGTTTAATATTGATGTAAGAAATATTAACATCATGATGGCTGAAGTGTTATGTGTTCACAGGAATATTTGGTTTTGATAGAAATTGTGAAGTCAGATCTATTATAATTTCATAAACAATCTATTATAATTTCATAAACAAACTGATCAGACTCTGATCGGGCGGTTCCTACAAGAGCTGTCTGATCTGGGTCAACTATGTTTGCTAAGGCTTGAAAAAATGTTTATAAAAGGGAAAGAGTTAAGCTTCAAAGGAGACAATCTCAAAGGCTGTGAAGGCCACTTATCTGATTCATAAACATGAATGTAGTGCTGGTCATCTAAAATTATCTAAAGGATTTTAGAAGAGGTTCATTCAAAGAGAGGCTGTAAAATAAATACATTTTTATGACAAAGTTTTGCATTTTTGTTTATTCTAATGCCATTAATATATACAGGTACATGGAAGACTTTCTCAACCCATTGCAGGCCAGTTTGAAGTAACTCATAGAATGTCATTCAATGAACAGAAAATCAAAATCAGGCCTGTGATTTCTGACATATCCATTGTCGACCATGTCAGTCACAATTTTACATTGATGACCCATATCTTAAGGAACTTAGACTAACACTTCCAACAGTAATCCTAATGCATGACAGGTTTTACAGGGGACACTCTTTAACCCCACCTTACCTGATGAATATTCATGTAAGAAATAACGACATTATGAATATTAGCTGATGTTTTATACTAACATAATTATGCACATAAACTGTACAATCAAATCCATTAAAATTAAATCAAATTATTCCATAGACAAACAGAGCAGAGTCTGATCAGATTGCTCTTACAGGAGCTACCTCATCTGGGTCTACTCAGACACTCTGTTTGCAAAGGTATTAAAAGGAAGGTGTCTCTATCAGGTAAAGCCATGAAGAGTGTTGACTATGATGCACACATAATTACAAGTGATGACAGACACAAGACCATAAGCCAAACTAATTATGTTACATCATTTTATTCCATTATAAAATCCTAGCTAATTAAAATTTGCAGAGTATTTAAGTAAAGGATTACGAGAAATGGCAGATAAATCGAGTCTCATACATTCTTTAACCTTTTTTCTCATATAAAATGCCATTTCATGCATTTGCAAACAGAGTAGACCCAGATCAGATGGCTCCTATAGGAGTCATCTGATCAGGGTCTGCTGTTTGCTTATGGTATAATAGAGATATGATTCTACAGTCTCTGCCTAAGCAAAAATGTTATGTGTTTATATGCCATTATAAAAAGTAATCCAATTAATATTAATTATGTCATTATTAACAGTGTTAACTTGAGTGCAAAACTGACACATACTACATGTATGCCCATCTTAACCCTTTCCCTGTTCAGTTTTTATTCCAAATTTCAATACCTTACAATAGTTATAATGAAATATGGCATGTGGAACCTTGTAACAATTTAATAAAGTAAAGAAACAGATCAATTAAATTCCATTGACAAACAGAGCAGACCCTGATCAGACAACTTCTATTGGAGCCGTCTGATCTGGGTCTACTCTGTTTGCAAATGTGTGAAAAGGCGTTTATATGAGGGAAAGTGTAAAGGTTGAGATAAGTTAATAATATTAACCTGTCCTTAATGGATCTCAAGTAAAGTCTATTTTTACTGAATTATGTCTACACTAGATGTAAACTCCACAGCAAGCTAACACTTTCCCTCATATAAATGCCTTTTCATGCATTTGCAAACAGGGTAGATCTATATCAGATGACTCCTGTAAGAGGGATCAGGGTCTGCTCCGTTTGCTTATGGTATGATATGGATCTGTCTTAGCCAAATGTCTAATGTCAAATGTTCCTATGCCATTACAAAAAATAATCTAATAAATATTCATGATGTCATTATTTCTCACATAAACATTCAACACGGAGGAGTTCCAGGACTGACTGGTTATACAACTTGACCGAGATATTATGTCCATTAACATTACATGCACATTTTGTGTACTTCCTTATTTAATAAATACTTCAACAATGTGTGAAACACTATGCCTCCAACAGGTGTTTTGAACATCAAATTTAACCTCTGACCATGAAGTTTGAACTTGAATAAGACATGACACTAGTACTCAAATCTGTATGAGCTGGAGAGGTCTAATGCATATCTTACCTAAAGCAGGATACAAAGTATATTTCCTTTTGTAATCAATTGGCATTTTCCTGCCAAAGGGAGGCAACTCATTTATAAAAAATTGACAAGATTCAAATGAGTCATTTAGAAGATGTAATAATTTAATACAATAATCAAGACAGTTGCATCAGACTTTAGAGGTTTGACAGTATTTGGTAAGAAGCTTTATTTTTCAATTATTTCTGAAGTTAAGAACTATTCTTACAATTATTGTTCATCCCTACCTTGTTGCATATTCATGTACAGTGAAACCCCGCTAATGCGACCACTTAATAAACAGCCACTGGCGCCGTTTAAAGCAGGTGGTTGCTTAATGCAGGATGAAAGTTATGCAGAAAAATCCTATAGGAGCTTTCTGCATAACTTTCGTCCTGCATTAAGCTACCACCTGCCTCTGTCACCCAGAAGTATGCCCCTTTTTGGTGGTCACATTAGCGGGGTTTTACTGTATTAAAGAAAATACTGATATCATGCATATTTATTAGCTGGGATAAGTCAGAAATCACAGGTCTACTAGAGCTACAAAGATGTGAAAATGTGTTTGTATGAGGGAAAAGGAGAATAATTAAGTTATTTATTCACATTCAAGAATCATTCAATATCTTCCTGTAAATAATATCCTTTCATATTGAATAGGCTCTGTCATTATAACCAATGATGGACCATTCCACTATAAAAACAAGAGTGTATTTTTGAAACACTTATGCCCCGACCTTTGACCCTGAAGGCTGATCTTGACCGTTGACCCATGGACCAGAGAGTTGAACACGACACATCGTCTTTGTGTGGTGAACATTTGTCTCAGGTTATTTTGAAATCCATCCACAGATAAAAAAGTTATAGAAGGGACACAAAATTTGGGACGGATGAATAGACAGACAGAAGGACAGATGGATGGACAGACTGACGGACAATGCGATTACTATATGCCCGCCGTTGGGGAACATAAAAAAATCAGCATTTCCCCTGCTTATGAAATTATAATAGATCTGACTCTACAGTTTCTTCCAATACCAAAGTATCTTGTATAATATGCCATTATAAAAAAAATATTTTAATAAATATTCATGATGTCATTATTTCTTACACAAATATTTAACTGTTGAACAGGGAAAGGGTTAACCCTCTAATCCTTAAATACGATTTTCTATGCCTAGATCTAGATCAGATGGCTTCTGTAGGAACCTTTTGATCAGGGTATGCTCTGTTTGCTTTAAATATGATATATCATAGATATTATTCTACAGTTTCTGTCCTGGCCAAAAAGTCCATGTGCTATTATAACAATTAATCTAATCTAATATTCATGAAGTAATTATTTCTTACATGAATATTCATGCAGAAAAAGGGTTAAATTGAGATGGACATGTATTCCAAAATCAGAGTGTAAATGTAATGTAATTTGCAAACAAAAGACTCAAGCATTTGGCTGATATATACTCAAACATTTGGCTGATATATAAAGGGATATCACTTTCCTACATAAATAAAGAATAAACATTTACCAAATCTTCTGGATGTCTTTATCTCCCTTGCCACGCGTCTCTGCATATGTATACATAGTCCTGTAACATGCCTGCCATATATTCTACCAGTATAGGGTGATACAAACTGACTGAGCAATTTGGGATTCTATAAAAAACAGGAAGACATAACAGTTTAACAACTGTATCAATATTGATTAGCTATAATGGCCATAACATACAAGCTATAATAAACTAGAAATAGGACACTGATGCCCTCACTTCAGACTTTTTGTCACAGAAAATGCCATTTTTTTGCAAATAAAGGTCCGCAACTCCTAAACGATTGAAGATGTGTGTAAAGTTTGGTGTTGATTGGACAAATACTTTCCAAAAAGAAGTCCGGACAAATTCTTCTAGATGTGTCCTTTTTCTGTGTCTATTGGATCACTTTTCTTGACATATACTTCTCTGAAGCATATAAAATGATGTATGTAATTTTTAAACATTTTTAAAACAAATTGCAAGTAGAGACTATCACTGAAGCTTAGGACCGAAAACGTGAGTGTGTTGCAAGTTACTTTCCTGAGGTGCTGAACAACTCTGAGAAGTTTAATAGGTTGAAGCGTGAGATGCAGTAACAAAATCATGTCAACAACAAATCTCAATAAAATCAATAAAGTAAAGTAAACTACCTAGTTATAGTCTACTTTCAGTTCGAATGACCGCTCAGTCGACTGTACATTTAGAGGATAATCAGGTGAATGAATAAACAGACAACATGATTACTGGATACTGGACATCTATCAGGAGCATGTAACCCTTTCCCTAATGAACTTTTTGCATAAATTGATCACTTCATGAATATTCAATAACATTTAGAAGGAAAATGTTGGCTTTAACCCTTCCCCTTATATTTTCAACTTATGACGACTCTGTAAAAGTCACTTTGTGAAACCATTGTGATAAATAGAGCATTTGCTCCTATAGGAGCAAATGCTCTATTCATCACAATGGTTTCAAACTACACAATTCTAAAATTGTCCTTTTCTCTAGTTAATGCCCCTTTTCGGTAGATTTTTTCGAAGAGGTTGTATCTAAAAATAGCCTATGAGGTAAAGGGTTAATAGATAAAACCAATATTATTATGTCTTATAAGGTCTATATAATTTCATAAGCAAACAGAGCAGACCCTGATCTGAGGCTTCTACAGGAGCCATCTGATCTGGGCCAAAGGCAAAATAAGTTTATTAGAAGAAAAGGTTAAACACAAAATCAAACAAAACCCAAGCCTTTTAATCACCTTTGACAAACAGTGACATGGCTCCTGCAGGTATCATATGTATTTATAGAGAGAAATGTACTACAGATATTGATTTATAACCAATAAAATACACATGCCAAAATGTTCTAAATCTAACAAGAACATAGAACTTAAGATGTATTGAAACGTATTTCCAATCTTTCTGTATTACATTTGTCTTGCATTAAGCTACACCTGTGATAAAGACAGAGCAACAGATAAATGTGTGGACTCAGATCGTCATTTCTCCACTAAGTCTATGTTGTGACCACTCTCTGGAAGAGATGATTCTAACGACAGGTCACAAAATAGGGTTTGGTGGAGAAATAAAGGAGTTATTATTGAAAATATTTTAATTTACCCATCTTATCTGGACCTCTGAAAGACTTACACAATTCTTTGTGTAATCCAATAACCCTTTCCTCCATCAATTCATTACTGAATGAATACTGGTATTCATGGATTGAATCTTTATAACTATACTAAACAGTCGTCTACATGAAGAAAAGGGATATGAATGAGCGGGTTTAACCCTTTTTCTGTTCTATGTTTATTTCAAATTTCAATAACTACTGAATATTCATGGACAAAATAGCTATAATGAAAAATGTGGAACATTGTAGTCATTTTAGAAAGTAAAGAAACAGATCTATCAAATTCTATTAGCATACAGAGCAGACCCTGATCAGACGGCTCCTCTAGGAGCCGTCTGATCTGTGTCTTCTCTGTTTGCAAATGCATGAAAACATGTTTATATGAGGGAAAGGGTTAATGTAAGCATGTAGTACACATATGTACATGTACCTTGTAATTAACCTCCACCGGCACCTTGCATTCACATAGGATACATCTTTTCCTTGGCTTCTGATAAGGGTTTTCTAAATTCACAGGCTGTAATGAATGAAAACAGAAATATGTCATTACAGGTATGCAACACAAAAAGAGTTGCAATCAATAGACCCCTTTACTCCATAAATATCCACATTAAAAAACAAGAGCTGCGTGGGGGCGCCAACACTCGTCTAATTTGGTGCTTGTCCACTGCATACCCGTCTCCTCAAAGAGATCTACCAACCTATGAAGTTTCACGTTGATACCTCTTATACTTTTTGATTAATCAATAACATTAAAGTTTTTGCACGCTGACAATGATGCCAATGCCTACAACGCATACAACCAAGTGGTCACAATAGCTCGACCTTTATTTTCGAAAACAGACAAGCTAATAATGGAAGAAAATACAGAAACTGTACAATGGCTTCTACATGTACATTATACCAAAAGCAAACAGAGCAGATCAGATATAGCTTCCATTTGATCTGGGTCTACTCTTTTTGCAAAGGCATAAAAAACAACCTTTCCTTGAAAATCCTGCCTATATTACCCATATTAGACACACTAGTGGGTGTTGCCTGATCAATGTTTATTTATCCCTTTACCTGTTCAGTATTCATGTAAATAATAATGACATCATGAATATTTATTACCGTAATTTTGAGGTTGGCAAAGGAACACAAGACAGGATATTTTGGTTATGGTATAAGACTAGTAGAAACTATATAGTGAAAGGTCTACTAATATTATTTCAGACTCAAACAGAGCAGAGCCTGATTAGACGGCTCCTATAGAGCCTGATCAGGTGGCTCCTATTTGAGCTATCTGATATGGATCTTATCTGTTTGCAAATTGAAAGCGTGAAAAGTGTTTAATAGAAGGAAAGGGTTAAATGTTACAAATCTGATTCTATAGAGCAAATGCTCTATTTATCACAATGGTATCAAAAAGTGGCATTTGCAGAGGCGTCAATATGAGGGAATGGTTTAATGCCTTTGCAAAGAGAGCATGCCAAGATCAGGTAGCTCATATAGGAGTTGTCTGATGAAGGTCTGCTCTGTTTATGAAATGATACAAATCTGATTCTACAATAACTTCATGGTCAAATATCTGCGCTCATATTTTATTATAAAATTCAGCTTAATAATGTTTATGATATCATTATTTTAACATAAATATTCATGGAGTAAAGGGTTAAAAAAGATACAAACTTGTACATGCATTTTGCAAAACAATTGTAGCATTTTCAGTCATTACATATTTTTCAATGTCCCTAATACTTTAATGAAAAAAAAATTAAAACTAAAGACAACTTTTTCAAAAAACATTACCTCATCATTGGAAGGATCTATTTTCACATCCATCTGTTGGAGAACAGTGTTCAGCATTTCCATATCGAATGATTTAGTGCCATTCCTTTTGAATCTATCCCTGTGCCAGTGTCTCAAGTCAGTGTAGTTTTTCCATGGACCTGGCTCCTCGTCAATCCTCTGTGGATCGTTTTTGTACACATGTTCAGGTCTCAAGTCTTGATTGTAATTTTTGGTACTTTTGCATCTATGGTTCAAGGCCCCTGCAATGAAGAATATTCTTCAAATGGTAAAAAATGTCTATTTATTGCCAAGGTATGCCAGTAGCATTGTATTCATTTTGAACCATCAGTCAACTCTTACATTTTGAAATCATTTTTGCCAAATGAGAATAGTTTGGCCAACTGAGAATTTTTTTTGCCACTGTGGACCTGCTGGCACCAAAGGTGACAGGTCAAAATGGCCCAGTTCCAAAACGACCCATATACCAAAATGGCCCAGTTGGCCCAGTCCAAAACGGCCCAGTTTTTATGATCTATGTATTTTCATAAGAATGCATTTTTTTGTAAGGCTATATAAATATTACTTGATGTATCTGTTACTAAATATGATATGAACTAATCAATTAAGCAACTATTTATGCTGATATTTCAATACATTATCCAATCAAATTCATCACTGTGGATCCACTTGTTAGTTTTACCTTGT